>CM069141.1:67830488-68399668 GCA_035221665.1 Okamejei kenojei | reverse complement strand
TTTTTGTGGGGGTTTGGGGTGGGTGGGGTTTGGTGGGGGGGGGGGTGGTTGTTTGGGTGGGGGGTTTTTGGGGTATTGTGAGGTGTTATGGTAGGTTATTTTGAGGATTAATTGTTTATTTTAGGTGGATAAGGAATATATGGGTGAAGATTGTGGATTGAATGAAGAGTGAAATAGGGAAATTTTGGTGGAGGGGATTTGTCTTATTGTATATGTGACTTAACGCCATTCGATGATAATGTTGGAGTACGACTTGTGTATCAAAAAAGTCTTTACAAAATCAGAGTTCCACTCTGTTCAAATTCTATTAACTGGCATACAAACTGCATATTGTACCCATAATCACTCACCCTCTACTACAGCCAACAGTGTTCTTTAAATAGCACGATGTTACTGAAAGAATTTGCTTATAGTGCTTGTGCCTTAGAATAAAGAAAAGGTATTTAAGACTAATGTGAGGAAAAAAACTTGTTCACCCAGAGAGTTGTGAATTTATGGAATTCCCTGCCACAGAGGCAAAGGAGCCAAGTCACTGGATGGATTTAAGAGAGAGGTAGATACGAGCACTAGGGGCTAGTGGAGTGAAGGGATTATGGGAGAAGGCAGGCACGGTTATTGATAGGGACGATCACCTTGATCACTGAAATGAATGTGGTTCTGCCTCGAAGGGCCGAATGGCCTCCTCCGCACCTATTTTCTATGTTTCTATGGCCTCTATATGGAGTAAATTTAGCGCCCCAAACAGGAATTGGTCAAATGAACCTCAACGGTATTACAAGATTTTGAGCAAAATACTTACTGTACTTTTATTGTTACCATTTCCACTAAATTGTATATTAAGGGAAGCGGATTTGTAATTGTAATTGATTTATTAGCCAAGTGTGTAAAAACATACAAGGAATTTGATTTTGTCATACAGTCCCATACCAAAAAAGCAACAAGACACACAACTGCGTAAAATTAACATAAACATCCACCACAGCGGCTCCCCCACATTCCTCACTGTGATGGAAGGCAATAAAGTCCAATCTCTTTCCTCCTTAATGGCTGTCCACTTAGAAGCGACTTTTTGGCGAATGCAGGAGACACTGTGCATGCCACATGTTCGCTGAGGTCTCTGCTGAGTCCTCCTTCATGGTCGCAGGAGTTCCCGCATTCTGGAAATTAGCGCAGCCTCAGTATGGTCGCCGCAAATTTTGAACATTTATTTTCTGTGACCATGGAGAAAATCGATAATCCTGGTGCAGTTGTAGTGGGGGTCGCCATGTATTTATGGTAGTCAAGGTAGTCGTAGGTAGTTTTTAGTTAATCGCCTTTGCTGACTGGGCATTTTTCATTGGCTCATTGGGGAAACCAAGGACCAAGGACAACCGACCAGTAATGTTAATTGCCCGCTAAACTTCACAGCTGTGTATCTCTGGCTTGTCTGGCTTCTTTAAAGTGTCTCCACTCCTTCTCAACCCTTCTTCCTCCCCTTCTCCCCCCACTTCTCCCCCCCCTCCCTCTCCCCTCCCCCCTCTTTTAAAGGACTTACCGTCCACTGTGCTAGCCGTCTTAACCACCTTCATCATGGTGAGTGTCTGTATCACCTTGGCTTTGTACCATGTGAATTTCAGACAGCGCTCCCCCCGCTTTCCCTGGCCCCCGACTTTGCGATGTGTTTGTGTGTGTGTGTGTGTGTGTTCCACTCTGGCAGTCGCCGCTCCAATTCCCGGTTTTTCAGGCGACTGCCGGGAACTTGACAGTCGCCGGCAGTCCGCTGAATAATCACCTAAGTGGGACAGGCCGTTTATTCTCCTTTGGTCAGCATAGTCGAACCATCCGCAGTCGGGGCGATCGAAGCTCCCGCGATCGGGGCGGTCAAAACTCCTGCGGTTGGAGCTCCCGAAGTCGATCCCTAACCAAGGGACCTGCCAGCTCCACATAGTTAGCCGCAGCGCAGACGGAAACACGTATACGGAAAAAGTTACATCTCCGTCGAGGAAAGAGATTAAAAATGTTTTCCCCCACCCCCCACATAATACAAAACGGAAGATGCACTAAAGCATACATTTAACAACAGACGAAAAACAACAAAAGAAGAAAAGGTCGAGACCGACTGTTGGCGAGGCTGCTATCGTACCGTGCTACCCGCTAATTGCTAATATTAAGGCTGCATCCCCTCTTTCTCTGTCCCTCCCCCACCAAACAGCATTACCAGTTTCAAAGTCATCTGTTAGTCTCATTGTCTTAACTTGTTTATTTTCACCCCCTCCTACCCACAGTTTAACAAAGTTTCCTTTATCGTCGTTACTTTTTTGCATGTCTTTCATTCATTTTATCCTATATCTCTCTATTTCACCGTGTATATCTCTCGTTTCCTTTCCCCTGACTCTCAGTCTGAAGAAGGGTTTCGACCTGAAATGTCACTTATTCCGTTTCTCCAGCGATGCTACCTGACCCGCTGAGTTACTCCAGCTTTTTGTGTCTATCTTCTGCTAATATTGAGGGTATTGTATCACAAAAGGTAAATATTTCCAGATCTTAGTGAATGGCTTTGTGCTGATGGGTGTTCTTGGTGAAAGTTAGACAATGAATTGTTTCCTCAAACTGCGGGCATCATGGAAAATAACAGCTCACTTCCCCCCCCACCCCCCCCCCCCCCCCCCCCCCATGATACACTGGTCAACCTGAGGAGTATCTTCATCAGCAACAGACTGGTTCCACCAAGATGCAGTACAGAACGCCAAAGCGATCCCTTTTCCTCTGTGGCTATCAAATTGTACAACTCCTCCCCCTTTCTGTCGTGGGTAGACGGACTCTCCCTCCCCAATCTTTTGCATATCCCCAATCCTTTCCACTCGTCACTTTAAGTTCATGTCTCATGTTGTGTTTTATACTGGTTGGCAGATAAAGTTTTCTTCCTGGGATAAATAAAATTCAATCGTATTGTATCGTATGACTTCAATCAAGATGAGTTTGATTCTTCTACTGAGCACTTGAACTCGGCTCTCTAATTGCAATAGAGAAATACTTAGATTCATGGAGCATCTATTTCCTTGGGATATTCCAGAGCCTTTTGCACCCAAGCATAGTGGCCACTGATCAAGGAATAATGATCAGTAAAACACCTTGCCCATGCTGACCATCGTGCCCCTTCTGCACTCTGCCCACCTGCCACGTTTGGCCCATTTCCCTTTCACCCTTTCCTGTTCATGTACCTGTCCAGATCTCTTTTAAATGTTGATCGAGTTTCTGCCTCAACTAACTCCTCCAGCAACTCATTCCATTTACCTTTCCACCCTCTATGTGAAAAAGTTGCCTCATTAGATTCTAACTAACTCTTTCCCCCTCTCACATAAACCTCAGTCCTCTGGTTCTTGATTCCCCTACTCTGGTAAAAGTCTGTCTCTTCACCTCATGACTTATTTTACCTCTATATGATCACCACTCATCCCCCCTACACTCTAGGAATACAGTCCTACCTGCTCAACTTCCCCCCAATAGCTCTAAGGTCCCTGGCAACACGCCTCATAAATCTTCTCTGCACCTTTCCAGCTTAACAATATCTTTGGATTATCCTTGATATTAAAATCCTGTGAAACCTATCTTCTGCCCCCTTTGTTGCTCTCCTGATTTCCTTACATGCTCCTCAGTTCTCCATACTCCGCCAGGGATACACTTGATCCCACTGCCTATACCTGCCCATGCCTCCTCCTTATTCTTGACCAGAGCCTCAGTTTCTCTTTGTCATCCAAGCTTCCTTATGCCCACCTGCCTTGCCCTTCACTCTAACGGAACGTTCAGGCCCGAACTCTTGTCAGCACCTTTTTGAAAACTTTCCCACTTTCCAGACATTCCTTTTCCTGCAAATAATCTCTACTCCAATCAACTTGAGCGAGTTCTTGTTTAATACCATCAAAGTTGGCCTTGCCCCATTTTTAGAATTTTAATTCATCATGGGCCCGCTCCGACTCCATAACTATCTTATACATAACAGAACAGTGGTCGCTGGTTCCAAAAGGCCCCCCCCCCCCTCATCCACGAAACGCTTAAAAAACAACATTCACTTGCCCCTCCCAATTCCTAAGACGAGATCAAGCATTGCCCTCTCCCATCTACATATTGCCTGAGGAATCTTTCCTGAACACATTTGACAAATTCTGTCCCGTCTAAACCTTTTGAACTATGACATTCCAGTCAAGATTGGGACGGTGTAGTGGGGGACTCGCAGGAGTCCAGGCCAAAAAACTAACCGGACACGAGGTGTGTGCACTAGACGTGTTTATTCTCTCCAATACAGCTCCCCACTCCTCCCAGGTCAAGGGCGTTGCCCAGCCTTAAATACCAACTCAGGTACTGACACAGTGGCTAGTGCCTCCCACACCGACGCCGCCCCTCCAGAGCCGAGGGTTTCTTTGTGCCCTGGGTTGCCACCAGGTGCCACTACTATGGTTAAAATCCCCGACTACAACAAGCTTATTAGATCGGCAGCACCTGCAATTTCCTTCCATATTTGCACTTCAAATTCCAGTGATGATTCGTTGGGGGCATGCAGAACACTCCCCAACAAATAATCATCATTTTCTTATTTCTCAGCTCCACCATATCGCCCCTGGATGAAACACCAATAATGTCCCTCTTTCCCACCCCCCACCCCCCCCCATTTAGGGGGGGGGGGGGGTGAAACACAAAAAACACCCCCCCCCCCCACCCCCCCCCCCCCCCCCCCCCCCCCCACCCACTCGCTGTGACATTCTCCTTAATCAAACACAAGGCGTAGCTATGGCACATGCATGGGCCCCCAGGCTACGCTTGCCTTTTTTGGTCGGTACTTCGAACAATCCTTTTCTCGGCGTACCAGGGCCCCATCCCCGACCTCTACCTCCGTTAACATCGATGACTGCTTTGGTGTCACCTCCTGCACCCACACACAACTGACTGACCTTCATCCATTTCACCACCAACTTCCATCCGCACTCAAAATACACTTGGACCATTTCCGACATTTTCCCTACCATTCCTTGACCTCACCATCTCTATTGCAGGGGATACACTCCTGACTGACATCCACTACAAACCAACTGACTCCCACAGCTATCTGGACTACTCTTCCTCCCACCCTGCTTCCTGTAAGGACTCCATCCCCTATTCCCAATTCCTCCGTCTACGCCGTATCTGCTCCCAGGATGAGGTGTTCCACACCAGGTCATCACAAATGTCCTCATTCTTCAGAGAACGGGGATTCCCCTCCCCCACTATAGATGAGGCTCGCACCAGGGTCTCCTCCATACTCCGCAACACTGCCCTCTCTCCCCATACCCCCACTCGCAACAAGGGCAGAGTCCCCCTGGTCCTCACCTTTCACCCCTCCAGCCGGCAAATACAACACATAGTCCTCCTGTCCTAGGCCTCCTCCACGGCCAGAGTGAGCAACACCGCAAATTGCAGGAACAGCACCTCATATTCCGCTTGGGGAGTCTGCATCCTCTGGGCGTGAACATTGAATTTTCTCAATTCTGTTAACCCTTGCTGTCTCCTCCCCTTCGCACCTCTCCCTCAGCCCTCGGGCTCCTCCTCCTCCTTGTGTCCTTTCTTCTCCCCGCCCCCGCACCTCCCATCAGTCTGAAGAAGGGTTTTGGCCCGAAACATTGCCTATCTCCTTCGCTCCTTAGATGCTGCTTCACCCGCTGAGTTTCTCCAGCCTTTTGTGCACCTTCGATTTTCCAGCATCTGAAGTTCCTTCTTTAACACAAGCAACACTCCCTCCTCTTTTACCCCCACCTCTATCTCTCCAGTAGCATCTATACCCTGAAACATTAGCTGCCAGTCCTGTCTCTCTGTTTACCAGGTTTCTGTAATGGCTACAGTGTCCCAGTCACACGTACCTATCCTGCATAGGATTCCCTCCCCCCCCCCCCCCCCCCCCCCCCCCCCCCCCCCCTCCTACGCCAATCTAGTTTAAACCCAATGTGTCAGAAGGAATTGCCGGTGCTGATTTACATTGAATATAGACACAAAATGAAGAAGGATCTCGATTTGAAACATCACCAATTCCTTTATCCAGAGATACTGCCTGCTGAGTTACTCCAGCATTTTGTGTCTATCTAGTTTAAAGCCATCCGTGTAGTCTAAATTTTATTTTGAGATTGGGAATTGAACCAGCAACTGTGGAGAATCTAGAAAAAGGGAATATACTTTCAGGATTAGGAGTAGCTGTTAAAGGAAATAAAGAGACATTTCTTCACTGAGGTGGTTCTAAACCTTTGGAATCGTCTCCCACAGAGAGTTGAGACATTCAGTTAATGAATTACTTCAAGGCTGCACTTGATGAAGTTTCACATAATAAAGGAATTGTGGTGGATTATGGACAGGGACAGGAAAAACACCCTCGATAATGGATGCATCTGTTATGGGCCTGACTCAAAGGGAAGAATGCTATCACTGAGCTACCTGGCTGTGCCAAATGTGTGCATTGCTAAAGGTGGGACATGGCATCTTGCATTTATCTAGCTGAGCAGTGTTAAAATCCCTTGATGTAATTTGAAGAATGGCCAGTCTCTTTTGTTTTGTTGCCAACATAATCCCATAAACCAGACACCACCAAGTGAACTGGTGACCCCTTGTGTATCAAAGCCTACTGTTATAGGTCAACGACTTCATTTGACTGCATAATTGTGACTTTAAAGGTTGTTCACTGAATAGGATGTTGTGAATTGCAGTTCGACCATCATCTGAATGGCAAAACAATGCCTCAGAACGTTGTGGAGGTCTTCAATGGATATTTTTAAGGCAGAGATAGATAGATTCTTGATTAGTACACGTGTCAACTTTTAAGAAGGCAGGAGAATGGAGTTGAGAGAGATAAATCAGCCATGATTGAATGGCGGAGTAGACGTGATGGGCTGAATGGCCTAATTCTGCTCCTATCTCTTATGAATGGTGGCGCAGCAGTAGAGTTGCTGCCTTCCAGTGCATACAGCTCTAGAGACCCAGGTTCGATCCTGGCTATGGGTGCTTGTCTTCAGAGTTTGTACGTTCTACCCATGATCTGCATGGGTTCTTTTCTCCGAGAACTTTGGTTTTCTCCCACACTCCAAAGACGTACAGGTTTGCAGGTTAATTGGTTTGGTATAATCTAAAAAATTGTCCCAAGCATAGGATAGTGTGAATGTGCAGGGATCGCTGGTCAGTGCAGAGTCGATTGGCTGAAGGGCTGTTTTCCCCGCGCTGTATCTCTAAACTAAACATATGAAAAACCACAAGAGAAGGTCTGGAATGCTGTCATCTCTACTGTGACAATCCATGCATGGTGCAAATAATGTATTTCAAATGGCAATAGTTCCAAAGCTGATTTCCAAATAATATTTCAAGTAAAGGGTGTTGTGGGGGCTTTATAAACCTTGGTTTTTGAAAGGACAAACTTGAAGTTTTAAATAAAAATGTTTCTGAAGAAGTCCCAAAAGGGTAAACCATTTTTATTTAGCTGCTGACAAGGTATTAGTAACTATTACTGTCAGAAATGTGTTGCACTGGTTTACTGGTGTGTTGGGGTGTGGATTATCATTTAAGTGATGTGCTGGATTGCTGCAAATAATTCCTTGACAGGTTGTTGCCATTTTTTCTTACCTCTGAATCAGCTTGAGCTTGGAGTTCACACCACTGGGCATTTTCTGGTCTTTAATCCCAAGTGGCCATGTTTATATACGAGTCCAGAAAGTGAGCATGTTTGATTGCAATCAGTCTGGTCCATACAATTTATACCACTGCATGTAGGCATAGAAACATAGAAAAATAGGTGCAGCAGTAGGCCTTCTGCCCTTCGAGCCAGCACCGCCATTCAATATGATCATGGCTGATCCTCTAAAATCAGTACCCCCCCCCGTTCCTGCTTTTCCCCCTATCCATCGATTCTTTTAGCCCTAAGAGCTAAATCTAATTCTCTCTTGAAAACCTCCAGTGAAATGGCCTCCACTGTCTACTGTGGCAGAGAATTCCACAGATTCACAACTTTCTGGGTGAAGAGGTTTTTCCTCATCTCAGTGCTAAATGGCCTACCCCTTATTCTTAAACTGCGACCCCTGGTTCTGGACTCCCCCAACATCGGGAGCATTTTTTCTGCATCTTGCCTGTCCAATCCTTTAAGAATTTTATATGTTTCTATAAGATTTAAAGAATGGTCTATATTTCTATAAGCTGTTCATGATACATTAGCCATCGAAGAGATCCTTAACACTGGCTCCACAACTCAACCTTACTTTTAAGATTAGAGATAAGGGTCTGTCCCACTTGGGCGTCATTTAGGCGACATCCTAAAAATTGGTTGGTGCGTGGTGACGCGCATGTTGCGTGGTGGCGTATGCAGTGACCCGCGGCAGCGCGCAGCGCCCCAGGATTATGGGATGCTCAAAATCCTCGCGCGCCACCTGCGTGGCTTGCAAATGACGCCCAAGTGGGACAGCCCCTATACTCCTCTTCGGTGTTTAAAGGGAAATATGCAGCAGAAAACTACTCCGTTAAGCAGTTGAAAGACAATTATATATTTTCGATTGGAAACTTCCTTTTGTTGCAAATGTCACATTAAATGAAAACAGTTTCAAAGTCATGGGATACATCTTGTTCGACACCACAGACAGTGAGACAAATTGTGGTAAACTGGAAGCATTCTTGGACACACTTTCACTAATCACAAACAGTTTTTTGCATTGCTAGCTTTTCTGACTAATGTGACATTAAACATCTGTTGATATAAAATGACCAGGCACAATGCTTTTGTATAACATTTGATTTCTGATTTAACCTGCCATTTTAAATAGGTGAACCATTGTAGATAAACAGATGGCCCATTAAGCAATTGGATGTGATGTTATGCAGTGTAAATTTTATCCCATTTTAATTCCAGCTCTCCTTAAAAATGGTACATCAAGGAATGAACACACTGACACGGTTGATTTGGTAGCTGAGGCTCACTGCCCAGTCATCCAGATGAAGAATGTCTCTCCAGGTGACATCTAGCCATGCAGAACCATAAAGCAGAGCCTAAGCCTTCAGAGGAGGAGGGGGAAGAACAGGGAGAGAAAAATGAAACACTAGAAAACCTAAGGACCAAGGGGAAAGCAGTTCAACCCCCAACCTTCCAAGGTCTCAATGCTTTGGCGTCCTCTTGATTGCCGAGGTTTCACTCCTTCCCCCGGTGGTGGTTTTGGCTGCCAAGATAATGAGTATTCAAACGCCCTCGCAAAATGCCCTCTCTACTTCAACCAGCCTGAAGAAACGTCACCTGTGCATTTTCTCCAGAGGTGCTACCTAACCCACTGAGTTACTCCAACACTTTTTTTTATATACCAGCATTTGGAGTTCCTTATCTCTTTCTCTCTCTCTCTCTCTCTCTCTCTCTCTCTCTCTCTCTCTCTCTCTCTCTCTCTCTCTCTCTCTCTCTCTCTCTCTCTCTCAATCAATCTCTTGTTTTCTTTTTCCCTCATTTTCTATCTCTCCCTCTCTTGCTTTCTGTCTCCCTCACATTTTATCTCTCTCGCTGGCTTTCTATTCTATTCAATTCCATTTAATCTTTAATTGTCATTGTGCAGTGTACAATACAGAGACAACTAAATGCAGTTGGTATCTCCGAAGGGCGAACTTACGAATAAACAGGTAATACATATACACATGCAGTGGTATCCATGCAATTTGCTGGTGATTGGATAGTCCGGGGGTGGGGGGGGTGGAGACAGGCAGTCATTGAGGTGCAGCGTTGAGAGTGTGACAGCCGCAGGGAAGATGCTGTTCTTGAGCCTGCTGGTCCGGCAGCGGAGGGACCTATAGCGTCTCCCGGATGGGAGGAGAGGTAAACAGTCTGTGGTTGGGGTGTGAGCTGTCCCTGGCGATGCTGTGCGCCCTGCCCAGGCATCGTTTACTATGGACAGACTCAATGGAGGGGAGTGAGGAGCCTGTGATGCGTTTGGGCGATCTTCACCACCCTCTGCAGAGCTTTCCGGTCGGCAACAGAGCAGTTACCATACCCAGACGGTGATGCAGTTGGTAAAGGATGCTCTCGATGGTGCAGCGGTAGAAGTTCACCAGAATCTGGGGAGACAGGTGGACCTTCTTAAGTCTCCTCAGGAAGAAGAGACGCTGGTGAGCCTTCTTGATCAGCGAGGATGTGTTTGTGGGTCCAGGAGAGGTCATCGGAGATGTTGACCCCCAGGATCAGACAGTGTTCAGAGTGAGCGTAGAAGAGGAGTGGTTTATCCAACCTAACAGACTGTGGGTCTGTTGGTTAGAAAGTCCAGTAACCAATTGCAGAAGGAGGGGTTGATGCCCAGGTCATCGAGTTTAGTGATCAATTTCGAGGGATAATGGTGTTGAATGCTGAGCTGTAGTCGATGAACAGCATTCTCACATAAGTGTTCGCCCTCTCTCTCACTTTCTATCTCTGTCTCACTCTCTCACACTTTTTATCTCTTGCTTTCTATCTCTCGCTCTCTCTCTCATCTCTCTCTCTCTCGCTTTCTATTCTCCTTCTCGCTCTCCCTCGCTCTCAAAAATACCCTTCAAGACATTCCCCAAATGTGTCTTCTTTCACCAACCCACCGCTCACCTGTCCCTTCATTCTACTTATTTGGATCACAGTTAAAGTGCTCTCTGTTGAAGCTCCCATATAAATGCAAATTGCTGGCTGTTTGAAGCATTGAAGGAGAGGAATAAAATGTGAGCCCACTTTGTCTTTCAAAGTCTGTCTGATATTCAAGAAACTAGGAATATTTAGTACGGCACTTTTTTAATAGAAGTGATAATAAATGCAGGGAGATTGTTGAGGCGGGGATTGCATGAATATTCAAAACAAAGTGTACACAATGAATATTAAAAGCACAGCCTCTGCAGTGTGCTGGTAGGCTAAGCAAGCTATTTTTAAAACTGGGTGTCATTTGTATGTTATTCCCGCTGTGAATTGTGCTGCTTCCATGAATTTGGATGAAGCAATCCATTGATCTGGATGAGAGTTGTAACCCATCAATAACTAAAACTGTGACTGAAACATGATGTACATCTCCTTGGAGAATAATGACTAAATAATTGTGCACATCGCAACGCAGTTTCTGTTTTTCAAGAGAGAGTTAGGTAGATTTAGCTCTTAGGGCTAATGGAATCAAGGGATATGGGGAGAAAGCAGGAACGGGGTACTGATTTTTGATGATCAGCCATGATCATATTGAATGGTGGTGCTGGCTCAGAGGGCCGAATGGCCTACTCTTGCACCTATTTTCTATGCTATATTTTGGCTTATTCTAACAGGTTTATAGAACAGCAACATAGAAGAGTACGGCACAGGAACAGCCCTTCAATCCCACTATGTTTGTGCCAAACATGAAATCCAGCTGACCTGATCTCATCTGCCTGCGTTTGATCCATAACTCTCCATTCCCCTGTAGATCCATGTGCCTAACTTAACGCTTCTTAAATGCCCACTGTTGTATCTCCCTCCACCACCACCCATTGTGATCAGGCCCCCACCACCCTCTGCCCTGCACATCTCCATTTAATATTTCCCCCCCTCTAGTGTTGGACATTTCCAACCTGGGAAAGTTCAGAACTGTTTATCCTATCTATGCCTCTCATAAATTTTATATGCTTCTATTAAGTCTGCCTTCAAACTTTGACGTTCCAGAGAAAACAATCCAATTCTCTCCAACCTCTCCCTGAAGCTGAAACCCTCTAATCCTGGCAGCATTTTGGTAAACCTCCTCTGCACCCACTCAAAAGCTTTCACATCTTTCCTGTAATGGGGCGACTAGAACTGCACGCAATACACCAAATGCAGCATAACCAAAGTCTTATAGAGTTGCATCAAGACGTCCTGACTCTTATAGTTATGCCCCTAGCAATGAAGGCAAGCATGCCATCCACCTTCTTTTCATCCTAACTACTTGTGCTGACACCTTTAGTGAGCTGTGAACTTGTCGCCTAGATCCTTCAGCACATCAATGATGTTCAGGATCTTGCCATCAACTGTATACTCTCTCCTTGCATTCAACCTCCTAAAGTGCAACTCCCTCACACTTTCTCGATTTAAACTCCATCTGAATGAATGAATACGTTTATTAGCCAAGTATTCACATACAAGGAATTTGCCTTGGTGCTCCGCCCACAAGTGAGAACATGACATACGGTGACAGTTAGGAATGAGACATAAAATATTAATCATTAATAATAAAACATTATTGATTAAACATGTGGCAACATCTGCCATTGTTCTACCTGTTTCTGCAGCTGATGTATATCCCGCTGTATCTTCTTATCAGCATTACTCAAAGTCAGCAACGCCTACGATTTTGATGTCAGCAGTTATGGGATGTCTTAATGAAAGCCGTTTGAGATGCTTTAAATTCAACATCTGAATTCTGTGGCTTGTTATGTGAATGTAGCCATTCTAGGCGAACATAAAAAATCTGATTTTACTGATACTATTTGAGGAAAAGATATTGGCCAGATCACTGGGAGAACTCCACTGCTCTTTTACATCCACCTTGGAAGACACATGTAGGTTCAATTGAACATGGCATTCAAAAGACCACCTCTGCATGCCCAATATCTTTAGCACTGCACACCAATGCTCATCTAGGTTTTGTTCATGTCTCTGGTCAGAGACCCGTACACACAAACATCTGACTCAATGATGAGAATACTACTCACCAAATCCAGGTAACAACTCTCGTGCAACTCAGAACACGATGCCGCAATTAGTTTAGTTTAGTTTAGAGATACAGCGTGGAAACAGGTCAGTCGGCCCACCGAGTCTGCACCGACCAGTGATCTCTGCACATTCACACACACAAGGGACAATTTACATCTATACCAAGCCAATTAACCTACAAACCTGCACGTCTTTGGTGTGTGGGAGGAAACTGAAGATCTCCAAGAAAACCCACCTGGTCACGAGGAGAAGGTACAAACTCCATACAGGCAAGACCCATAGCCAGGATTGAACCAGGGTCTTTGGAGCTGCCAGCACTGTAAGGCAACTACTCTACCACTGCGCCACCGTGACGCCCACAACACTTCTGAGATCTGAGTTTCCCACAGCATCAGTTGAACTGATTTGAAATATGATGGTTTGAAACACAGCTAAATTTGGTTTCCCGCACCCTGCCACCTGTGTACAGTGGCTGCTGCCACCCGTTCAAGCCTGACCTTGTGTGCTGTCTATGTGAAGTTTGCACAATGTTTCCTGTGTGTTTCCTCCCACATCCCAAAATGTGTTGGAAAGATGGTCAGCTGCTCTTTATGACCACTTGGTGTTGGGTAATGGTAAAAAATATATCAAAGTATCAAGATGACCATGTGTGATAGAGAATAGGGTTGTAGGGCTGTAGGAAATATGGAGACGGATGATGTCCTTGGTCCGCTGGTGGCCAGCATGGATCCAATGGACCAAATGATCTCTTGGATTGTCATGAGTTATGCCCCTGTCCCACTGAATGGAAACCTCTGGAGACTTTGCACCCCACCCAAGGTTTCCGTGCGGTTCCCAGAGGTTGCAGGTAGTGGAAGGTAAGACCTCCCTAGTGGAATAAAACTGGGTGAAAAAAAGGTCTTACCTTCCACTACCTGCAACCTCCGGCAACCACCTTCAACTAGCATCACAACCGGCTTCGACTAAAAAATTACCAATTTTTAAAACGGCAACCTATTTTTAGTCGCGGCCGGTTTTAAATTTTTTGAAAGAATCGCCGGAACATAGAAGAAGTGGAAACCAAACTGGAGACTGACAAAAACCTCCGGGAACCTCCGGAAACTGCACGGAAACCTTGCGTGGGGCGCAAAGTCTCCAGAGGTCTCCGTTCAGGTTTCCTAAGTGGGACAGGGGCATAAGAAACCAAATGTATTCTGGTACCTTACTTCCATCTCCTACCACTCTACAGGGGCTTAAAACACATATTCTACCTCTAGCTCGGCAGATAGTTCCTTATCAGTTCTCTTTTAAATGTGTTATAAACACTGTGGCCACCAAGATATTCAGACTGCATATTCTGGCTCATGTGAACTTGCAAGGATATGATCTTGAAAGTAATTGTCAATTTCACACTCAGACAAAAAAAAGATTTCACCATTAGTAGTCTGCTTTATGCATTTTCCTTTTTCATTTTCACTTGCGCCAGGCATGCTATCATCAATCTTCACGTTACAAATCAATAAAAATAGAAATAATTGATAACAAATATATGATTTTTTTTGTCACGGTTATTAAATATAAATATTAAATATAAAAAACAATTGTTATTATTTTTTTTTTGTGTTGTTTTGTTATTGTTTTTGAAAAAAATTAATTAAAAGATTTTAAAAGAAAAAAAGAGAATGAGAAAAAATTATTAAATGTAATAGTGGAACTGCAGATGCTGGTTTGAAACGGAAGACATACCGCTTGGTTAGAAACATAGACAATAGGTTTTTTTTTTTGCAGAGTAGGCCATTCACCCCTTCGAGCCGCACCACCATTCAATATGAATCATGGGCTGATCATACAAAATCACTACTGGTTCCTGCTTTTTCCACATATCCCATGATTCCGTTAACCCTAAGAGCTATATCTAACTCTCTCTTGTTAGCTGCCCAAGCGTAAAATGAGGTGCTGTTCCTCCAATTTACAGAGATGCTGTCTGACCTGCTGAGTTACTCCAGCTTTCTGTGTCGCCTGTCTTCGTCTTTATTAAATATAATAAATTCTGAGCAGCCCCGTAAGTGGGAGGCATCATGTCCGAGGAGGTAGACCTGCTGCTGTCTCTGCAGCAGTGACCTGGATTAAATTCCTGTCTCTGTGGGGTTTGCGTGTCCTGCCCTGCTCCTTGTACCTTGCCTTATCACTCAAGTCGCTCACCGCTGGCGATCATTCCGGTTAATCTCCTTAACCTCTCGTGGGGTCTCCATGCTTTTTCTGAAATGTAGTGTGGAGTAACCTGCCTCAGCTAGTGCTGACACAGAAATCTACAGCATTCATTCCATTATTGGCAGGCAAAAGAAATTCCCAAATCATTTACAAATTGGTTGGACATCCGTGACGGATGGTGAGTGGAGGAAGAGAAGCAAGGCGTCTTTCCTTTAGTCATTATTCAAAGATAAATGTGTGGTCATAATGAAACGCAGGCCTATCTCAGCATTTATAGCAGTAATGAACGTCTTCTCAGCTGTAAATCCTGTAATTTTTAATAGCGAATACACTTGTTATAACATTCTCTACAGATTTTTTAAGTCCGCTGATGTATGGTAGTATAAATAAGAATCAGTACTCATATATTGCCATCAGTAGACACACAATTACACCAACCTTCAAACAAGCTGCACTTTAAGTGAATTAGACAATTTTTAAAACTGGTTACTGGATATTACAGCATAAGGTAGGGAATATCGACATTGAGTGGTAATGTTAAATCTCTGTGAAAGTAACTCTTTAATAATGTCTGCAATTTTTGTTTCCACACTTGAGGAATGATGGAAGTTAGGATGCTGTCTGATAGGAAAGTTGTTACTAATCACATGATGTTAACTATTCAGAATTCTTTGCAGGGTGTTCGACAGATCAAGGATGATTTGCTTCTAGGCAATGTGGGAGGCGCAGAATCCTCTGCGGCTGGGGCAGGAGGTCTAGCGTGGGGGGGGGGAAGGGGATTTATCAGCTGGTGCTCTCTTTGCCCACACATGGTCATGAGGTTCTCCTCGCCATCCCAAGTGCTTCTTTTCCACTTTGAGTGGTCCATGGGCCAGAATTCCCAGGAATCGGTGGAGATGTCATAGAAAAACATTGAAGAATAGGTGCAGGGGGAGGCCATTCGGCCCTTCGAGCCAGCACCCGCCATTCATTGTGATCATGGCTGATCATCCCATTACTTCAGTGAAGGGATGGGTTGGGCGGAAGGTGGTGCCATTGGAGACCAGTGTCAGAAAGTGGGAGGGAAGGATTAGAGGTATGGCAAGAGTACAGATTTGGAAATCAAAAGGCGGAGGGAAGGATGGCAGGACCAGAGGTGGCTTTAATGGAATGTGAGTTTTGCGGTTGGCAGCTGAGCATCTGGTACAGTGGGTAGAATAATGATGTGGGGTCTTAGAGAGTAGCAAGTGCACAGTCAGGCTGGGTATTAGGAACTGGCGTTTGCAATAGGGTGTTATAGACTCATACACATAGAAAAAGGCCCTTCAGCCCAACTTGTCCCCTGCTGACCAGCATGCCCCAATCTAAGGCTCGTCCCATTTGCCTGTGTTTGGCCATATCCCTCTAAACCTTTCCTATCTATGTATCTGTCCAAGTGTCTTCAAAAATGCTGCCATAGTATCTGCCACCACTACCATCCTCTGGCAGCTTGTATCATATATCAATCATCTGGAGTGTTTGGAGTAATGTGAGCAATTGTGGCCCCATTTCTGAAGAAGGATGTGTTGGCGTTGTGGGAGAGGGTCAGAGGAGGTTTACGGAACGATCAGGAATGAGTGGGTTAACATATGATGAGCAATATGATGGCACTGGCCTGTACTCGCTGGAGTTTAGAAGGATTAGGGGGTCCGTATTTGAAACTTACTGAATAGTGAAAGGCTTAGAATAAAGTGGACATGGAGAGGATGGTTCCACTAGTTCGAGAGTCCTAGGGCCAGAGGTCATAGCCTCAAATAAAATAATGTTTCTTTAAGAAGAAGATGAGGAGGAATTGCTTTAAACAAGAGGGTGGCGAATCTGTATAATTCACTGTCACAGAAGGCAGTGGAGGCAAAGTTAAGGGATATTTTTAAGGCACAAATAGATAGATTCTTGATTAATATCGGTTGTCGGGTTATGGGGAGAAAGCAGGAGAATGGGGTTAGAAGGGAGAGATAAATCAGCTATGATGGGTCGAATGCCATAATTCTGCTCCTATCACTTATGAACATGAATTACCCACCACCCTGTGAAAACGTTGAAACGTTAAATCTTTCCCTACTCACCTTATATGTACCTGTAAGTCTTCTGGTTCTTGTTCCCCTACCTGGACAAGAGGCACTCTGCATTCACCCACTCTATTCCTCTCAAGATTTTATACCACCTCCATAAAAATCACCCCATTTTATACACCTCCAAGAATAAAAGACCTAGCCAGCCTCCACCTCTCCCTGTAGCTCAGGCACTTGAGTCCTGGCACCATCCTCCTGAAATTTCTCTGCATTTCCTTCCAGCTTAATGACATCCTTCCCATAGGAAGGTTGACCAAAGCTGAAACAGCACTCCCAATATCTCACCAACATCTTGCACAATTAGACAATAGACAATAGGTGCAGGAGTAGGCCATTCGGCCCTTCGAGCCAGCACAACACCGTTCACTGTGATCATGGCTGATCATCCACAATCAGTACAAACCGTTTCTGCCTTCTCCCCATATCCCTTGACTCCGCTATCTTTAAGAGCTCTATCTAACTCTCTATTGAAAGTATACAGAGAATTGGCCTCCACTGCCTTCTGAGGCAGAGAATTCCACAGATTCACAACTCTCTGTTGAAAAAACATTTTCCTCATCTCCGTTCTAAATGGCTTAGCCATTATTCTTAAACTGTGGCCCCTGGTTCTGGACTCTCCCAACATCGGGAATATGTTTTCCTGCCTCTAACGTGTCCAAACGCTTAATAATCTTATATGTTTCAATAAGAACCCCTCTCACCCTTCTAAATTCCAGAGTATGCAAGCCCAGCCGCTCCATTCTATCAACATATGTCAAGTCCGGCCATCCCAGGATTAACCTAGTGAACCTACGCTGCACACCCTCAATAGAAAAATGTCCTTCCTCAAATTTGGAGACCAAAACTGTACACAATATTCCAGGTGTGTCTCACTAGGGCCCTGTACAACAGCAGGCAATGGGGGCGGGACATGATGATTAAGTGCGGTGATTGGAGGAGGGAGACCGTGACACAGACCTGCGCCTCCATCCACAGCCAGGATCGATTCCGGCCGGGTCTCCGGCACTGTCTCGTCCCGAGTGCCCACCCCCATGGGTGACCAGAGAGGTCGGGAGTCAGACGCGAGCGGTCCCCCCCCAGGCCCACAGCCAGCGCAGAGAAGCAGCACTAAACCCAGCTCACTGCCTCTCCCGCCACGTTAACCTGCCTGGGCTTTGCGGAAATATGGCCAGCACGGAGAAGCACGCTGGTTTCCCGTCAGTCCAGTCAGGGCTGTAGGTTAACCCGGTGAGACAGGTAGAGTTAGCTGCATTTAGCACTGGATTGAGCCTCTGAAGCCTCGCGCATGTGTGTGTGTGAGTGTGCGCACGAGTGCGGCCGTCAAAAAATTGTGCCCCCGGTCCCTCCATATTTTTATAGCGAGTTCCGCTCTTGGAATAAAGCCCGATCTTCTCCCAACAAAGAAGGATGCTAGAGAGGAATATGGCTCAACATTACACACAGTCACTATTTAGTTTCGTTTTTTTTAGTTTAGTTTAGAAATACAGCTCAGAAACAGGTCTTTTGGCCCACTGAGTCCTCAATGACCACCCATCCCCATACACTGCCACTATCCTACACACTAGGGATAATTTTACCAAAGCAAATTAACCTACAAACCTGTACATATTGGAGTGTGGAAGGAAAGGGGAGCAACCAGAGAAAACCCACACGGTCACGGGAGAACTGCAAACTCCGTACAGACGGCACCCGTAGTCGGGATCGAATCCGGGCCTCTGGCGCTGTATTCAGTGACTGGTCGCGTGCCCAAAGACAATGGAGCAAAGCAGAAACCTCCACACCAGCAACAGTTCAGGCAGACAGAACATTAGCATTGCATATATTTTACCGCTGCTCATCAGATGAGATGATAGGGTTGCCTTGACAACAATTTATGGAGCTTTATTCAGCAGTGGATTACATCATGCAATCCCCCTACTTGAACTCAACTAACAAGGGCTATCCCCCTTTGAAGAGGAAAAAGACCTTGTGACCCTAATAACTAGGTACACTAATATGACTACCCTCCCCCTTCCCCCTCCCACCGCCCTCACACTCTTCCAGTGAAGTAATGTCTGTGCTGCAATCTTGGAAACAAATCATTCTAACCTGTCGGCTATGTCTTCATTTATTTTAACGGTCAGTTTTAAAAGGATAAAAGTCCATTTACAAACCTCACCTTTTTAACTAAAAATCGGCAGCATATTCCTCCATTGGGAGTGGCAGAAAATGAAAAATCTGGACCACAATAATGACGAAAACACAATAAATGAAATTGGATTAACCTTCTGGCATGCTGCGTGACACACTTTTGTGATTCACAGATCAACCTTTCATCTTTTCTGTCAGTTCAAGCATTTTCCACTCCAAATAACCCATTGTTGTTTCCCCCTGTATGGTTTCTGAAGTGCCTAAGTGACTGCTTTGCATCTCTAATGTGAGCTGGAATTAAAATTGGTGGCATTAAACTGTCAGAAACTGTCATCTGTTTGTCATTGGGAACCAACTAGCTGTCGCTGTAGTCTTAATCCAGCTGAATGTTTTCACAAATTCTCCTCCAGTCTTTCTCACTTTCCAGAAATGCAGGTTACTTTAGTAGGCCCTTCGGACCTACCACTGAGTCCGCGACGACCAGCGATCCCCCAATACCAGCCCTAACCTATACATTAGGGACAATTTACAATTTTTACCAAAGCCAATTAACCTACAGACCTGTTCGTCTTTGGAATGTGGGAGGAATCTGGAGCCCCCGGGAAAACCCACACAGGTCGCAGAGAGAACTGACAAACTCTGTACAGACAGCACCCGTAGTCAGGGTCGAACCCGGGGTCTCTGGCTCTGTGAGGCAGCAACTACTGCCACACCACCGTGCCTCTGGGGTCTGGAGGTTTATCTGTGGCTTTCAAGGACCATCACACAGTGCTTCCACAATCACCCCCATCGGCAATCTGCCTGTGGACAAACAACCCACCCCCTCCATGACACCCTGGTCAACCTGGGGAGCACCTTCAGCAACAGACTGGTTCCACCAAGATGCAGCACAGAACGCCACAGGAGATCCTTCTTCCCTGTGGCTATCAAACTGTACAACTCCTCCCCCTTCTGTCGTGGGGTAGACCCAATCTTTGCACATCCCCATTCCTTTCCACTTGTCATTTTAATTTCATGTTTCATGTATTTTGTGTTTTATGACTGTTGGCAGAACAATTTCCCTCCTGGGATAAATAAAGTTCTATCGTATGGTAAAGATACAGCATTAACCAATAGCCGTTATGATGGGGTGGGGGAGGGGGGGGGGGCGGGAGCTGACTTTTGCTACTTACTTCCACACAGAGCCTGATTGAAAATATATAATTCCATGATTTAAAAATGTGTGTTATAATGCCAGTGGATCTTTGGGATACATATCTTTGCTATATGAAGCTATTTTTTTGCTGCAATGCTATGCATGCTTCTCTCACTCAGAAGAATATATTGAAACAAAACAGGATTCATGACATGAAATTTTATGCAACAAAACGTCAATCGGGAATGCATTTAAATGTAAATTCCTACAGGAATTTTCTGAACGATGCATTAGTCTGCAAATGCTGGAATATGGACCAGCAAAACAAACTGCTGGAGGATACAGGGAGCTGCAGATGCAGATCCTTTACCAAAAAAATACAAAGTGCTGGAGTAACTGAATTCAGCGGGTCAGGCAGCATCTGTGGAGGGAAACCGGTGGTCTTTTTAAGTGGAGACCCTGAGGATGCCGAGAGTGGAGGGAAAGAGGGCTGTCAGCATGTATTTAGTCAACTGCATTTTTTTGACGGGTCCAAAAGCAGAGACACTACTAGTGTAAAGTCGTGTGTAAAGTAGTGTAACGCTGCTGGGAAAAAAAAACACATTGTTCAGTGTTGTGCACGCTAACTTTATATTGTAGCTTTTGCAAACCAGTCGGTTGAAAGTTAGTCAACATAAAACCAACCCTTAGAATATATGTTAATAGAGTCGGAGGGAGATACAGAGGGGAAGTAGTCCCTTTAGCCCATCGAGACCTCGCCAACCATCAATCACCCATTTATACTAATCCTACATTAATCCCATTTTATTCACGTTATTTTCTCATCAACTCCCCCCATCTCCACACTAGTGTCAATTTGTGGTCACCAATTAATGAACCGGCCCGTACATCTGTGCAATGTGGAAGACACCGGAGTGTTTTGTGGGAAACCCATATTGTGGGAAACCCATATAACTCCACACAGGCAGGACCCCAAACCCAGGTCTCTGATGCCACATGGCTGCACTTTTCTCAGCTGTTCTCTTGTATTGCCCAGAGTGTCAACTTAATACGTTCCAAAATTAATGTACCTTATTAATGAATCCCTGACATCATGTTTCACTCTCTTGATATTCCTCAAATACAAATTTGTCGTTTAGTTCAGAGATACAGCCCTGAAATAGGCCCCTCGGCCCTCCGAGTCCGCACCGACCAGCGATCCCCGCACACTAGCACTATCCCACACGCACTAGGGGCAATTTACATTTAAACCAAACCAATGAACCTACAAACCTGTACGACTTTGGAGTGTGGGAGGAAACCGAAGATCTCGGAGAAAACCCACGCAGGTCATGGGGAGAACGTACAAACCCCGCACAGACAGCGCCCGTAGTCAGGATCGAACAGGGTGTCCGGCGTGGTAAGGCCGCAACTCTACCGCTGCGCCACCGTTCCGCCCCAATTTATTTTTAGATTGCGGATTGCGGAAAGTATGGCTACTAATCTGTACACTGGCAGAACTCGTCACCAGTAGTTCAACTGATGACCATATCAGCCTGAAGAAGGGTTTTGGCCAGAAACGTTGCCTATTTCCTTCGGTCCATAGATGTTGCTGCACCCGCTGGGTTTCTCCAGCACTTTTGTCCACCTTCGATTTTCCAGCATCTGCAGTTCCTTCTTAAACACATATCTCAACAAAAGACTTTTACTTTCATGTGATGACTTACTTTATCGGCAAATACTCTCACTATCTGCTGTTATTTGTGTGTATTAGTTCAATTAATAAATTAGTAACAATTCAGAAATCCCTGCCAGTCATGTTCGGAGGTTAGTGTTCTCTCTCTATGGGTTTCCCTTGGGTACTATAGTTTCCTCCCACATCCTTGGAAGCTCAGGCAGCATCGCTGAAGGACATAGATAGGCCACTTTGCCGGTTGATGTCCTTCTTCGAACTGATCTGTGGTAAGGGGCAGAAAGCTGGAAAAGAGGTGGGGGTCAGGACAAACCCCAGCAAGTGATAGGTGGAGAAAGGAACGCCAGATGCTGCCTACTCCAGCTTTTTGTCTAAAGTGATAGGTGGATACAGGTGAGGAAGGATTGGATTGGCAGATAGGTGGACAAAGGCTGAAGATTATAAGGAACAAAAGGGTAACCAAAAGGGACAAAGGGAGACAACAAGGAGGCGACACGGAGACAAAAGGGTATCAGATAAGGCGAGAAGAGGAATGAATAAAGAGTGAAATGTAATGTCTTACGGAGGGCTTTAGGTGGAAGGGGATGGGCTAGTGGTGGAAAAGGAAGCTAAGTTCAAGTAAGTGGCCAAACGATCACCGATGTAATGAAAGCCACACCGATGCTTGGAATTGCCGATGTAATGGAAGTCACGTCGGGGAACTGAATACAGCACATGAGGCTAGAGGAGATGAATGTGAAGGAAGGAACTGGTTTAAATCAAAGATAGACACAAAATGCTGGAGTAATTCAGCATCTCTGGAGAGAAGGAATGGGTGACGATTTGGGTCGAGACCCAAAGTGAACCTCTGTCTGAAGAAGGGTCTCAACCTGAAACGTCGCCTATCTCCTTCGCTCCTTAGATGCTGCTGCACCCGCTGAGTTTCTCCAGCCTTTTGTGTACCCTCGATTCTCCAGCATCTGCAGTTCCTTCTTTAACACTCTGTCTCACCTGGATGGGCTCCTGGCATCCTTGGATAGAGTCGAGGGAGAAGATATAGGGACGTGTTGCTTCTCCTGCAGTTGCAGAAGAAAGTACCTGGTGGTTTGGGTTGGAAAGGATGATTGAACCTAGGAATTGTGGAGGGAGCGGTCTCCACAGTAAGTGGAAGGGGTGGGGATGGGAAGGGGGCTAGGTCACATTGGAGTGACGGAAATGTTGGAGAATGATGCGTTGGAAGCTGAGGCTGGGGAAAGGTAAGGACCAGGGGAACTATATCCTTGTTCAATCTGCAGGGAGGGGGAGCGAGAGCAGAACTACAAGACAGAGAGGACCACTAAGGCCTTCTGGAGTGCAACATGTAGTGCTCTCGTAGCCTTGTCATCGATCGCCCAGGAATACAAAGAACTTGATCACCTCCACGTCAGCACCATTGATGCATACTATGACGTATACACCACCCACTTCCTGGTTCAATGACTAGTTCCTTCATTTTCTGACATTAAGGGAGAAGTTGTTGTTCAGACACATCGCAATATCCTTCCTGTGTGGCATCGGTGTGAGTGGTTTGGCGCACAACAGTGGCATCACCTGTAAGCATTTACATGGAGTTTGAGCAGAATTTGGGCACAGAATCATGTGTGTGTGGTGTGTATAGTTATGAGCTGAGAAGACATCATTGTGGGGCACCAGTGTTGGGGATTATTGGGGAGGATGGTTTTCTTGCCTACCCTTACTGATTGCAGTCTAAGTCTGAAAAGCATGGATTCAGTTGCAGAGGAGGGTGCTAAATCCTAAACCCAGGAATTTGAACATGTGTTTGGTTGGAATGATGGTGTTGGTCAAGCTCGTCAATAAATAGGATCTGGTGTAGGTGCCCTGGTTAATCCTGATGTTTCAGGGATGAATGAAGGATCAGGTGCTGTGGACCTGTTCCAGTAGCAGGTGAATTGCAGTGGATCAAGACTGTCTGGGAGACTTCACCAACTCTTCAAGCACTTCTCCGAAGAAGAGTGCCGACCCAAAACATCACCCATCCATGTTCTCCATGGATGCTGCCTGACCCACTGAGTTACTCCAGCACATTGTGTCCTTTTTGTGTAAACATATCTGCATTTCCTTGTTTCTACGCTTTATGGTGGAGGTTGTCAGAGCCACTGGGTGCTAGTCATTAAGGAATACTACCTTGTTTTGTTTTGGATGATAGTGTATGTTTAAAACTAGCACAGATTTGATGGGCTGAATAGCTTCCTTCTTCGTTGTAATAATTAAATAAGCATTAATAGTGGTTTCATTGTGTGCAAAGTAGCATGCAATATCTCTATTATACAAAAAAGAGGTTATGAAATTGTTCCGCTATATCGGCAGTAGCGATGCAGCCACAGACAGCATATGGATCTCAGACAATAGACACAAAATGCTGGAGTAACTCAGCGGGTCAGACAGCATCTGGAGAGAAGGTATGGGTGACATTTCGGGCCAAGACCCTTCTTCAGACTCAGGGGAGAGGGAGATTCGAGGTAGGGAAGGGTAAAGTGTGAAAACGACAGGTCAAAGCAGGCGATGATCAAGGAAATATAGAATAGGGCTGAGGGGAAGGAGACGACAAGGCATACCAGGACTGAGCTCGGACCAGCCCGGGTACTGTTCGGGGCCAGAATGGTGAATGGAATGAAGGAAGGTTGACAGCCGGAGAACAGGAAAACAATATCAATCAGGCAACTTTTTCTTTTCCTCGCATCTCCCCGGGATCATGCCTGTAGCCTCTCCTCAGGCGTCGTCACCAGGTAAAGCGACAAAGCGTGGATTTCACACAGAAGGTAATTTATCTTGCTGTAGGTACTGTGCAGTGTTCAAGAGCTGTTCATCTGTGCTTGATTCATTGCACCCGGAGAGCTTTGAAGGTGCAAGACTAATTAGGGATGGGTCACTGGATTTCATTTGGTTATTTAGTAAGAGCTGTCTCTGTTGTGCCAGCAGACTGCTGCTGGGGTTTTTAACGCCCTTCTCATGCAGCGATTGTTGCTGAAATGCCAGTGGGCTTTGCCTCCTCTCTGAACAAACATCTCAACTGGTTCCCCAGGCATGCAACATATCCAACCTCACCAAACGATGCATCATTGATATTTGTCAGGGCAAATTAGGCAGGGTGCCTTTCACAGACTGAGGGCTGGCAGGTTCTGCATTCGTCAGTCCTGCATGTAAACAGCTACCCAGCATCTGTGCTTCAACACACTCTCTGAGAAAGGTGTGCACCATATTCAATCACGCACGTTAATCCACACACACCTACTCCTGCTGATTGACATGTGGCCTATACCAGTTTCATTAAATCCTTCCTATTGATCTGTGGAATTCAATATGTGTAGGAAGGAACTGCAGATGCTGGTTTAAACTGAAGATACTGTAGATACAGAATTCTGGAGTAACTCCGACCAGTATGACTGTCCCCCCTGATTACATGCTTTGTTGTCAGCTTCTCCGAGCTAACAGTGATCTATTCTACATTTTGTTTGCTCATCATCCCTTTTGATGTCTCGTTTTCACACCTTACACTTCCTTATCTCGGTATCTCCCTCTCCCCTGATTCTCAGTCTGAAGAAGGGTCTCGATCCAAAACGTCACCCGTTCCTTCTCTCCAGAGATGCTGTGTGTGTCTCTGAGTTACCACAGCATTTCTTGTCTATCTGTGGAATATAATAGTTCCCCTTCCAAATCCGTTCATTTAAGTTGCTGTTAAACGTACAAATGGTAAACGTGAGAATGTGTGTTCGATTTATGTGAATGTATGTACGCGCACGCACACACGCATGCATATTTTTGTTATTCACACGTATAAACTGAAACGGATTGTATTACAATCTTTGTACCATTCTGGTGTTTTTCACTCATGCAACATAAAACAATATAACACAGGAATGAGCCTTTGGCCAGCTATGTCTGTGCCAAACAAGATGCCAAATGGAACTAATACCTCCTACCTATGGGTGATCCTTATCCCTCCATTCCCCGCATACTCACGCATCTATCTTAAAGCCTGTTAAACACCACTATCCACCACCCATCTAGCAGTGGGTTCAGGCACCACCTATCTTTACCTTAAAAAAAAACTTTTCCGCATATCTCCTGTAAACTTTCCACTTCTCACCGCTCTGCTGTGGCATCTAGTATTGGATATTTCTGCTGGGTAAAAAGATTCTAATTGTCTACCCTAATTACGCAACTCATTATAAAATTTATAACTTTATAAAATTCTATCAGATCATCCCCAGTCTCTGACAGTCCAGAGAAAGTGATCCAAGTTTGTCCAACCTCTCCGTATAACCAGAGACGTGAGGAACTGCAGATGCTGGTTTACAAAAAAAGACACAAAGTGCTGGAGCAACTCAGCAGGTCAGGCAGCATCTTTGGCGATCATGGATAAGCAACATTTTGGGCCGGATCCCTAAGAAAAAAAAGGGAGAGTCTGAAGAAGGGCTCAGTCCCGAAACACAACTATCCATGGTCTCCAGAGATGCTGCCTGACCCATTGAATTACTCCAGCACTTAGTATCGTTATCTATTTCTCCTTATAGTTAATACCATGCAACATCCTGGTAAACCTCGTAAACCCAGTAAGCACCCAGTCCCTGTACATGTCCATTCCCCACCAGGAACGTCTCAAGGCCACATCCACTACACCTTTGAACAGACCCAATCAGTTCACCTCTACTAACACTCTCCTCCACCTGGTGGAACCTGTCCTCACCCTCAACAACTTCTCTTTCGACATCTCACTTTCTTCAAATTAAAAGTGTAGTCGCAGGGATTTGTGCAGGACCCAGCTCTGCCTGCACTTTTATTGGTTTTGTCAAACAGTCCTTATTCCAAACATACACTGGAACTATACAGCAAGGCTTTCTCCACTACGTCAATGGGGCTTCCTGTTGTACCCGTGCAAACTTGTTAATTTCTTAACTTTACCATTAACCTCCACCCTGCCTTCAAATTAACTTGGACTATCTCTGACACCGCTCTCCCCTTTCTTGATCACTCTGTCTATATCACAGGGGCCAGACTATGGGCTGACATCTACCATAAACCCACCGACTCCCACTGTTATTGCTCCATGCACCCTTTCTTTGGCAAAGGCGATATCCCCTACTCCCAGTATCTCCGTCTCTGCCGCATCTGCTCCCAACAGTAGGAATACATTCTAGGACATCCAAGATGTCCTCTGTCTTTATTAAATGTGGTTTACCCCCTGCTGTTGTAGACCGATTCCACACCGCATCTCCTCTGTGTATCGTAGTTCTGCTCTCACCCCCTCTCTCCACATCCTCTGGTTCCTCTGGTCCTTACCTTTCACCCGATCAACCTCCACATCCAACACACCATTATCTGACACTTCCACCACCAGCTGCATCTCCCCATTCCCACCCCTTACCAAAAGATGCGTGTTTCTTTTGATGGTGGGGTGGTCAGTCTTCATGATGTACTGGGCAATGTCATCCACTTCCTTCAGCTTCCCTCCTTCCTGGGCATTTGAGTTACCGAACCAAGCAGAACCGTACACCTGCAGAAGTTCAATTGTATATTGGTGACATATGGAATCTCCTCAATCTTCCAAGGAAATAGAGACATTGAATACGCTTTGTGATTGCATCAATGCGCTGGGCCAGGACAGGTCTATAGAGAGATGCATGCCCAGGAATTTAATGCTGTTAACCCTCTCCACCACTGTCCAGTCGATGAAGGTGGAATTCGTGGTTCCTCATCATGCCCTTCCTGATGTCAACAATTCGCTCCTTGGTCTTGCCACAAAGTCAGGGGTTATCGGGACTGAGGACAGGGCCTTAGAGAGCTCCCTTCACTCATCGAGCAGGAATTTACGTTGCCAATTTGTACGGATTGTAGTCTGTCATCAGGGATGTTGAGCATCCATTGGTTTGTGGATTGGAGGTGGACAAGATGGAAATGTGCACCTTATACAGGTATAGGGGAAGGGGAGATATATGAGGGTGAGATGTGACAGCATTTTTAAACTTTTTCTGAATGATTAGTGTTGCCTTTTGAGTTTCCAAAAAGGCAACCGCAATGCTTGAAAACCATTTTGTCAGATTTCAGGAACAGCTATCTGGCAGATCATTAATTACACTTCCTCACAAGGTAACACAAGATCCAGAACACCTGCAATCCACAGCATCATTTTTCCACAGCAAGCACCACCCACAAACGTGGTTGACAAACTCTAACCAACCAAACTGGGGGCTCCACAGTGGCGCAGCGGTAGATTTACCAGGGGCCCGGGTTCGATCCTGATTATTGGTGCTGTCCTTACGGAGTTTGTACGTTCTCCCTGTGACTGCTGTGAGATTATCTCCGGGTGCTCTGGTTTCGGCCCACATTCCTAAGACGTGCAGGTTTGCAGGTTAATTGGCTTCTGTAAATTGTCCCTAGTTCAGTTCAGTTCAGTTTATTGTCACGCGTACCGAGGTACAGTGAAAAGCTTTTGTTGCGTGCTAACCAGTCAGCAGAAAGACAATACATGATTACAATCAATGTATGTACAGTGTATAGATACATGATGAGGGAATAACGTTAAGTGCAAGGTAAAGCCAGCAAAGTGCAATGAAGGATAGTCCGAGGGTCATCGGAAATGTAGATAGTAGTTCAGCACTGCCCTTGTGCCCTAGTGCATAGGATAGAACTAGTGTGAATGAGTGATCATTAGTCGACGTGTTCTCAGTAGCCAAAGGGCCTGTTTCCATGCTGTTTACTCTAAAGTAAACTAAACCAAACCCACAGCAAGCCCTGCCAGCCAATGTCCTTTATCTTTAGAATTGTGCAATGACCACCCTGGTCAATAAATATATACACACATGAATAAATAAACTGTTTATTTGCACTTTATCAGTTTATTTATTCATGTGTGTATATATTTATATAATGGTATATGGACACACTGATCTGTTCTGTACTCACGCCTACCATGTTCTGGTGTGCTGAAGCAAAGCAAGAATGTCATTGTCCTATCAGGGACTCATGACAATAAAACTCTCTTGAACTCTGGACTATCCCAGAGTGAACCAGAGAATTGTACTTAATGAGCAGGAATGTTGTTTTAGTGAAGAAAGATACTTTGAGACAGTGGTGCTTTGTTTGTACCTTTGTATCAGGGTGGGCTGGACAGGACCCACCCTTGTAAAACTGGTCTCATTGCCATTCTGTGGTGAGGTGAGGTGAGGTGAAACCTGGGCTGGTTCTTTAATGACTGGATATTGCGTGTCACTGAGCATTATCAGTAGTACAATCGTGCCGTTTTTATGTGACTGCATCAGTAACCAGAAGCCAGCGCCATTCATCCAGAATGTGACTTCAGTTCCTGCCATTTGACTGTATGGAACTCAGCCTATTCCTGTGTTCTTCATTCTTGCAAGATGGGGGTCAGGATCTTGAGACTCGGGGGTGATGGGCCCACAACATGGCGAGTTGGTTGACTTATGCTCAAGAATCGAGAATGTTTTTTGCCTTATGCAATGGGGATGGAGCAAGGAGATTCTTACTTGCTGCAGCTTTACAGTCAAGTTTACGCAATAAATAGTCAAATAGTACAGAAATTGCACCTTTGCATCACTGGCCCATCAAGATGCTCCATCTAAGCTTGTCCATATCCCTCTAACCCTTTTCTAGCCACGTACTTGTCCAGATATCTCTTACATGTTGTTATTGTACCTGCCTCAAGTACTTTTTCTGGCAGCTCATTCCACACTCTCTCTCGAAAAAGTTGTCCCTCAGGTTCCTATTTAATCTTTCCACTCTCACCTTAAATATACAATAATGCAATGAATGATCAATAGTGTTAGGTCACCAGACCACTATACTACAAACCACAGTATGGCTGTATGGCAATTCGCATATCTCTGTACCTTAATTGCTACCTTAATTGGTACATGTGACAATAAAAGACTTTTGAAACATAGTGCAACCTAAAATAAATTTACAGTATATATAAATCTAGATGTCCGAAGGTCTCGAGCCAAAACGTAACCCATTCCTTCTCTCCAGAGATGCTGCCTGTCCCACTGAGTTACTCCAGCATTTTGTGTCCATCTTTGGTTTAAACCAGCATCTGCAGTTCCTTCCTACAGAAATTTATACAGCCCTAATTTGACAAAAGGAAGCAACTGACAATGTTGTCAAAATTGAGTTATTGCTTGTTTTAGGGTATTTGAGATATGCTCTACACAATGGTGAACAAAACTTCTCTGAGTACAATTTGAAAATATTTATACCAGAAAAGTAAGAAATTCCACCACAGAGAGCTGAAAGAAAAACACCTCTTCCTCATTTACAAGAAAACTCCTTTCTGTCAGTTGCTTCCTTTTGTCAAAGTAGGGCAGTATAGTAGATCACTGCTGAGGTGGAACTGTGGTTCGGGTTGTGCAGTGTGGTGCAGAGCCTGATGGGCGATGGGAAGAAGCTTCAAACCTGGACGTCAACGATGCTCAGCTTCCGGGTGGTAGAAGTGAGATGGGATTGTGGTCAGGGCGTTGTGGGTCTTTGATGGTATTATCTGCTGAGCTCTTACAGTTTGATGCTGAAGTGATGTGTGTTCTCATCCCCAGGTGCCAGTGCTGAGACCCATGGATCTAATGGTGGAGGCCAGTCCGAGGAGAGTGTTTGCCAATGCTCACACGTATCACATCAACTCCATTTCAGTTAACAGCGACTATGAGACGTACATGTCAGCTGATGACTTGAGGATAAACCTTTGGCACCTAGAGATTACCAACCGGAGTTTCAGTATCCTTCAATTAGAAAGCATTGTGTTCAATGAACATTATTTTCTGCTCTAGTGTGATTGGGGTAAATAGAATAATGGTGCGGACACCATCTGGTTGGTTTGGCCTTCAATAAACAATAGATGCAGGAGTAGGCCATTTGACCCTTCAAGCCAGCACCGCCATTCAATGTGATCATGGCTGATCATCCCCAATCAGTACCCCATTCCTGCCTTCTCCCCATATCCCCTGACTCCGCTATTTTTAAGAGCCCTATCTAGCTCTCTCTTGAAAGCATCCAGAGAACCCGCCTCCACCGCCCTCTGCGGCAGAGAGTTCCACACTCACTACTCTCTGTGAGAAAAAGTGTTTTCCTCGTCTCCGTTCTAAATGGCTTACTCCTTATTCTTAAACTGTGGCCCCTGGTTCTGGATTCCCCTAACATCGGGAACATGTTTCCTGCCTCTAGCGTGTCCAAACCCTTAACAATCTTATATGTTTCAATGCGAACTCCTCTCATCCTTCGAAACTCCAGAGTGTACAAGCCCAACTGCTCCATTCTTTCAGCATATGACAGAACCACCATCCCGGGAATTAACCTTAAAACCTACGCTGCATTCCCTCAACATCAAGAATATCCTTCCTCAAATTAGGGGACCAAAATGGTACACAATACTCCATGTGTGGTGTCACTACAATACTCCAGGTGTGGCCTTCAAAGCACTGCAAATAAGGGTCCCATTTTTTAACTGAAAACAGATCAGTGTGTCCATATACCATTATATAAATATATACATACATGAATAAATAAACTGATAAAGTGCAAATAACAGATAATGGGCTATTAATGTTCAGAGTTTTGTCCGAGCCAAGTTTAATAACCTGATGGCTGTGGGGAAGTAGCTATTCCTCAACCGGGTCGTTGCAGTCCTCAGGCTCCTGTACCTTCTACCTGAAGGCAGCGGGGAGATGAGTGTGTGGCCAGGATGGTGTGGGTCCTTGATAATGCTGCCAGCCTTTTTGAGGCAGCGACTGGGATAGATCCCCTCGATGGAAGGGAGGTCAGAGCTGATGATGGACTGGGCAATGTTTACTATTTTTGGTAGTCTTTTCCTCTCCAGGGCGCTAAAGTTGCCGAACCAAGCCACGATGCAACCGGTCAGCAAGCTCACTACTGTGCACCTGTAGAAGTTAGAGAGAGTCCTCCTTGACAGACCGACTCTCCGTAATCTTCTCAGGTTTTGTCCCCCTTGGGGACAACTGTCAACAGATTGAATAGACTTCTTTTATGTTGTAAAAAAAAAGAGAAATAGAGGAAAAAAAGAATTGTCTTGAATAACTAATTGGGCTTCACACTGTCTCAAAGGTCTAATTTAAGTCAGTGGTAGCCCCTGGTCATGGGGTAATTATCGATGCTAACCCCTTGACAATCCATCTGACAGTTTTCTCTTCATGTCCAGTCCCATTGAGGGGAACTATTGAAACACTGCTACGTGATATGTGGATGTACAAGAACTTGCAGAACCTAGAATGAGACCAAGATAAAGCTTCCACTTGCATCTCTGGGCTGCACCTCTCTTTACTGGAGAGAAGAATTCGAGTGGGGAAAGCATCAGTTTTATTCAGTGCTATTTTTTTCTCATTTGGTAGGAACATTTTTTTTTTACAGAAACACAGTCATTTCCCATTAGCTCTCCATTTAAGTTTCTCCAGTGCAGTCTGGCTTTTTCCTGGAGGTGCCACAACGTAAACATATACCAGCACCCATCTTCACTGTGTCCCACCTTCCCAAAGTCAGTGATGATGCTAGTAGGGCCACACAGCACCTGCAACCTGCATTCGATCCGGACCTCCGATACTCCCTGTGTGCAGTTTGTACACTCTGTCTGCAATACATGTACCTCTTTACTGGAAGTAAAGTGTTGACAGTGGCATCACAGGTGGATAGGGTGGTCAAAAAGGCCTTTTGGACATCGGCCTTCATCAGTCAGAGCATTCGAAATGGAGGCAGGGAGGTCATGTCGCAGTTATGCAGGATTTTGGTGAGGCCACATTTAGAGTAAGTGTGTACAGTTTTGGGCACCATGTTAAAGGAAAGATGTTGTCAAGCTGCATAGGGTGCAGATAATATATACCAGGGTGTTGCCACGACTCGAGGGCCTGATCTACAGTTTTAGGAGCGGTTGAGAAGGCTAGGATTCTATTCCATGGAGCGCAGGAGGATGAGGGGTGATATTATGGAGGTGTACAAAATCATGAGAGGAATAGATTGGGTAGATGCACAGTCTCTTGCCCAGAGTAGGGGCATCGAGAAACCAGAGGACATAGGTTGAAGGTGAGAGGGGAATGATTTAATAGGAATCTGAGGGGTAACCTTTTTCACACAAAGGGTGGAAGATGGATGGAACAAGCTGCCAGAGGAGGTCATTGAGGTAGGTACTATCGCAACATTTAAGAAATATTTGGACAGAACATGGGTAGGAGAGGTTTAGAGAGATGTGGGCCAATTGCAGGCAAATTGGACTAGTGTAGATGGGACATGTTGGCTGGTGTGGGCAGGTTCGGCCAAACTGTTTCCACCTGTAACACTTTGTGACTCGGACATCGGCTTCCTCCAGATACGCTGGTTCCTCCAATGTCCTAAAGATGTACTAGTTCCTCAGTTAATTTTGCTAAAACTGTAAACTGCCCCTGGTTTGTAGGTGTGTGGTAGAATGTTGAGAGAGTTGAGGGGAATATGGGGAGAGTCAAATAGGATTACTGTGGGATTAGTACAACCGGGTGCCTGGTCGCATGGGCCCGCTGGGATGAAAAGCTGTTTCTGTGCTGTGTGACGCCTGTGACTCAGTGGCTGAGTGAATGAACAATCTGCTTGACTGACCCAGTCTCCCCAACTTTATATTTGACTAACAAATAATCAATGCTGTTCACATTGTTTGCTTAGTACATCCCCCCACCCACCCACCCATTGGTCTCTTATCTGGGTTTTCCTGAAACTCCTTATTTATGGAGACTGCATAAAGCCTGACAAGTCCAGAATTCCAACAAGTTGGCATATTTATTTCCAATTATTACATGGGGGTGTTCAGAATGTACCTCCACTTTGTAAAATGGTATGATCCAAGCCATGCTAAGAATTGGCCTTTGAACCTAGAGCAATAAATTCCAACCGCTCATCTGTTTCATAATTGTTGAACATGCTTGTGGCCCATTGCCTTCTAGCTCCAGGGAGCTAAAGATCAATAGTTCAGTGACTACTTTAACCAGTGGCTGTAAAAACAAGACAGACTCTGGTTTCTATTGCACTTTCTGTATCTGGTATGTTAAGGTTATTTATTTATTTATCTATCAATCTATCTATTTATTTGTTTATTTTTATGTATTTATTTAAAACCGGGACAGTGCATATTAATAAACATTTACATGTAAATATGCAAGATTATAGCCAGTAGCTAATTTCCATCTTTAGTCCCTTTGGCAGGTTGATGTTAAATAAACAAGTTAAACACATCACAACACAATCAAACAATAAGAAAAATAAAATACAAAAAATAACATTAAAGAGTACAATAAACAAACAGGCAAACAATGCTGCTTATGACAGACCAGATAGCGGTGGATTATGAGTGCAGTATTGATTTTCCAGTAACCATGTTTTTAGATGTTTAGTAAATGAGGTAAAGGTTGGCAGATCCTGTATGACGCTTGGTATCGTGTTCCAGGTCTGCCACGCTTGATATGAAAACACTGACATTTATTTACAGCAAATAGAGTGTTCATTGATGCATATTCACTGTGTTAAAATAGCATAGGGAATAAAATTGCATTACACAATTGAATAACATTGTTTTAGTTAGCTGTATGAAGATAGGGGGTCTGGTTCATGCAACCAGATGGATACACAAAAGATTGCAGATGCCGGAATCTTGAGCACAGAACAGACTGCTGAAGGAAATGGCAGATGATGTTTCAGGTTATGTGTAGGATGGAACTGCAGATGTTGGTTTACATCGAAGATATACACAAAGTGCTGGAATAACTTAGAGGGATAGGCAGCATCTTTGGAGAGAAGGAATGGGTGATGTTTCGGGTCAAGTCTGAAGAAGGGTCTCAATCCGAAACATCACCGATTCCTTCTCTCCGAAGATGCTGCCTGACTCGCTGAGTTACTCCAGCATTTTGTGTCCAACTTTAGTGTTTCAGGTTTCGTCAGTCTGAAGAAACATTGTCAGTCTTGTTCCCTCCACAAATACTGCCTGATCCATTGAGTTCCCCCAGCAGTCTCTTTGTTCAACCAGATATTCGGTACACGTCCCCATTGGACATGTTGGGTGACTATTCGTACTGTCATTGCTGGCAGAAGCTTAAATGAGGGAGCATCCAAAATAATTTACAAATTGACTGCAAAGCCTTAAATAGAAATGCAACATGAGAAGGAATACGGTGAGAGGGGAAATATTTAATAGGAACCTGAGGCGTAATATTTTCATACAAAGGGAGATGGGTGTATGGAGCGTGCTGCCGGAAGAGGTAGTTGAGGCGGGTACCATCGCAACGTTTAAGAAACATTTAGACAGGGATATGGATAGGATAGAGGGAAATGGGCCAAGGTGGGACTAGTGTAGATATGACATGTTGGCCGGTGTTGGCAAGTTGGGCCGAAAGGTGTGTTTCCACACTGCATGACTATGACTAATATCAAATGATGCTCCTTTGAAAAGTGAGAAATAGCTCTGATAAGAAAGGAAGGGCAATGCAGAAACACATTCCAGAGACCAGCGTCAGATGGAAAGTGGCTATTGTCAAGGAATTAGTATCAATGGTTACTACCATTAACTGGTTATAGCTTGTTTAGTTTAGTTTAGTTTAGAGATACAGCGCAGAAACCAAGGCAATTTTTACATTTACCAAGCCAATTAACCTACAAACCTGTATATCTTTGGAGTGAGGGAGGAAACTGAAGATCTCGGAGAAAACCCACGCAGGTCACGGGGAGAATGTACAAACTCCGTACAGACAGCACCCGTAGTCAGGATCAAACCCGGGTCTCCGGCGCTGCATTCGCTGTAAGGCAGCAACTCTACCACTGTGCCACTGTGACCGCTGTGTGTTGTTGGAACGAGTGGCCAGTTAAAAGAGGTGTCCCAGTCACATCACCGTACTAGTGCATCCCGGATATAGGAGGTATTGGTAATGGGCTTTGTTCATTATTGTGTACTGAGATGCAGCGAAACATTTTATCTTGCATGCTATCCAGGCCTACATGAGAATAGTGAAACCATACACAAGTACTACAGATATTGCAGAGAGAAAAATACGCAGCGTGTAGAATGTAAGTTGCAGCTAAAGAGTAAGATCACATTTTTTTAAACTTGCTGGGGCAGGGTAGGTTGAGATATCCTTAGCTTCTGAGATGCCCATTTTTTCAATAGTATGTTAATAATTGGGAAGAATCTATTCCTGAATCTGATGGTAAGTGCTTTCAAACTTTTGTGTCTTCTGCTCAGGAGGGGAGAGGAGGAGAGAATGAGGAGAGGAGTGAGTGGGCTTTCATTGTAGAGTAGTTGAGTGATACAGCGTGTTAACAGGCCCTTCGACCCAACTTGTCCACACCGGCCAACATGTCCCAGCTACACTGGTCCCACCTCTCATTCCTTATCCCATTCGCCTATTCCCCATAACCTCTGACACCTGTACTAATCAAGAATATGTTGACTTTTGTCAAGGGTTATATTGGCTATTTTCCCAAGGCAGTGTTCAGTGTGGATGGAATCTTTGAGGGGGGCGGAGAAGCAGGGGGGAGAGGGGGGGGTTGGGGTGGGATTGGGTGGGGGGGGGAGTGGGGTGGGTGGGGTGGGGTGGTGACTGCTTAATGTGATGGTTCAATGTGTGTTTGATATTGGGCACTGTATGCAAGTCTGGTTACTTCCTTAATCCATGGCCTTTCAGATATTGTAGATATAAAGCCTGCCAACATGGAGGAGTTGACCGAGGTGATCACAGCAGCAGAATTCCACCCGCACCAGTGTAATATGTTTGTGTACAGCAGCAGTAAAGGAACAATCCGACTGTGTGATATGCGTGCATCAGCACTGTGCGACAAGCATTCAAAGCGTAAGTGTCCAGCCTCGTCTCTCACTGCATTGCTTGCTGACGTTTGTGACAATTGTGGACTGCCTTCCTGGATAAGATCTGTCTTGGCTTGCATGCCAATGGGTAACGGCAATGTTGTAATAATTTATTCATAATTGGGCTGGCACGGTAGTGCAGTGGCAGAGTTGCTGCCTTACAGCGCCAAAGACCCGAGTTCGATCCTGACTACGGGAGCTGTCTGTATGGAGTTTGTACGTTCTGCCGGTGATCGTGGGTTTTCTCCGGGATCTCCGGTTTCATCCCAGAGACGTACAGGTTTGTAGGTTAATTGGGTTGATATAACTGTAAATATTCCCTTGTGTGTGTGTAGGATATGTAGGATGCGGGGATCACTGGTTGGTGAAGACTTGTTGGGCAGCGGGGCCTGTTTCAGCACTGTATCTCTAAAGTAAACCAGAACAAACTAAAATTCAACCCAGCAGTGCTCCTGCTCTCAAACACAACCACACCTGACCAACCTCCCCAGGTTAAGTTGACACAGCAAAGAGCGCTGCTATCCCACAGCTTCACAGCCCCAGGTCTGATCCTGACCTTCAGCACTTGCTGAGTGAAGTCTGCATGTTCTCCCTGTGGCCACTGGGTTTCTGAATGCTCTGGTGTCTTCCCATGTTGTGAAAGATATGCTGGTTGCTTGACACTTGTAAATTGCCGCTGGTGTAGTTTCATGCCAAAAGGATCCAAGGAGAGTTGGTGGGCATGTGAGATTCAATAAGTTGCAATGGTCCAGGAAACTAAGGAGAGAAGGAACAACACTGATGGGATTGGCTTGCTGAGAATGTGGATAGACCCAATTCCTAAAGGACTGCTGGATCAACATGCCATCAGAAGTGAAATATTGTAGACAGCAGAAAACAGCAAACTGCACGTTAGGCAGCACATGTACCGAAACAGAGGGATAAATGAACAATTGTCAAGATTTACAGTTTATTAGCCCGAGGAAGAAGGGATGGTGTGAAGGAAGATTCAAAGGGGAGGTAACAGAGTGGGAAGGAAGGAGTGATTTAATGAGAAAAGTTAGGATGTAAAAAGCAGATGACAATAGGACAAGAGAAATCAAAGGTGGAAATGAGAGCAGTCGGATTAACCTAATGTCATTGAATTCACTGAAGGCAGATGGGTGTCAGTTGCCTCATCATAACAAAACTGTCTTTCTTTCTCACTTGCATTGGGTTGTATTTGAGTAGATCCTTCCTGCAGACATTATGGAATCTGGGTTAAACTTTACACTAATTCAGTTCAGTTTAGTTTATTGTCACGTGTACCGAGGTACAGTGAAAAGCTTTTGCTGTGTGCTATCCAGTCAGCAGAAAGACAATACATGATTACAATCGAGCCATTTACAGTGCATATGTATGAGGGATTGAGGGAATAATGATTAGTGCAAGGTGAAGCCAGCAAAGTCCGAACAAGGATAGTCTGAGGGTCACCAATGAGGTCGATAGTAGTGCTCTCGACCACAGCTCTGCACTCTGGCTGTGGTAAGATGATTCAGTAGCCTGATAAGAGCTGGGAAGAAACTGTCCTTGAATCTGGAGGTGTGCGTTTTCACACTTCTATAGTTACCAGTCATTGCCAGGAAGCAGAAATGGGAACCAGTCCCTTTGCAATCTTACTGGACAAACCTGCAGGTTGCTGGGGAAACATAGAAACATAGGAGGAGGAGGCCATTCGGCACTTTGAGCCAGCACCGCCATTCATTGTGATCATGTCTGATCATCCCCAATCAATAACACGTGCCTGCCTTCTCCCCATATCCCTTAATTCCACTATCCCCTAGAGCTCTATATAACTCTCTCTTAAATCCATCCAGTGATTTGGCTTCCACTGCCCTCTGTGGCAGGGAATTCCATAAATTCACATCTCTCTGGATGTAAACGTTTTTTCTTACCTCAGTCTTAAATGGCCTCCCCTTTATTCTAAGACTGTGGCCCCTGGTTCTGGACTCGCCCAACATTGGGAACATTTTTCCTGCTTGTCCAGTCCTTTTATAATTTTATATGTTTCTATAAGATGCCCCCTCATCCTTCTAAACTCCAGTGAATACAAGCCTAGTCTTTTCAATCTTTCCTCATATGACAGTCCTGCCATCCCAGGGATCAATCTTGTGAACCTACACTGCACTGCCTCAATCACAAGGATGTCCTTCCTCAAATTAGGATTTGAGACACAAAAAACTGGAGTATCTCAGTGGGACAAGCAGCATCTCTGGAGAGAGGGAATGGGTGATGTTTCGGGTCAAGACCCTTCTTCGGACTAGTCTTCTAGTCTGAAGGTCTCGACCTGAAACGGCTCCCCTTCCTTCTCTCCAGGGATGCTGTCCGACCCGCTGAGTTACTCCAGCTTTTTGTGTCTATCTTCGGTTTAAACCAGCATCTGCAGTTCCTTCCGACACATAGAGACAACTGGGACATGGGACAGAGGGGAAGAAAAGCAACCCAAAAATGTAAAAGTAGGTGCAAAATTGTACCTTTCACTCCCCTTGAACATTTAACACAGTGAGCTTTTTCACAAAGGAGATTAAACTTGATAGCTGTTTACCTATCAGCTGAATGGCAAGAACAACTTGGAAGTCTTAGTGAGAGATAAAATTAATACTGATTGCAGAGTGGTGTGAGTAAAGGGCCTGTCCCACTTGGCCGTCATTCGTGCGCCATTTACGCGACCTGCTAGCGTGTGGGTAGCCCGTGTGGGTAGCCCGTGGGTAGCGCGGGACGGGTGCACGAGGTGGTGTGGAGGAGTGTGGACTTCGCCCTGCACAAAATCTTCGCGCGCCTAATCGACCTGTCGTGTAACTGACGGCCCAAGTGGGACAGGCCCAAGACCCTGGTGCAGCGCAACGTCTCACCTCCAACAGCAGCAGAAGCAGGCAAACGATCGTGGAGCTCAGCCTGGGGCTCACGGCCGTTGTGGATCCGGATCCACCCCCACTCCTACTTCCAGAGCGGGGCCAAGACAATTGGAGATAGACACAAAATGCTGGAGTAACTCAGTATCTCAAAATGCTGGAGTTAAGGCAGCATCTCTGGAATTCCTCCCTCCCCCCCCCCCCCCCCCCCCCCCCCCCCCCCCCCCCCCCCCCCCCCCCCCCCCCCCCCCCCCCCCCCCCCCCCCCCCCCCACTTAAAAAAGATTAGACCCCCCAAATGAACTTTTAACATACTAAAACAGTTGCAGGCTGGGCAGCCATACTCGACGGCGCCCCCTCTGGGGGGGTGTGTGTGTGTGTGTGTGTGTGTGTGTGTGTGTGTGTGTGTGTGTGTGTCAGTCCCAAGAAAAACAAACGATAGCAACAAAAAGAAAAATGCAGTTGCTGGAAGTAGAATATAAAAGCAGAAAGTGCTGGAAATAGAGCAGATCAGTCAACACCTGTGGATAGAGAAACAGAGTTCTCAAGAAGCACTAAGGACTCTTACTTAACTCTATTTCTATATATATATACTAAAATACTTAACTCTATTTCTATCTCTGATGCTGCCTGACTTTATATGCATTATTAGAACTTACTGTTTTTATAAAAAAATTACCACAACCTGTGCAGGAATTAGTTGCTTGTTGATGCTGGTTAGTGCTATTAGTTGTGGCTTTGAGTGTTATGCTCATTGTATATAATCAGGATGATCTTGCGAGGTGCATTTTCCATCCAGATGTCCGCTGTCCTTTCATTTGTGAAGATACACAGAGCACCTTATATTAATCTGTCCATTCTCTCCATCCTGTTTACTTTATCCTACTTCTCGATGCCCCAGACGTTCTGTACTGTGATGCAATATTAAGGTGTGCTGTATGATGGAATTTTATTGGAAAGCTAAATGCCAATTATATCAGATTCTTAACTCTAAAAATTCAGGAGATTTGCTTCTAGGTCTTCCCAGATCTCTCTCAGCTCCCCTACCACCATCACACCCTGAACTTCACCACACCCCAAGCTAATTGTGTGACATACTGCAGCAACCAAGCCTCCAACCCGATATGCCCCATCCCAGTCAACAATGTCCCCGTTCAAACTCGCACACTCTTCACCTCGCTTGACTCTCTGACCCCAACAAACCTCACAGACTCTCTTCACCAAGGTCTGACTGTCAAATGCAATAAATAACTGTGTGCCCTCAGCTCCATAAACATTGGGTGAGCTTGGGTCTGTTTAATACAACTTTCCTGGGAAAACCTGTAGACCATGAAATTTACTCTATTATTAAATTTTCAGCCAACTTGTTCTGCTTGCACTGTGCTGACTGGTAACCAGTATGATTCTTTAGAACAGAGGTAAATAGAAGCAGGAATGGGCTACTCAGCCTTTCAGGCCTGCCTTGACATTCAATATCATCACAGCAGATCTATGCTGGACTTATCTCCTCGTCTGTGTCAGTTCCTCATAACTCTCAATTCTTCAATTCTTCAAATATTTATGCATCTCCACCTGAACTACATCTAATTGTGTGACCTCCCACATTCAAGGGTATAGAATTCCACACATTTACCATCCTCTGAGAGAAAACATATTATGTACCTCAATTTAAAATGACTGGCCCCATTTCTTATAGTTATGTCCTTTTGTGACGCGCCCACCAGTTTGAAACATCTCAACATCGACCATGTCAACCCCCTAGGATATTGTTTGTGTGAATAGAAGTCACTCCTCATTCTTCTAAATTCCCAGGAATAGAGATCCAAACCATCTGTCCTCTGTTGATAGGACAAACAGGAGTTAGCCTGGTGAATCTTCTTTGGAATGCCTTCAATGCAGTGTAGTTTAGATTAGTTTAGTTTTGAGATACAATGCAGAAACAGGCTCATTGGCCCACCGGGTCCACACTGACCAGCGATCCCCGCACATTAATACTATCCTACATACACTAGAGTCAATTTACATGTACACCAAGCCAATTAACCGACAAACCTGTACACCTTTGGAGTGTCAGGGGTTATGGGGAGAAGGCAGGAGACTGAGGTTAGGAGGGAGAGATAGGTCAGCCTTGTTTGAATGGCGGAGTAGACTCGATGGGCTGAATGGCCTTATTCTGCTCCTATTACTTATGACATGAGTGTGGGAGGAAACCGAAGATCTTTGAGAAACCCATGCTGCAAGGCAATAGCTCTACTGCTAACCACTGTGCCGCCAGTCATATCCCTTTTTAGCTCAAGCTCCTCATAATCCCTCAGCAGAACCTCCTTCCCAATCCCTACCTAGATTGTTAGCGGTGGAGAAGCTTGTGTGGCCCTGAGATCCTGAGAGCGATGCCGTCTGGAGCTATGCTCCTGGTGGGCCACCCATGGTGGTAAGGTCAAGGGGGAGGTCTCTGACAAAGAGCAATCCAACCAAGACCTCAACGGTGGAACAGGCGGAGGACGATGGCTGACCTTAGTGGAGCGTCACAATGACTGGGAAGGCAGATGAAGGCTGCAGCAGAAAAGGGTCTCCGGTCGTCATGGATTCCATGCCACTGGATCCTGACCCAGATCTGTCAAGAACTGTGGGGTGGCTGTCTGTGCACCAGTCTCCCCACAGTAAACAAAGTCATGCACAGGCGTCCTCCCTAAACAAGACATTCATACACGTTTCGAGTGACCACCGATGATGATGGAACACCACGAAACTGTCTTCCTCCCGCAATCCACACATGCTTGTGAATTTGACTGCCTGTCCATCCTTCTGCCTCTTTCACTTGTAGTTTAGACCTGAGCTGAACAAATTGATTAATTATGGTCATTATATATTGCTTCAACCTGTTCAGTGCCACCCCCCCCCCCCCCCTGAGTATACTCGGCTCATGGCCAGTAGTGAACAAATCTTTACAGTGAGCAGGTTAACTTTGTCGCACCTTACTGCCCCACACTATGGAAGCACAAGTAAGTAAGTAAGTAAGTTTTATTGGCCAAGTATTCACATACAAGGAATTTGCCTTGGTGCTCCACCCACAAGTAACAACATGACATACAGTGACAATTACGAATGACTCAGAAAACACTAAACATTAATAATAATAAACATTAATGATAAAACACCATTGATCAAGCATGTGACTGCAGATGCTGGAATCTTGAGCATAAAGCAAAATTCATCTGTGGAGGCAATGGACAGACAACGTTTAAGGTTGTCTTTACTTTACTTTACAACCTGTGTGACCATTTCCCACCACAGATGCTGCCTGGCCAGTTGAGTTCCTCCAGCAGTTTATTTTTGCTCTGCTCCATGCAAAGATCTTTCAAAATGTCCAATTTCACCTCAGTGAAGGACCACAGACCTTTCCCCAGCTCTCAATGCACCTTCAATACTCATTTATTCAGCCTGGTTTATTTGTAATATCCTGCCCTCCCCCGTATCACAGTAGGGTTAGACCTAATTATCAATAATTGTCCATTAGTACTTTTCCTCTTTCATCAGTGACGGTGAGCAATCATAATTTCTAGTGCCTCTTCAAGCATGCTTGATAGAGATACCAGTATATGAATGGTGCAACTTATTATATTGATAATACATTTCAGGAATAAGTGTAATATTGAAAGTGTAGAATGCGCGTCAGTGGCAAGGCTTGGAATATATTCTACCCCCAGGATGTTGGAATATATTTGATGAAATGTTTTTGTTTTCATTTGAAGATAAATTGCATGGTGACAGTTGTGGCTATTGCAATGAGATTTTGCTTTGTTGAATGCAGAGGCTGAAAGAAACAGTGGAAACAGATTTAAATTTTGCAAAGGAAATGTAATAAATGCCTAAAGGAAAAAATGCAGGGGTCTGGGGAGACAGCAGAGCAGTGTAATTCAGTTCATCGCTTTCTTAACTGGTATGATGTACTCAATACTATTTTATAGGATCCATTATTGTATCACTAAGGCTCTTTGCTTTGTACACAATTTATCCCCCAATAAACATGATTATGCTCTATAATTTCTAAGAGCGTTAATATGCCATAAGGAATTCATTAAAACATTTAAGTACATGACAAAACAAGGAATTGTATTAGCTGATAAATTACCTCTATTGAAACTGAGCACACAGTGATCTGTGATTATACAGGGGTGGCAGTATAAAAGGAGATGTTCTCAACAGAGGGAGCAGTCACTGCTAGTCCCCAGTCATGGCCCACATTCATTAGGGAGCGGTCCTGAACTCCACACCTCAGTGCTCAGCATTGGCTCGACTCATCCCAACCCTGGAAGACAGCCTCCCCAGTGCGAGCCATGGATGTGGTGGGAGCATACCCACAGAGTGTGGGAACAATGGTGTCAAGTTGGGAAAAGGGGAAGTACAACAGGATCTGGGGGTCATTGTACATCAGTCTATGAAAGTAAGCATGCAGGTACAACAGGCAGTGAAGAAAGCGAATGGCATGTTGGCTTTTATAACAAGAGGAATCGAATATATGAGCAACGAGGTCCTTCTGCAGTTGTACAGAGCACCAGTGAGACCACACCTGGAGTATTGTGTGCAGTTTTGGTCCCCTAATTTGAGGAAGGACATTCTTGCTATTGAGGGAATGCAGTGTAGGTTTACTAGGTTAATTCCTGGGATGGCGGGACTGTCATATGCTGAGAGAATGGAGCAGCTGGGCTTGTACACTCTGGAGTTTAGAAGGATGAGAGGATATCTCATTGAAACATATAAGATTGTTAAGGGCCTGGACACTCTAGAGGCAGGAAACATGTTCCTGATGTTGGGGAAGTCCAGAACCAGGGGCCACAGTTTAAGAATAAGGAGTAAGCCATTTAGAACTGAGACGAGGAAACACTTTTTCTCACAGAGAGTGGTGAGTCTGTGGAATTCTCTGCCTCAGAGGGTGGTGGAGGCAAGTTCTCTGGATGCTTTCAAGAGAGGGCTAGATAGGGCTCTTAAAAATAACGGAGACAGGGGATATGGGGAGATGGCAGGAACGGGGTACTGATTGGGGATGATCAGTCATGATCACATTGAATGGCGGTGCTGGCTCGAAGGGCCGAATGGCCTACTCCTGCACCTATTGTCTATTGTCTATACCAGGATTGCAGCACAAAGGTGCACAGAACGAAGGGTGTTTTTTTATAATGCACAACAGGGTATATAGCTTGCGTAACTCAGTGGATCAGACAGCATCTCTGGAGAAAAGGAATAGGTGATGTTTCGGCTCAAGACCCTCCTTTGTCTGAAGAAGAGTCTCAACCCAAAATGCTGTCTGACCCGCTGAGTTACTCCACCTCTTTGGGTCTATCTATGGTTTAAAACAGCATCTGCTGTTTCTTCCTACATATCTAGCTTGAGTGTTTGGACTGGAAGACCAAGAGTATTGTAGTAGGCCAGCTCTCTGCAGGATAGCATTAAACAGGCTACCAGAATAGACCAGCAGACCACCTTCACTCGGTCCTCCTGAACCAACCTGATCTCCCGGTTGCTGGACACTTTAATTCTCCTTCCCATTCCTATACAGACCTTTCTGTCCTAGGTCTCCTCCATTGTCAGAGTGAGGCTAAATGCAAATTGGTGGAGCAGCATCTCATATTTCGCTTAGGCAGCCCAATGGTATGATTGATTTATCTCACTTCAAGTAACCCCGGCATTTTCTCTCGCTCTCTATCCCTCCCCCACCCAAGTCACACCATTGAAACATAGAAACATAGACCATAGTGCAGGAGTAGGCCTTTCGGCCCTTCGAGCCAGCACCACCATTCAATATGATCATGGCTGATCATCCAAGCAGGCCACCAGTCATCGTGGCTATCCCTCCAGGTCAAGGATGATGGTCTACGTTCTGTTGTTTTTATGGACTCTCAGGTAGTTTTATGAGTCCAATCCTGCTTTGAAAGTTCTTCGGCATTCAGGACAGGTAATTCCAGACGGCAGATCGGGCTTTGGTTGTTGCGGCCTCTCTTTCCGTTTTCTTCTCTTTTCGTCTAATTCTGTGCATCTCTTGGCTTCGAAGGTCGCTGTTCCTTCATGGACGATGGTTCGCCAGAGTTTCCTGTCCTTGGCATTGGTTTCCCAATTGTCGATGTCGATTCCACATTTCTTCACGCTGGCTTTTAAGGCGTCTTTGAATCTCTTCTTTTATCCGCCTCTTTTACATTTGCCGACTTTAAGCTGGGAGTCGAAGGTTTGCTTTGGTAGACGCTCGTCTTCCATCCAAACAACATGATCGACCCATCTTAGTTGGTTCTTGATGACAAAGGCTTCGATGCTAGGTGTTTTCGCTTCACTCATTACGCTGATGAGGCCACCATTATAGACCAGCAGATCACCTTTGCTCAGTCCTCCTAAACCAACCTGATCAGTACCCTGTTTGGCCTTTACCCCATATCGCTTTGATTCTAGACTGGGTACTGAGTAATGAGGAAGGGTTATTATTGTGCGTGGCCCCTTGGGCAAGAGTGACCATAATATGGTTGAGTTCTTCATTAGGATGGAGAGTGACATTGTTAATTCAGAAACAAGGTTCTGAACTTTAAAGAAAGGTGACTTTGAGGGTATGAGTCGTGAATTGGCCAAGATAGACTGGCAAGTGATTCTTAAAGGGTTGACGGTGGATATGCAATGGAAGGCATTTAAAGACTGCATGGATGAACTACAACAATTGTTCATCCCAGTTTGGCAAAATAATACATCAGGGAAGGTAGTGCATCCGTGGATAACAAGGGAAATCAAGGATAGTATCAAAACAAAAGATGAGCATACAAATTAGCCAGAAAAAGCAGCCTACCAGAGGACTGGGGAGAAATTCAGAGTCCAGCAGAGGAGGACAAAGTGCTTAATTAGGAAAGGGAAAATAGATTATGAAAGAAAAACTGGTACGGAACATAAAAACAGACTGCAAAAGTTTTTTATAGATATGTGAAGAGAAAAAGGTTAGTTAAAACAAAATGTAGGTCCCTTGCAGTCAGAAACTTGTGAATTGATCATGGGGAACAAGGACATGGCAGGCCAATTGAATAACTACTTTGGTTCTGTCTTCACTAAGGAAGACATAAATAATCTGCCGGAAATAGCAGGGGACCGGGGGTCAAATGAGATGGAGGAACTGAGTGAAATCCAGGTTAGCCGGGAAGTGGTGTTAAGTAAATTGAGTGGATTACAGGCCGATAAATCCCTAGGGCCAGATAGGCTGCATCCCAGAGTACTTAAGGAAGTAGCCCCAGAAATAGTGGATGCATTAGTGATAATTTTTCAAAACTCTTTAGATTCTGGAGTAGTTCCTGAGGATTGGAGGGTAGCTAATGTAACCCCACTTTTTAAAAAGGGAGGGAGAGAGAAAACGGGGAATTACAGACCAATTAGTCTAACATCGGTAGTGGGGAAAATGCTAGAGTCAGTTATTAAAGATAGGATAGCATGTAACGGAGGTAGAGATCCCCGACCTCTTGTTGGGTACGTCGAACAATCCTTGTTCTTGGCGTACCAGGGCCCCATCCCCGACCTCTACCTCCGTTACATCGACGACTGCTTTGGTGTCACCTCCTGCACCCACACACAACTGATTGACTTCATCCATTTCACCACCAACTTCCATCCGGCACTCAAATACACTTGGACCATTTCCGACATTTCCCTACCATTCCTTGACCTCACCATCTCCATTGCAGGTGATAGACTCCTGATCGGCATCCACTACAAACCAAGTGACTCCCACAGCTACCTGGACTACTCTTCCTCCCACCCTGCTTCCTGTAAGGACTCCATCCCCTATTCCCAATTCCTCCGTCTACGCCGCATCTGCTCCCAGGATGAGGTGTTCCACACCAGGTCATCACAAATGGCCTCATTCTTCAGAGAACGGGTTTTCCCCCTCCCCCACTATAGATGAGGCTCGCACCAGGGTCTCCTCCATACCCCGCAACACTGCCCTCTCTCCCCATTCCCCCACTCGCAAACAGGGCAGAGTCCCCCTGGTCCTCACCTTTCACCGCACAGCCGGCAAATACAACACATAGTCCTCCGCCAGTTTCGCCACCTCCAACGTGACCCCTCCACTCGCCACATCTTCCCATCCTCCCCCCTGTCTGCCTTCCGCAAAGACCGCTCCCTCCGCAACTCCCTTGTCAATTCTTCCCTTCCCTCCCGCTCTACCCCTTCCCCGGGCACTTTTCCCTTGCAACCGCAAGAAATGCTACACTTGTCCCTTCACCTCCCCCCTCCACTCCTTTCAGGGGACCCAAGCAGTCCTTCCAGGTCCGACAGAGTTCACCTGCACCTCCTCCAACCTCATCTACTGCATCCGCTGCTCCAGATGCCAGATGATCTATATCAGTGAGACGAAGCGGAGGCTTGGCAATCGTTTTCGCCGAACACCTCCGCTCGGTCCGCATTAACCAACCCGACCTCCCGGTGGCTCAGCACTTCAACTCCCCTCCCATTCCGTATCCGACCTCTCGGTCCTGGGCCTCCTCCACAGCCAGTGTGAGCAACACCGCAAGTTGGAGGAACAGCACCTCATATTCCGCTTGGGGAGTCTGCATCCTTTTGGGCTTGAACATTGAATTTTCTCAATTCTGTTAACCTTTGCTGTCTCCTCCCCTTCCCACCTCTCCCTCAGCCCTCGGGCCCTGGCATTCCCTCTCTCTCTATCTCCCTCCCCCACCCTAGTCGCACCAGCTTCTCATTTACACACCACAAACAGCTTAACAATGGCTTGTTCCCTTTATCATCGATACTTTTTTGCATATCTTTTCATTCATTGTTCTTTGTCTCTCCACATCACCGTCTTTATTCTCTCTCGTTTCCCTGATCCCTGACCAGTCTGAAGAAGGGTTCTCGACCCGAAAACGTCGCCTATCTCCTTCGCTCCTTAGATTGCTGTTGCACCCGCTGAGTTTCTCCAGCTTTTTGTGTACCCCCCTAACCTACAAACCTGTTCGTCTTTGGAATGTGGGAGGAATCTGGAGCCCCCGGGGACCCAAAGTGAACCTCTGTCTGAAGAAGGGTCTCGACCCGAAACATCGCCTATCTCCTTCGCTCCTTAGATGCTGCTGCACCCGCTGAGTTTCTCCAGCCTTTTGTGTACCCTCGATTCTCCAGCATCTGCAGTTCCTTCTTTAACACTTGCATTTACTGAGCAGGTTTCTTGTCCCAAGGGCATCTGAGGTGCTTTGAAGTTGATGAAGTGCTTTACAATTGGGCATCAATGTCTCAGACAGTGAAACATCTCCCTTGCTACTTATAGAGTCCTAGTCTGTCTGCATGGAAACAGACACTTTGTCAAACTCGTCCATGCTGCCTAAGATGCCCTCTCTGTTAGTTCCATTTGCTAGCTTGCATTGATCACATTGCTTATTACAGCTTCAGTTCAGTTCAGTTTATTGTAACGTGTGCCGAGGTACAGTAGGAAGCTTTTTGTTGCAGGCTAACGGAAAGACAACGCATGATTACACTCAGGCCGTTCACATTTGACAGATACATATAACCATATAACCATATAACAATTACAGCACAGAAACAGGCCATCTCGGCCCTTCTAGTCTGTGCCGAAACACTTACTCTCACCTAGTCCCATCTACCTGCATTCATAACCCTCCATTCCTTTCCCGTCCATATAGCTATCCAATGTATTTTTAAATGATAAAAACGAACCTGCCTCCACCACTTCCACTGGAAGCTCATTCCACACAGCTACCACTCTCTGAGTAAAGAAGTTCCCCCTCATGTTTGCTCCTAAACTTTTGTCCCTTAATTCTCAAATCATGTCCTCTTGTTTGAATCTTCCCTACCCTCAATGGGAAAAGCTTATCCACGTCAACTCTGTCTATCCCTCTCATAATTTTAAAGACCTCTATCAAGTCCCCCCTTAACCTTCTGCACTCCAAAGAATAAAGACCTATCTTGTTCAACCTTTCTCTGTAACTTAGTTGCTGGAACCCAGGCAACATTCTAGTAAATCTCCTCTGTACTCTCTCTATTTTGTTGACATCTTTCCTATAATTTGGCGACCAGAATTGTACACCATACTCCAGAATTGGCCTCACCAATGCCTTGTACAATTTTAACATTACATCCCAACTTCTATACTCAATGCTCTGATTTTATAAAGGCCAGCACACCAAAAGCTTTCTACATGCGATTCCACCTTCAGGGAACTATGCACAGTTATTCCTAGATCCCTCTGTTCAACTGCATTCCTCAAGTCGCTACCATTTACCATGTACGTTCTATTTTGATTTGTCCTTTCCAAGATGTAGCACCATCACACTTATCAGCATTAAAGGGAATAAACATGATAAGAGAATAACGTTTAGTGCAAGATTAAGCCAGTAACGCCCAGTGAAAGATAGTCCGAGCGTCACCAACGAGGTAGATAGTTCAGGACTGCTCTCAGGTTGTGGTAGAATGGTTCAGTTGCCTGATAACAGCTGGGAAGGAAACTGCCTCTGAATCTGGAGGTGTGGGTTTTCACACTTCTGTGCCTTTTTCCCAAATGGGAGAGGGGAGGAGAAGAGAGCGAATAGCCATGGTGCACTACTCATCCTTGATTATGCTGCTGGCCTTTGCCGATTAGTGTGAAGTGTAATGAGATGTGCATGAGATGAGGGTACACAAAAGGCTGGAGAAACTCAGCGGGTGCAGCAGCATCTAAGGAGCGAAGGAGATAGGCAATGTTTCGGGTCGAGACCCTTCTTCAGACTGGGATGAGCTTGCTTGTATTGATTATGTTACTTGTTACACATTGATGTTACAGCCTTGATTTCCGTGGTTAGGTCCATGGAATTGTATTTCATTTGCAGGGTGTGACAGTTTCTAGCAGTCCGAGCATTTATTACTCATCGTTAGCTGCCCTTCTGAGTATAACTAACTGAGTCATGACTAACACCATCGGCCAAAAAGCATCTCAGTGGAATTATTTTTGTTGAGGCTGGAGCTAGAACCAACATTCAGAGGACAGCTTAGAATGCGCAAAGGGGAGTTGAGGAACTAAGCTGACATTGTCAATGGCAACGGTCAATAAAACAATTTGGAGTGAGCAATTGGCCCACAGGGACCAGTGAAGAGGATTGTGGTGGCTTTAGACAGGAGGAAGAGATCAGTTTATAAATCCTGGCCCAAGGCAATAGCAGGAGAGACAAAAGGCAGAATTTTCTGGTTTGATTTCTGATTTCCTGTTATTTGCATTCTTGTTTTCTCTCTTAATCTCTGCTAATTATAGATTAATCACAACGGTGTTGTTTAACGGAAGCTGTAAGGATTTATCACTAACCCTGGTCCTATTCTGGTCAGAGGTGATAGACTCCTAACTCAGTTTTCATGTGTGAAATATTCTCACACTTTAGGTCCTCCAGAGCATTTATTATAGACAATAGACAATAGACAATAGACAATAGACAATAGGTGTAGGAGTAGGCCATTTGGCCCCTTTGAGCCAGCACCGCCATTCAATGTGATCATGGCTGATCATCCCCAATCAGTACCCTGTTCCTGCCTTCTCCCCATATCCCCTGACTCCGCTATTTTTAAGAGCCCTATCTAGCTCTCTCTTGAAAGCATCCAGAGAACCTGCCTCCACCGCCCTCTGAGGCAGTGAATTCCATACTCACCACTCTCTGTGAGAAAAAGTGTTTCCTCATCTCTGTTCTAAATGGCTTACTCCTTTATTCTTAAACTGTGGCCCTGGTTCTGGACTCTCTCCAACATCGGGAACATGTTTTCCTGCCTCTAGCGTGTCCAAGCCCTTAACAATAGTATATGTTTCAATGAGATAATGTGATATTCAGTCCTTTCTTGCAGATCTCACCAACTGAATTGATTTAAATGTTCTGGTAAGATAACACTGCAGAAATAGGCAATGTGGTTCAGAATAAAAAACACAAGACTGTGCATTAAAAAAAAGTTAGCCTGTAAATAGACCTCCATTTATCACTGTTTTGAAGTGGGAATGTATTGTGTAATATATTGAAGCTGTGGTGAATAATGGCTGGATTATTCAGGAAATTTTCCATCAACAAAAAGAAAATTAATCATCTTACAACAAAATAAGAAGTAAATAAAAATCCTGCCACATGATAAGGTAACAAGTAGGTTGATTGTTTTCACTGCAGAGAGGCCCATTTGTGTACGATGAATAATGAGCTGACTCAGGCAGATGTGTGTGTAGGTAACACGGCTGCTGCCTCAGCACACTTCTGCCACTGCTCAAAAACAAGTCTCTGTTTTCCTCCTGTTGCCTTGCCTCCTCTGCTGAAGTTTGCTGATTCACGCAGCCACTCCCGTCCCACAGACTGTTGGGCACTGTGACCTGATGGACTGCTTTCAGTGCATAAGCAACGGGTATGAATATCAGCAGATTACAGCAGAACAACCTTGAGGAGCTGAAAGGTTCTTCCTTTCTGTATTATTCAAATATGAGGGAATCCAAACCTGCTCAAAAACCTACCTGTGGACATTTTCCAGCAAGTGGGCACAGTTTCAGAATAAGGTCAAGGACTTCTTTTCCCTGCCAGTTATGAACCATTGGAGTACTTCCAATGGTGATCAGCTTGGTGTTTGAAACTGGCCAATCATTCCCCTGCCCTACTCCACCCCCTACTGGTCCCTCTGACATAGTAACACACCCTACAGTGCACGCTGCAAGATGGAAGGAGTCCCTACTGCATCCATACCAGCTCAAGGTAAAAACAATCCTGCTAATCCCACACACCCACCTCCTCTGCATATCCCTACAAATGTTCTCTTTCCAGACAGTCTTCCACTTCCCTTTTGAGCACAACATTACTGAAGGTACACAAAAATGCTGGAGATACTCAGCGGGTGCAGCAGCCTCTATGGAGCAAAGGAAATAGGCAACGCTTCGGGCCAAAACCCTTCTTCAGACTCATTGTTGAAGACCCTTCTTCAACATTGCTGAAGAAGAGGTCTTGACCCGAAATGTCAACCATTCCTTCTCTCCAGAGATGCTGCCTGTCCCACTGAGTTACCCCAGCATTTTGTGTCTACCTTCCGTTAGAACTGCTGGAGAGAAGGAATGGCTGACGTTTTAGGTTCAGACTGAAAGTCAGGGGAAAGGGAAATGAGAGATATAGACGATAAAGTAGAGAGATATAGAACAAATTAAAGATGTGCAAAAAAGTAACAATGGTAAAAGAAACAGGGCATTGTTAGCTGTCTGCTAGGACATTAAGATCGCAATGAAAACACTAGGAACAATGTAGTTCAGGCAGGATTTACAGAGAGAAACAAGAGGCGATGTTTCAGATGGGAGATCATTTTTCAAAACCAGGAAAGTCTCATTCCCCTGGGGTCATGAAGTGTCTTGAACCAGAAACATTGGCTCTGTTCTCACTGAGTGCCTCTGGCATGTGTTGTTTTAGTTTTGATTCTCCAGCATCTGCACTTTTTGACTTTTCAGTTAAACTGGTGAAAACTCTGCTAAATCTGCACCAGCTAATCTTGGCCATTGCACTAAGACCACTCATTGGAGAAGTGCCTCTGGTAAGGATTGTCATGGTTTGATAACCCAATTGTTGCCCCATATATATATATATATATATATATATATATATATATATAAACTTTAAGAACGGCCACACGTGTGACATTTTAAAGCAGTCCTCAACCCCATAAAGCTTTCATCCAATATGAAGCTACACCTTCCAGAGTTATTAAGGATCTGTGGTGTGTTTTCAGAGTTGCTTGATTTGAATCTGCAAAGAATGCTGCTTGGGAAATGTTAGTCTTTGAGCTCCCACCTCACTCAGAACTTTAAGAGTTACTGGGATCACCAGCTTGAGAGGTGGAGAATGTTGTCTGCACACAGTTCACAGCTCCCCACATTGTCTTGTTACATTAACTTGCAACAACTCTTGTAATATAGAAGGCTTCTGACCTGAAACATTGCCTGTCATTCCCTCCCCAGATGCTGCCTGACCCGCTGAGTTCCTCCAGCACTTTGTCTATTGCTCAAGTCTTGTAACATGTTTTGAAAGACATTTAATTTTGCAAATGGCATCCCTTGTGATAGGATGGAGTATACCGCTTAGTTATAGATTGCCCTAGTGTTTTGTGCTGTTTAATTAGTATGAATGTGAGCAAATGGGTGGATTATTTTCTTCCTTAACATATAAGATTATAACGGGGACAATTTAAATGATACACTTTCAGAATTTATCATATGATAACAAACTCAGATGTGCAATCAAAATCAGATTTCACAAAAATCAAAGTGGGTGTGAAGAAAATATATTTTATACATTAATTTGAATGAAAAGATGTAGCAACTTTTAGCAGGTAAATAGACATATATTTGTAAGGCAGGGGAGTGGTATAAATGATTGTTCTTTCAACCAGCTGGAATAGACATACTGTGTCTGTACAAATTCCGTACAGACAGCACCCGTAGTCGGGATCGAACCCGGGTCTCTGTTGCTGTAAACGCTGTAAGGCAGCAACTCTACCGTGCACCACTGTGCCTCTCACATGATGTGAACATAATAAGTCAACGGGCATTGGAGTTTTATATGTGGCCTAGAAACTATGCTCTCCAGCATACCAGCTTCCCATTGGCTAAACATCCCCCCCGTATACCAGCCTTCCCATTACACATTCAAGTACGATGTCCCAATTTCACGCACCAGATTAACTACAGATCAGTAAAGGGCCTGTCCCACCAGCATGCGATTGCATGCGTCTAGCGCGACCGAACGCGGGGCCGGTCCCAATTCGAACCGCGGAGGCGTGTGGAGTTGTGCGGGGCTGGTCCCGACATCATACTCACCAATCAGCTGGGCAGGAGGCGGGCCGACTGAATTTGGATGGCGTCGGGCGGTGACGTCATCACGCAACGGCACGCCGGGCGGTGACGTCATCACGCAATGCCACGCGCTAGGCGTACGATATCAAGACGCTGCATACGCCCGTCGAGATGCTGCGTACGCCCTCAATGCGGCTGCGGGCCAACAGGCCGTTGACACGCGGTATTTTTGAACAGTGCCCGTTTTTTGGAGCCCCGCGCGATGTAGGGACCAGCACCGCACAACTCCATACACCTCCGCCGATCAAAGCGGGACAGCCCCGCGAGGCCGCATGCTTCAAGCGACCACGTTTGACCGCGCTAGACGCATGCAATCGAATGCTGGTGGGACAGGCTCTTAATGGTGACAGTGTGTTATGTTGACAATGTTTGCATCGGTCAGAAGGGTTGACAGAAGCAGGAAGGAACTTTATTATGTAGTATTGCTTTGTGTTTGCACAGTCAATTAAAATGCAGCGGTTATGTGATGAACAAGTAAAGAATAGTGAATAAAAGGCTGGCCAGCAATGCCCACAGCCTGAAAATGGAAAGGGCGTGTGTGTCAACGAGATCTGGGGGTTCTTGTGCATCAGTCACTGAAAGTAAGCATGCAGTACAGCAGGCAGTGAAGAAAGTGAATAGCATGTTGGCCTTCATAACAAGAGGAGTTGAGTATACGAGCAAAGAGCTCCTTCTGCAGTTGTACAGGTCCCTAATGAGACCACATCTGGAGTATTGTGTGCAATTTTGGTCTCCAAATTTGAGGAAGGACATTATTGCTATCGAGGGAGTGCAGCGTAGGTTCACAAGGTTAATTCCCGGGATGGCGGGACTGTCATATGTTGATAGAATGGAGCGGCTGGGCTTGTATACTCTGGAATTTAGAAGGATGAGAGGGGATCTTATTGAAACATATATGACTATCAAGGGTTTGGACACGCTAGAGGCAGGAAACATGTTCCCGGAGTTGGGGGAGTCCAGAACCAGGGGCTACTGCTTAAGAATAAGGAGTAAGCATTTACAACGGAGATGGGAAAATCCTTTTCGCACCGAGGGTTGTGAATCTGTGGAATTTTCTGCCTCAGAAGGCAGTGGAGGCCAATTCTCTGGATGCTTTCAAGAGAGTTAGATAGAGCTCCTAAATGTAGCAGAACCAGGGGATATGGGGACAAGGCAGGAATGGGGTACTGATTGTGGATGATCAGCCATGATCATAGTGAATGGCAGTGCTGGCTCGAAGGGCTGAATGGCCTACTCCTGCACCTATTGTCTATTGTCTATTGTCCTTTATGCCCAATTAGTGAGAGTAAACATAAACTTTGCATTACTTTGAAGTTCTGTCAAAAGCAAATTGAGGCCTAAGGGAAAGTCTATTTGAATGGATGAGCAAATCACCTGGGTTTTATTCTGCTTTGACAGAGATGAATGTTGGTGTGGGCAGCAAGAGAAAACCCCCACAGGCATGTTGTGAGGGGACAGGTGGGAACCGTCCTTGCCTCTCAAAACAACCATATGGGGTCTTGGTTTATTACCTCATCTGAAAGATAGCTCAGAGGCAAGTCAATCTCTCCAAAGCCATGGGCTGTGGTTGAAGAGGAAATTAGCCAGCAAGGAAAATGCCTCGTGAACTGCAAACAATGCAGCCTGCAGTCAACATATTAAACGCCACACGGTAAATGGCTCGATTGTAACCATGTATTGTCTTTCTGCTGACTGGATAGCACGCATCAAAATCTTTTCACTGTACTTCGGTACACGTGACAATAAACTAATCTGAACTGAGTTCAGGGCTCCATGGAGCTGATAGATTTTCAAGTGACCACAGGAGAGACTTAAAGATATAACGTGTAGGAAGGAACTGCAGATGCTGGTTGAAACTGAAGATAGACACAAAACGCTGGATTTTAACTCAGCAGGTCAGACAGCATCTCTGGAGAAAAGGACTAGGTGATGTTTCGGGTCGAGGCCCGTCTTCAGACTGGAAGAAATATCTTCAGAAAGATATAAATATGTGGCGCAAATAAACTGGGATTTTTTAGCATGTGCAAAGATTGATTTTTCTAAAAATCTCCTAAGATTGCAGAGTGCTCTAAAGCAGCAGGCAGGGTATATCTAGCAAATGTTGAGGCTAACTACCTTACACTGCTAGATTATCTGGGTAGCATTGTCTATAGCACCATCTGCCAGGGAACCATGGTGTAAATTGAGGATTCTCATTAACATGTGTCTGAATAGGACACCTGCTCAATGACCAATTTAAATTTTCCAACACAGGTTGTTGTGTCAAAAATCAAAATTCTGTGAAAGTGCCAGAGGATGCTGCTTCCAAAGCAATGGCGCAGAAGTGTCAATGATTGAATCTCTTTGCGTCTGGACAACAATGCCCTGACGTAGGTTCTCAGGAGATTTGCCAGAATGATACCAGGGACAGGGACTTTCACTGCCGCAGTCACTTCTGACTTCATAGTTTGGAGAAGCCAAAGATAGACACAAAAAACTGGATTAACTCAGAGCAACAGGCAGGTTAGAAGGATTGGGTGCCGTTTCGGGCCGAGAAGACACTTCTTCAGTCTGAGAGTCGGGGGGAGGGGGAGACACACAGAGATAAGGAATGGTAAGGTGTCAAAACGAGACAAAGATGATGGAGAGTTAAAGAAGGAACTGCAGATGCTGGAGAATCGAGGGTACACAGAAGGCTGGAGAAACTCAGCGGGTGCAGCAGAAGGGTCTGAAGAAGGGTCTCGACCCGAAACGTCGCCTATCTCCTTCGCTCCTTAGATGCTGCTGCACCCGCTGAGTTTCTCCAGCCTTCTGTGTACCCAAAGATGATGGAGATCAAGGAGAATGTAGAATAGATCATTGTTAGGAGAAGGTGACAGCGAAGCACACAGAGATACATTTTATCAGCGGGATAGTCAGACTGGTCGGAGAACTAGAAAGGGAGGGTCATGGAGAGCAATGATTATTGGTTAGAGAAGTCAATATTCAAACCCAGAGGAGGGTCTGAAGAAGGGTTTCGGCCCGAAATGTTACCTATCTCCTTCGCTCCATAGATGCTGCTGCACCCGCTGAGTTTCTCCAGCATTTTGTGTACCCTCATTATATTCAAACCGCTGCCCAAGTGAAATATGAAGTGCTGCAGTTCCACATTTGGAGAAGCTGGATTGCCCTCCTCTGAGCAAGGAAGAATTTAGAGAAAGCAATGTAATGGCGTAAATAAGCAAAAGCCAATTCCTCTGGCTACCCAGAGGGCTCAGAGTTAAAGTCGTAAAAAGTAGGATGAGAATTTGAGATTTTTTTTTACCGTGTGTTGTGATTGCCTGGAATCATATTGCCTAATAGTGTGGACCAAGCAGAGATAACAGTGTTTCTAAAAGGGAGAGCTGGTTGTGTGTAAAATTTAAAAAATATTAAAAAGGGCGTGAACAGGTTGGACAGACTGAGGTCTGCTAAAGCAATAGGAAACAAGGAGGTGTTATCACAGTGAAGAATTGTTCTGTCATCATACAACATGTTCGTGAATGCAGGAAATCGAGAATGGAAACCCCCTCTGTCTTATCTCCCTCTACTAATAAACTCAGATCATCTTAAGTAGCACAGACTGAGATTAAACCAGGAATTAACTCAAGCAGGGTAATATGTTCGTCAAACAGGAGAGACTGCAGGTGCTGCAACAAACGCAATGTGTCAAACAGCATCTGTGAAGCCAACGGAAGTGTCAACATTTTTGCATTGTGATCCTGTATCAGGGCTAAGAGTGGAGAGGGAAGTTACCCAGTAGAAAGGCGAGAGGGGCAGTGGTGAGAGGGGCAGTGGTGAGAGGGGCAGTAGCGAGAGGGGCAGTGGTGAGACAGGCACCAGTGGTTTAGTGAGTCTTTTTTTTCTGGACAATTTTTTTTTCCCCAAATGTTGACATTCTTTCTGTTAGTTTTCAACTTTTGTATTTTACATTGTTGCAGGAGTGGTGATTCATTACAGCTTGACACATATGTCATGGATGGCAGAGTAATAGCTTGGAAAAAGATCAATGCAATTTTCTTAATCAAGAAACAGCCTCCTTTTGTCTACTTCTGTCCATTTCCCTCCACAGATGCTGTCTGACCCATTCAGTTACTCCATCTATTTTTTTTTTTGCATAAGGATAGGAAAGGCTTGGAGGTCAGGCAAGTGGGGGTAGCTCGGTTAGGCCAACTTGGTTGGCAGAGACGAGTTGTGCCGTAAGGCCTGTTTTTGTGTTGTGTAGTTTTATGACTATGACTTGAGAAAGAGAAACACCATTTAGGAAGCAAACGAGAAGGCTCTTTCTTCATACAAAGGTGAGAAAATAGGTTTTTATTTAATTCAGTATTAGAAGAATACCAGTGGATATTGTGTAAATATTTAATGCCCAGCCACCTCATACCAGCTTTTTATGCAAACTGTCATTGCTTCCTTAAGATTCACAATTTCATCTTGAATTTTAGGATTTTCTTCTGTAGCCCCACACGATGATGATAAAGTCCAGCGTTAGTTTGGTTTGGATTTGGGCTCAGGTGATGCACCAATTTATATTTCAGAGATGTCATTTGCTCTAGTTTTCAATGTTCTCATGTTCCTTTTGATGAAAGGCTCCTAACGTATATTTTGCTTTTATTCCTCTGGCTGTGATGCCCTGCAGTTTTTGAAGAGCCAGAAGACCCCAGCAATCGGTCGTTCTTCTCCGAGATCATCTCCTCGATATCGGACGTGAAGTTCAGCCATAGTGGAAGATATATGATGACAAGGGATTACCTCACCGTCAAAGTCTGGGACTTGAACATGGAGAACAGACCGTTGGAAACATATCAGGTACTTTCTGAATGAAATTTAGAAAAGAGCGGGAAATCTATGTCTGGTGGTAGAATCTTGCTGGAGCACCAAATTGTGAAGGGTGGTCCTTTGAATGCAGAGGTTGAGAAGGAGGAGAGCAAAAACCATGTACACTGTGGTCTGTACAGGATGAGAGCAGTGATTCAGACTGAGATGCAGTCAAGTACACTGTCCAGTATGCTAGAGGGAAACCACACTTCAGAATGAAAGAAGATAATGTAAAGGCAGTCGTGTGGAAGAATCTCATGATTGTAGCAAGTACAATGGAAACAGAGGAACTGGGAGAATGGACTGGAGTCTGCTCAGTCGGCTGGGTGGGATGAGGAGTTGGACAGGCTAGATGCAGGAAGATTGTTCCTGATGTTGGGGAAGTCCAGAACAAGGGGTTACAGTTTACGGATAAGGGGGAAGTCTTTTAGGACCGAGATGAGAAAAAATATTTTCACACAGAGTGGTGAATCTGTGGAATTCCCTGCCACAGAGGGTAGTTGAGGCCAGTTCATTGGCTATATTTAAGAGGGAGTTAGATATGGCCCTTGTGGCTAAAGGGATCAGGGGGTATGGAGAGAAGGCAGGTACAGGATACTGAGTTGGATGATCAGCCATGATCATATTGAATGGCGGTGCAGGCTCGAAGGGCCGAATGGCCTACTCCTGCACCAATTTTCTATGTTTCTATGAAGTAAGGTCAAGCAGCTGTGGGCTTTGAATGGATGTTTGCTGGTGGCTCATCTCCCGAGACAGCAATGGGGAGATCTGGAAATGGAAGGGAGGAGTCAGAGCTAGTCAGCTGAATCCACTGACAATAATTCACATCAGTGAGGCTTAATTGACATATTAGGATCTGAGATGGGAGGGGGGGAGAAGGAGTGAGTGGGAAAGTTACAGAAAAAGTCAATTAAGTTTGGAACAGATGCTAGTATTTTAGCAGTATTGTTCGATTCCTTCTGGCTGGGAGGGCACATCGGAGTTTGAACCTCCTGATACTTTACACGTGCGGTGTGCAAGAACAGGATTGGGGTTTACTTACTATTAAGCAAACAATGTGGGTTTAGAAATGAAATCATCAAACATTTTTTTGCCCTTATTGAGTGATTTCCAGATCATTTTGCATTGCTTCACAAACTCAACTGGTCATACACAGCCAAGGTGGAGCCTAGTATAGCTGAAGTGGCTTCCATGTTAGTTGAACTTCACAGGGGCTGTCCCTCAACTATGATTGATCACTATGGTATTAATTGCTGTTTATATTTTAAATTTCTGGTGTCTGGAGTTTTTGTAGCTTTTTGATTAGTTTGGTTACATCGCAATTTCATCACATTGATATCCTCTGGGCTTCAAGCCTGGGAAACAATACTGAGATTGTAAAGCCTCTGGCTCTTTGAAGTTGATTCACTGAAAATGTGTCCCTCTTCCGCAACTAAACGGGACAGGGCTCCAAGTCCGTCGTTCCCCGAAAATGGCAACACAAGTTGAGAGGGGTAAAAGCGTATGGTATGCTTGCCATCAACAATTGGGTGATTGAGTATAAGAGTAAGGGAGCCATGATGTAGCTTTATAGGACTTTGGTTAGGCTGCATTTGGCGCATTATATGCAGGTTTTGGTCACCCTGTTTCAGGAAAGGATGTGGAGCCTTTGGAGAGGGTGCAGGAGGGATTCATCAGAATGCTGTCTACATTATGGGTTATTAGCTGGAGGAGGTTGGCCAAACATGTTTCCACTGGAACATCGAAGGTTGAAGAGACCTGAAAGGAGAATATAAAACTATGAGAGGCTTAAATAGGGTAGACAGACAGGATATTTTTTACAGCATTGAAAGGTGAGAGGAACAAACAGTGGCGCAGCAGTAGAATTGCTATCTTACAGCATCAGAGACCCGAGTTCGATCCTGACTACGGGCTCTGTGTGTCTGGGTGCTCTGGTTTCCTCCCACATTCCAGAGACGTGCAGACTTGTAGGTTAAATGAACCTGGTGGGCCAAAGGGCCTGTTTCCACGTGATACCTCTAAAACTAATTAAAATAAATCTGTGAGACAAGTTTTCGACATAAGAGTGGTGAGTGCATGGAACGTGCTTCCACGGGTAGTGGTGGAAGCAAATACAAGAGTGGTATTTAAGAGGTTTTTAGATAGGCACGTGGATATGCAGGGAATGGAGGTATATGGATCAGGATATGGAGATTAGTTTAACTTGGGATCCTGTTCAGCATGGACATTAAGGACTGAGGGGGCTGTCTTGTGTTGTACTGTTCAATGCTCTTATTTAGAACATACTGTGCATACTGTAACTTAATAACAGCTACAGTATGTGCATGCTTCAACTTCCATTGACTTCATTTGCTTCAAAAAGACATAGCATGTTCACACCCCAACAACATAACTAACTAATTTTCTCCACTTTTCACCTCCACTTGGTTTTCCAGATGCATTATAGTTAATAATGTTTGTCTGAAATAAAGTGGTTTGAACAAGGGTCACATTTTTTGAAAATCGTTTGCTAATGTCTTTTTATTTCAGTTCAATCTGTGAGAGAACTGCTAAAAGGCTAAAGCGACACTGTTGAGTTCAAAGAATCATTGAGTTTAGCTTAGTTTAGAGATCCAGCATGGAAACAGGCCCTCTGGCCCATCGAGTCCGCACCGACCAGTGATCCCCGCACATTAACCCTATCCTACACACACTAGGGACAATTTTACATTCATACCAAGCCAATTAACCTACAAACCTGCACGTCTTTGGAGTGTGGGAGGAAACTGAAGATCTCAGAGAAATTCCACGTGGTCAGGAAGGGAATGTACAAACTGCGTACAGACAACACCCGTAGTCAGAATCTCTGGCACTGTAAGGCTACGCTACGCCACCGTGCCACCCCCCAAAAATATAGGAGATGAAAGGGTAACACCTAGCACTAAAATTTGTTCAGACTTTGGGATATGTAAGGTTGGAATTCATGTTGTAACTCAGTGGGTGAGGAGTTGCTGCCTCACCCACTGAGTTACTCTAGAATTGTTTTGGAATTCATGAAACCTAGCTCCAATTGCATGGATGTGAAAATCCTGCTTATTTCGCACTCTGGAGGATCTTATTAAATCATTTGTGTGTTTTGGAATTTCAATATTCCCAATGTTTTAATTTTTTCCTGTATCTGACCAAATAACTTGCCGTTAACTACCTCTCCCACATTGGGCACTAAACGTTGACCCCAAGCAACTTCAGTGGCATCATCATACTTGATGAAAGTAATGCATTCGATGATCTCAGCAGCATCAGCGCTCATTGCCAAATGCAAAGAGAGCAGAGAAAATTGTGATTACCAAGCCAATAACATTAACAAATCTGTGCACATATCGATCAGTCATTAAAAATTGTAAAGCCACAATTCTAGGAGAATCCAGAGGAGGAATTATTGAGAAAGGTCTGTGCATGCACACTCCATTTCACAGGTCAAGGGACATCTGTGTCACATACAACCTAGTTGCATAAAGTAGTCACTTAGCTGGACACAAAAAGCTGGAGTAACTCAGCGGGACAGGCAGCATCTCTGGAGAGAAGGTATGGGTAAAGGTATAGTCTGAAGAAGGCTCTTTACCCAAAACATCACCCATTCCTTCTCTCCAGAGATGCTGCCTGTCCCATTTGAGTTACTCCAGCTTTTTGTGTCTATCTTCAGGAGTCACTTAGCCGGTTGGTGCTTCAGGACAACATCTGTAGCCAACCTGCAACCTGCAAAGAAAGAGGAAGAAGAATAGACTTTATTACCTTCCATCACAGTGAGGAATGTGGGGAATCCGCTTTGGTGGATGTTTATATTAACTTTTATGTAGTTGCTTTTTTTTTCATATGGCTGTATAGTAATTCGAGTTTCACTGTACCTTAACTGTCACACGTGACAATAAACAGACCTTTGAACCCTTTGAACCTTTATATACCCCCTGTATCCAATCACCTCTATCATTACCAATTATCTATTGAGCCACTGCTTTAAACATATTCAGAGATTCTGCTTTCTCTGCCCTTTGAGAAATAGAGTTCCAAAGACTCCAAAGAATTTCACCTCACCTCTCCCAAATGGGTAGCTCCTTATGTTTAAATAGTGGATCCGAGCTTTAGATTCTCCCACAAGGGCAAACATCCTCTCTCCCCTATTGATCCCTTAGGATCCATCAAGGTCCCTCTCAATCTTCTAACCTCAAGCTGAGTTGCCCCAGAGAGCATTTCTGCTTCAAGCAGTTTCTCCAATCAATTGGAAAAGCACAAGGTTAGTGCAAAAAGCTTTTATTGAGAGGCTCTCGGGCTGCTTCTGTACGTCGGCAGAAGGCTTCTAGACGTGCCGTAGATCTGTACGATCGACGGGCCAGGAGGAACCCAGTAGGCTGGCTGCTGAAAGTGAAGAGGGACATGGTGGGGGGGGGGGGGGGGGGCTGCTGAGAATGAAAGGAACCTGGTGGACAATGCCAGCGAGAATGAAGAGCGGAAGAGCAACAACGAAAAGCAAAGTGGGACGCGGCAGGGGGGGGGCCAGCGAGAATGAAGAGGGTCTATGCGGCCAAATGGCGGGCCGAGCCACCAAGAACAAGAGAGAAAGGGCGGACCTGCCTGCGGCCATTTGCGGCAACAGGTTTGGTTCACTGCTGTGAGAAAATAAGACTGTACCAAGAACATTACAAATTTCAGCGCTGGAAACTTTGTGTTCTGCCAAGGTGAAAGCCTGTTGGTATGATTATTTTTACCAGATTGTATGCAAAAACAAAACATTTCACTGTACCTAGGTACATGTGACGATAAACTATCACTGAAGCTAGCTTACAAAGTAGTTATTAGCAAGTGGTGAAATGGGTTTGTGGCAACAAGAAAATCAATCCCTTTGCAAAGTCTTACATTTCTAGCACAATTTTGATGTAGGCCTTCTTTGAAATCCATTAAGAGATTGAGTGGGTGATCAGATTGGATACTGGGGCTGCAGTGTTGTTCCTGAGCGCAGGGAAAACCCATGTGAAAATTGAGCGGATTCATGTAAATGAAGGGAAAGGAAGAGAAGATAAACATTTATGAGGAAATGTTTTGGTCTGAGAGAGAAATGAAAACAAATGAGATTTGGTAACTATTACAGAGGGAGTTGGATGTCGACTTGAAAAATAAACAATTTCAGAACTTGATCGGGACAGTAGAGCAGAGACAGTAATTGGATAATTCTGTTTCATAGGCATAATGAGATAAATGGCCTCTTATGTTCAATTTGCCCTTTAATTTGAAGAGCTTTTCATCATTCATCCCCATCTTAATGTTCTTTTGAGCTTCATTTGTAGGCAGACCTATTGTGTTCAGGTATTTTTGTTTCATTTTTTGAGAACCCGTTATTATATTACTTTCAACAATTTGGGTTTAGCCACGAGTTAAAAAAAACGGATGATAAGCAAAGCTGCTTGTTTCCAATTTTGGTTTGGCTATTTTTGGTGAACTTCATTATTTGACTTATTTATGAGTATTTGAACATGATCGTGAGCCTGAGCTTGCTGCTAGTGAACAAGCCACAGTGTTCACATGTGTAGGAAGGAACGGCAGCTGCTGGTTTACACCAAAGATAGACTCAAAGTACTGGAGAAATTCAGCCGGACGCAGCATCTCTGGATAGAAGGAATGGGTGACATTTCGGGTCAAGATCCTTTTTCAGACTCAGCATGAAGAGGGGTCTCCCATTCCGAAACGTCACCCATTCCTTCTATCCAGAAATGCCTGTCCCGCTGAGTTACTCCAGCATTTTGTTTTATCGTCTATAATTAACACACATTTTGTGTCTACCACATTGTTCACATGCCTGACTCTAGACCTCTGTAAGAAACACTTATTCTAAGATCTCTCAGGAGAGGGGGAGGAAATTCAAGTATATTCTCAAACCCTCCTTGAAAAGATGTAGTATCCTCACTAAGTTTCTGGCCTATGGTCGCCCAGTGAAGGAAGAGGATCTAGGATGATATTGAAAATCCCAAGTCTTTTCTTTGTGGGCTCACAGAAACCATGCATAACTGATCGACGGAGCCACACCCACCAACTAGGCACCTACCCAAGACAACGGTCACTAGAGCCAACCAGACACTAGGATTCCTTAGACGAAACCTCTGGTTCTGCCCAATGGAAGTGAAAACCACAGCATATACAACATTGGTTGGACCCTTACTGGAATACACTTCATGCGCCTGGGACCCGTACAAAACTGGTCACATCAATAAACTAGAAGGGGTACAGAGGAAAGCAGCAGGCTTTTGCATCGGGAACTACAATAGAGGTAGCAGTGTCACCCAGATGCTGTCCGAGCTGGAGTGGGAAACGCTGGAAACAAGGGCAAGGAACAGACTAGCCATGTTGTACAAGATTCAAAAGGATAGATGCAGATAGATACATAACATACTCAACAGAAAGGAGAACAAGAAAGAGAAATGATATGCAAATAGAAACCCCATTCGCCAGGACAGATATTTATAAGAACTCATTCTTTGTAAGAACCTTAAAGGAATGGAATAAACTAGACAACAATATAGTCAAATCACCTTCACTAGACAGTTTTAAGGGGGCACTAACAGCACGTTAGTATGCACAACACATCCAAGTTGGCAATATGCACAGTACTGCCCTGCCGATTACAAATTCAGAAGATTCAGAAGATCAGAAGATTCACCCTGGGAGTGTTTCAGGGTCAAACATTGAACTCATCATCCATCTCAAAGCCCACAGAACCAGGCTGGAAGAGGCCATCACCCATTCCAAAAGGCTTCCAAAGAGGACAAGTATAGTGTGAAAGGAATGAATGTGGGTAACAGCGCCTGGAATTTATGAATTCAAGTGCCAGGATTGGGAGATTGGATTAAAAAGCAAGTCAAAGGGGATGTATTAATCCAAAGAGAGTGTCTGGTTCTTGGCATGTTTTACTAAGGAAAGTGAAGGACTTAGGTTTAATTGTCTGCTGAGTACACCTACACTGACTTCCAGAGAGGCTGAATTAAAGAATATAGCAAAATGATGGATAACTAGAATTGAGATCAGTCAAATAGGATTGACAGATGGGGCAAAGGCAGGAGAAGGGAGTGGAGAGGGAAAGATAGATCAGCCATGATTAAACGGCGGAGTAGACTTGATGGGCTGATTATTCTTATTCTGTTCCTTGAACTTATTAACTTCTGATTGGATTTTAAATGAAATTATCATGCCCTAATTCTGAGATTTCTTTGGACTGCACATTGGAAGCACACGAGTATTCTTTAAAACAACCAGTCATTGGAAATAGCAGATATGTACTATGTAAGATTTGTAAAATTAAGAGAGTTTATCTACAGAAGTGTCCTTGATTTGTGTTGGCAAATAGTTCCAGTCTCAATTATGGCTTTCTGCTGCGCTAGATAATCTTAATCATCCTATAAATCGGGTACAATAATTAACTTTAGTACTGCACGATTAGAATGACCATGCAAGCTAAAAGTTCAGTATTCTTGGCTGGATGTGGGGACGCACAGTAAATGTGTGGAGTTTAGTTTGAGAGGGGAGAGTTCACGGTGAATCCAGGCAACTTCCCAGTTGATGTTAACCATCAGACTATCAAGTGTAAACAGTGTCGTGCTCTGCAAAAAGCCAGTGCGTACAGGAGATGCAGAGAATGGGAACAGAGCAGATTGCACAACAGATACCGCATCCCTTATTCATTCAAAAGTCATTATTGCCGGTCATACTTAATCTTTCAAAAGATAGATACAAAATGTTGGAGAAATAGTTAAAAAAAAATCAAACTCGTGGTAAGCACGGGGAATGAACGTAGCGGGTACGTCGGAGCGCGGGGAGGTACTCGGGAAGACTCGCTAACGGCAGGTAAGCACGGGAAGACTCGTGAAGATTTTTCAACAAGATGAAAAATGTCCACGAGAGCCCCGAGTACCGACGAGTGGCCATTACCGTAAATCTCCGAGTTCAAATTAGGGCAAACTCGGGAGAACTCTTGGAATGAACTCGTACCGTGGGACAGGGGTTTAACCCCGCGTGGCAGGTGGCATTTCTGGAGAACAGGAATGGATGATGTTTCGGGTCGAGACCCTTCTTCAGGCAGGGAGTCAGGGGACGGGGAGATTAGAGATATGGAAGGGTAAGGTGTAAAATGGTCAAGGAGATGTAGAATGGTACTGTTTGCTGAGGGGAAGGTGACAGCGAGGCGTATAAAAAGTAAAATTAATCAGCAGGACAGTGAAATTAGTCAGAGAACTAGAGTGGTGGAAGGACAGAGAGAGAGGGAAAGCAAGGGTTACTTGAAGTTAGATAAATCACTATTCATACCGTTGGGTTGTCAGCTACCCGAGCAAAACGCTGACTTACTCCAGCATTTTGTGTCTATCTTTGGTGTAAACCAGCATCTACAGTTCCTTCCCACACATTCTTAACCTTTCCTTTTGATATTTTATTAGGTGCATGAATACCTGAGGAGTAAGCTGTGTTCCCTCTATGAAAATGACTGCATCTTTGACAAGTTTGAGTGTGTATGGAATGGCTCTGACAGGTAAGTGATGTGTTGATCTGCCTTTGTCATTAGGCATTAACTATAAAGAACAGGCCAGTAAAGCAGTTGTATTCTTTACTCTATCTCCCTGGGCTGGTTCCGTCTTTGGACTGATCCCTTTTTGGAGCAAAGTGCAATTATTTCTGCTGCATCTTTACAGTGTGAAAGAAATTGGAAAAAGGAAACACTCTCTGGGGTCACATATACACAACAATTACTTAACATGGAACTCCATATCATGGCAAAAATCCTACTTCAAAATAGGAAAGTCTGTTGTTGAAGAAATCTCAGGGCATACGAATGTGTGTATGAATTATCAGAAAGCATTTGTGAAGATGGTACTGGAGAGACCTGTTACAGAAATATAAGCCACAAGGTATTAAGGGGTCTATAGCAACTTAGAAATGGATGGGGCAAAAAGAAAACAAAGGTAAATATGGAATAAGATTAGAGATGTGCCTCAAGACATTCTAGCATTCTTGCTCATTCATTTATGTGGATATTTTGGACCAAGCCCTGAGGCATAATATTGACATTTGCAGATATAAATAAGAATAAGAGGAACAGGACCATTTGTGATAAAGGACCATAAAAGGAAAAATATGGACAGTAGGAAAACTGAGGATGGTTAGAGATTGTTGTTATGAATTATGTAGTACATTTTAGAGAACAGAAATGTTTGTATTGCCAAAGGGGTTAGGTAAGCAGATCAAGACTTGTGGAAACACCGATCATTAATAATTGACAACAGCCTGATTTTATATATCTCCATTAAAATAGCAAGGCACTTCACAGAAACATTATCAACATGAAAGTGCTGGACCAAGTGGCCTGTTTTGGTATTGTACAACTCCATTCAACAGGTTAGACCAGAGAAACAGGGAGTTGTTCTAATGGTTTTAAATGGGATGATGACTGATTTGGACAGTTGAGCTAGAAAGAACATGGTCCCATTGGAGGATTGCATGTTTTGCCTGAGAAATAAAAAGAGTTGATCAGAGCTTCCAAATGAGAATTGGGTTAAGCAATGGGAGGAAAATAATCTGCAGGTCTTGGGGACTGAGATTGGCAATGAGATTGACTGAGTAGGACACATGACAAACTCAATGGCTGAATGACTTCTAATGCTGTAACTAGAGTCATGCAATAGTCAATGGTGTTTTTATTGTCACCTATGTGAATTGGTAACACAGTGAAATTATTTTCCTTACAAACAGTCCAGTAGAGAAGTTTATTAGCAAGCTTACAGGAATGTGTGCCGAAAGCCTTCTTACCCAACCTATTTAACCGTGATGCCACTTTCAAGGAACTGCGCACCTGTACTCCTAAATTTTGCTCTCCAACACTACTCCACAGAGCCTTGCCATTCACAGTGTAGGTCCTGCCCTGATTGGACTTCCCATAATTGCAACACCTCACACTTATCTGTACTAATCCTCATGAACCACTCTTCAGCCCAACTGCCCAAACGATCAAGATCCTGCTGCAACTTTTGACAACCATCTTCGCAATCTACAATACCACCCACTTTAGTGTCATCTGCAAACTTACCAATCATGCCTCGTACGTTCGCTTCCAAATCATTGATGTAAATGACAAACAGCATTGGACCCAGCACCGAACCCTGAGGCACTCCACTAGTCACAGGCCTCCAGTCCGAAAAACAACCTTCCACCATCACCCTCTGCTTCCTTCCATGAAGCCAATTTCTATCCAAGCAGCTAGCTCTCCCTGGACCCCAGGTGCTCGAACTTGCCTGAGTTGTCTACCATGTGGAACCTTGTTAAATGTTTTACTGAAATCCATGCATCCGTCTACAGCTCTGCCCTCAACATTTTTAGTTACATATTCAAAAAACACATTCAGATTCGTGAGACACTCTCGCCCACATACAAAACTGTGCTGACTATCCCTAATCAGCCTTGTCTGTCTAAATGCATATATATCATCCCGCGAAATACTCTCTAGTAACTTTCTGACCACAGATGTTAGACTCACTGGCCTATAGTTCTCACACTTTTCCTTGCAGCCCTTTTTAAATAGAGGCATAACATTTTCCACTCTTCAGTCTTCCAGCATCTCACCGATATTTCATGATGACTCATAAACCTTAGCCAGGGCACCTCCAATTTCTTCTCTAGCTTCCCACTGTGTCCTTGGATATATATGATCAGGCTAGGAAGATTTATCTACCATCATGTGTTAGGACATTCAGCACCTCTGACCGTAATACCGATAGCCCTCAAGACTGCCCAAAGTTCCCCAGTCCTCATGTCTTTCTCCATGGTAAAAACAGAGGAGAAAAAAATCTCCTGTGGCTCCACACAGAGATGACCACTTTGATCCCCGAGGGGTCCTGTTCTCTCTCTGGTTACACATTTCCCCCTAATGTGCTGTCTGTAACATTGGGGAATGACGCCAGGTTCAGCAGTGTCCACAGCAGCACTCGCAGTACGGTGAACACATGTAATGTATTTTATTACAGTGGTAAGGAAGTCCAGGCATGCATAGGGGTGCTGTCCCTCAAACTGTCAGGGCGCATGTGTGATGACACTGCCTATCTCAGGCTTGTCTCAGCAGCTTAGTCCTGGTGTTTGGAGGAGGAGGTGTAGCGATCTCAGGCTTCTTCCTGCAGCTCACTCTTCCCTTGAGCGGAGGTGCTGGCAGTCTCGGATTTTTTCCTGGTAGCTCAGCTTTTGGCTTGAAGAGGTGAAACTGGCAGTCTGTGGATTATCCAGGTGCAGTCTTTGTGTGTCTGCTCAGTCCATCATTGACTGTGGGCAGGAAGAGGCTTTGGCATCTTAGCCCATTCAGTCTTAGCCTCAGTGAAGGCATTGGGTTTCTTCCCAGCAACCCAATCTTGACCACACAGAGGCACTAATGGTCTTGGGTTTGTCCCAGTGGCTCCGTCTTCCTCAAACCTACAGCAGGTTAAGGCAGCTAGCAGGGAGGCACCCCACTTTGTCTCCCCTCTCGCTAGAATGCCTGGGCTTTACCGGGAGTAGGCTGTCACGTTGCGAGTGACCAACCAATATCAGCTAATGGTACCCAGCTGTTAGCATGTTGCTGGGGATTGGCCTCTCTTGTTCAGTCAGCCAGTGATAGAGATCAGAGCCACATTCAAGGGAGAAGGCTGGGGATGCTGAAAGCCAGAGGCCAAACCCCAGCATTCAATTTCAGTGTCGGAAAAGTGCAGGAGAATTTAAAAGGAGGATTGCAGGGGCCAGATAACTTGAGAGGCAGCACAATGTAAAGGTAATCAATGGATTGGTGGGAACATCTGAATTGGCTAATATAGCAGCTAATAAAATGAAGGCAAGGTGGAGCCTGCTAGGAGAGGCCGTGTCGGGAGAGGCCTTGTCGGGAGAGGCCTTGTCGGGAGAGGCCTTGTCGGGAGAGGCCATGTCGGGAGAGGCCTTGTCGGGAGAGGCCTTGTCGGGAGAGGCCGTGTCAGGAGAGGCATTGTCAGCAGAGGCCTTGTCGGGAGAGGCCTTGTCGGGAGAGGCCTTGTCGGGAGAGGCCTTGTCGGGAGAGGCCTTGTCGGGAGAGGCCGTGTCAGGAGAGGCATTGTCAGCAGAGGCCTTGTTGGGAGAGCCATGTCGGGAGAGGCCTTGTCGGGAGTGGCCTTGTCGGGAGAGGCCTTGTCAGGAGAGGCATTGTCAGCAGAGGCCTTGTCGGGAGAGGCCTTGTCGGGAGAGGCCATGTCGGGAGAGGCCTTGTCGGGAGAGGCCTTGTCGGGAGAGGCCTTGTCGGGAGAGGCCTTGTCGGGAGAGGCCATGTCGAGAGTGGCCTTGTCGGGAGAGGCCATGTCGGGAGAGGCCATGTCGGGAGTGAGGTAAAGTGCTGTGTGGAGGGTAAATGTGAGGGTTTGGTTCAGGAATCTTAAGAGCTGTGTTTTACACTGTGCCTCTTGCGATGAAATAGGTTGGAGGTTCAGGACTACACTCTTAGCTCAGCGGTGGGGAATCTTTTCGTGTTGGAAGGCCGCATTAAGTTAGCTGTGATCTAATAAGGCCGCATCCAAGAAACTTCAATTAGATATACTTCAAAATGTACATTATTTTGTTAAACTAGCCCTCATGACTTACTAATGTTTTAATTGTGGCCGTCAGTCAGGAAGGATTATTTCATTGAATCTTCTTTTACTCTTTGGTATTTTAAATACGTTAATTTTAAGATTAAAATAAAAATAGTAAAAGACGAACAAAAACATATTAATAAAAATAAAAGGTAGACAAAAATTCTGGAGAAACTCAGCGGGTGCGGCAGCATCTATGGAGCGAAGGAAATAGGCGACGTTTCGGGTCGAAACCCTTCTTCGGACCTAAAGAAGGGTCTCGACCCAAAACGTCACCTATTTCCTTCGCTCCATAGATGCTGCCTCACCCGCTGAGTTTCTCCAGAATTTTTGTCTACCTTCGATTTTCCAGCATCTACAGTTCCTTCTTAAATAAAAATAAAAGGATTTGTTCTACAAAATTTGGATTAATTCAAAAGGCCGCACTTTTTAATGGCCTAGAAGGCCGTTAGTGGCATAAAGGCCGCAGGTTCCCCACCCCTGCCCTAGCTTATGGGAGGACCATACTGATCTGATAGCAGAGGGGAGGATAGCTGTTTCTGAATCTGGTGGTACGCATTTCTAGCTTTTGTTTCACCTTCCCGAAAGAAGAGGGGAGAAGAGGAAATGACCATGGTGTAAACAGTTAGCTGCATTCCCGAGGCGGTGTGATGTGTGGATGGTGTCGATAGTGGCAAGGCAGGTCGCTGTGATGGACTAGGCTCCAATCACAATTCTAACTCCTTGCAATATTGGGCAGAACTGTTCCCAAACTGTAATGCACCCTGATAGTATAGTCTCTCCTTTAGCTGTTGGCTGCGGCTCTAGTGTTGGTAGTCAGGTCTCACCAATAACCGCCAGGTCTCACCAATAATCCAGGAGGTGAGGGCCTTTTCTTGGTCAGGCCTGGTGGTCCGGTTGTGGGTTCAACAGCTCTATGAGAGTGTCGATTTCAGAAGGCTCATGGGCCACAGGTCTTGTTAGCCAAGGTAGTTCTCATTGGTCAGGTCCTGATAGATTTATAATTAGGATAGAGCTTTAAAAGAGTGGATCGAATCTAGTGGATGATAGTAGATCCTCTCCTGGGACCAGCACACAGAGTTACCACACTCCAACGCCATCCTACTGTCTGCCTGCCCCTGTTCTGATTGATCCTCCTGCACAGTTCTTTCCTCTGCATGCTCCCACTCCAAGGACCACTAGTGAAGGCCCACTCCATGTTCTCTCTGTGCAGATAAACTCACATCTGGAGAAGCTCTAAAAGATGGGGCTGCTATGATTGACACCCTGAGGGGTCCACTGGCACAGATCAGGGGTATACCGTAACGTGGAAGTTGTCACTGCCAATTTAACCCAATGCCTGCGCTCAAATCGGGGTCTCTGCAGGGATGTGTGATTATCTACTGGCTTTACTGCTGGCATCAAGCCAGACTACCTGTATCTATGGATCTGAGACATGGAGAGAGAGTAGGTGAGGTGACCAACAGCTTGTGAAATGTCTTGAAGGAGGATAAAGAGGTTGAGAAACAGTGTGCTTTGGGGAATTCCACTGGAGGCAGCTCTTCCATGTGCATGAATACCTGACGAGTAAGTCATGATCCCTGATGGAAAATCATGGGACATTTTGCTATGTTTGATGCGGTTTATTGCTACTTATTAAAAGCTTGTGTTTCCACAAGCCTTGATCTGCTTGCCTAACCCCTTAGTGTTGCACAAACAATTTTTGTCACCAAAATGCACTACAAAGTTTATACAAAAACTAGTATTTGTTCTCCTCATTCAGTGTTTTGTCACTGCTGTCCAGCAGTCTCTTGAATCAGTTATCACAGACATCATACTATTTCTTTTCTTATTTGTTTCACCAATATTTAATCTTATTCCTCTGGGATTCTGCCCAAAACATGTACAAATATGAATGAACAGGAATGCTGCAAGGTTTTTCAGCAATGCCCAACAGCAGAGTTGCTGCCTTACAGCGCTTGCCATGCCACAAACCAGGGTTCCATCCTGACTACAGGTGCTGTCTATATGGAGTTTGCACGCTCTGCCCATGACCCCCAAGTGTAAATTGTCCCTAGTGTGTGTGTAGCAAAGTGATAATGTGTGGGGATCGCTGGTTGGCGCGGACTCTGTGGGCCAAAGGGCCTGTTTCCGTTCTGTATCTCTAAACTAAACTAAACAAGAGTAATTATAATTGGAGTTTGTTGGAATATGGAGTTGCCAAGGAGAAGGAGAGGGAACAGGCAGAAAACTCAATTAAAGTATTTTATTTTCAAGCACAATAGTATGAGAGCAAGGAAGTGATTTCTGACTTTATTGAAGATAGTCGGCAGACCACAGTTGCTAACGATAATACATTAACACAAATATTTAACATGAACTTATATATTTTCGTATGGAAAAATGTTGTAGCAAAGATTTGCTAAAATTATAGCACGGGGTGGTATGGTGGCACAGTGGTATAGTAGCTGCCTCACAGCGACAGAGACCCGGGTTCAATCCTGACTACGGGTACTGTGTGTACATAGTTTGTACGTTCTCCCCGTGACCTTCATGGGATTTCACTGGATGCACTGGTTTCCTCCCGTATTTCAAAGATGTACAGGTTTGTACGTTAATTGGTTTTGGTAACATTGTAAATTGTCCCTCGTGTGTAGGATAGTGTTAGTGTGCGGGGATCGCTGGTCGGCGCGGACTCGGTGGGCCGAAGGTCCCTGTTTCCGCGGTGTGTCACTAAACTAAACGTACTAAACATTAACCAATAAAGGTTTTCAATACTCAATATTTCAAAAGAGTATCATGATTTTATTAATTTATTTGAGGAATACGAGTCTGCCTGAGCCTGATCTGTAAATAAGGGATTAGCTGATGATTGGAATAAAGGATCTGAGCCTTGAAAGAGATACTGTTGTGGAAATGTTAAGTAACACGGTCTGACACCTCTCTTTGTTTTTCCTCTGTCCATCTGCTCCACAGTGTGATCATGACTGGCTCGTACAACAACTTCTTCAGGATGTTTGATCGCAACACGAAGCGGGACGTCACGCTGGAAGCTTCGCGGGAAAACAGCAAGCCTCGAGCTATCCTCAAACCCCGCAAAGTGTGCATGGGTGGCAAGAGGAAGAAGGACGAAATTAGTGTCGACAGTTTGGACTTCAGTAAGAAGATTCTGCACACAGCATGGCACCCTTCAGAGAACATAATAGCAGTCGCCGCCACAAACAACCTCTATATATTCCAAGACAAAGTGAACTAGAACATTGGTCTGACTGGTCACCTTAGCACTGCATACAATTAGACATCAAATTATTATTTTTTAAAGGAAAACCTGCCCTTTGGAATTTAACCCCAAGTCTCGGTCAGGTTATCTGTCTTAATGCAACTGTGGGGTGCCTTTTGGTGTGTGGATTCAGAACTCCTAAGATGCATCTGTTCTAGAACAAATGGTTTCTGTTTGTTAAACATTGAATTTCCATCAACTTCTTCTGGCTTTTAAGGGTGTAAATATTCAACACTGACTTGTATATTTTCTTTTATTTTCCTCACGGAAATGGGGATAAAGTTTTATGTTCTGTATATTTTCCTGTCGGCTGTCAATGCCTTGGATCCGATATCCAAATAACTTATTTGCACCAATTGACAGCTGCTTCCAGACAGCATCACATTTAAAATATATGTTTATAGTTTTTATTTTATTTTTTCCCCATAAAATGCACCCTCCGGTTTCTACGCATACTAGGATTGGGAGTAATTTTGCGTGATGGCCAGCGTACTATAATGAATGGATTTAAAGAAATCAGGGAATTTTCAAACACAATTCCTTTAAGAGAAGTCTCTCGTACCTGTGAATGGACCCGAGCAGTTTTGTTGCTCAGTATCTAAAAGAATGACTTGCGTTGTTGAACAAGCAAACTAGAAAGCATTTAACCATACTAATGCCAATTTGAAAATTTAATTGTAGATTTTTAAAGCCCTGAGGCTCTCAAGGCTTTTGTAGGTAGAGTTTTTCAAGTTTTACAGCTCTTATGATGGGAGTAATTGCATAATAATAATGACTGAACAAATGTTACTTTTAAATTGTATCCTGATCATGTCAAATCTCAAAATTGTCTTTCCACCCCAACCTCAACTTCTCAACGGCGGGAAGTTAAGTTCTGGTAATTGATTTATTTGTGAAGCCATGTGATGATAATGTCCTGGCAGTTTGCACAATTTCCTTGATTTGATACTTGTAGAGCTAGACATAGAATGTGGAGTTCTGTTTCTTGTACTGAAAACCAGCAATATTTATTTAGACGGACTTTACAGCAGAATAAAGCTACCCTGCCCTTGATATATTGCTGCAAGATGTGACTGGATGTGGAGGGTTTTATGACCAAACATCAAACTGTTACTTGCCTCGTGCTTTTGCCATGGTGTTTGAAGTCTAAGAAGGTTTGTTGCTTTTACCATGTAGCTCGATAGATAAAGAGAGTGGGAAATTCAGCCTGACAAGGGTCTTTTCTTGGTTTGTGTTGATCCAATCTACATCCACAACAAGTCAGTTGCTGCCCTTTCCCCATCTCCTGCCCCTGGCTTAGGGGATGAGGTTAAAATAAATCCTAAAAGGCTAATTAATGTTCAGTGAATGGTAACCCGTAATAGAAGCTAAAGAAGGGACACATGGGGGGGGCTGAGGGCAGGATCAGACTCTGCAGAGCTTGCCAGCATTTGCTTAGGTTCCATCACAAATAATTTATGAAGGAACTTGGGGGAGTGCGTGAGTGGATTTGAAGTTAATCATGGTTAATAATGTGTTGCAAAGAGTGGACCATCCACATACTGAGTGATGTCAGCTCCTAACCCTCACTTTTTATCCCGTTTCACTTTGGGTGATGATGGGTGTGTTGCACTTCACCGTGGTCGACCTTCCACATCCAGTCATTCAATAACTAGCCAGGGTGGGAATCTGCAGCAAATATTGATTTTGACATTCTCATCCTCCCCTTCCCGCCCACCACAATGCCATCTGGAAGGGCACCAAAGCCGGCTGAAGCATGAGGATCAGTTCTCACTGATTAGCACAGATCGGATTGAACTTGAAGATACTGATTTCCATCAGAAAGGTAACGGAAGTAGGAAGGAATGGAACGTGTTGTTCACTCGGTGATCTAAGTCGGAAAACAGATCTTATTAAGCTGTTTATTTCAGGGTATCCTAGTAGAAAATGTATTGCCCATAGGATGGAAAATGATAGCAATAGTTTTCCTGCCAATTTTCCGCAATCCAGCAGCATGATTGGCCACTATTCAGTGTAGCCACGCTTGCCCAACTGTGACCATTTCAGGCTTAGATGCACATCAAATTAGAGCCTTCCCTACACTGAATTATTTTTGGAGAATTGCAATGGCAATTGGATCATGTTATCCCAGGATATTGATAACCTTCAATGGGCGATGCGGTTTCTGCTGCACATGCATAGTTTGGGAGTCCACCAAGGTAAATCCCATCCTCAATCATTTATCCTTTGCCACCTTCCTTCCATTGCCCAATTGGTCCAGGCCTTGTACAACCAATATCCCAAGGGATTCCCCTTTCTGAAATTCCTCTTGTCCAAATGCTCACCAAGACTAAGGCGCCAGTCCCAATCATCTGTGGTTGAGCTTGCTCACAGCTCATCTAACCCATGGTATGGCCCCTCATCAATTGACCCCCTTGCCTTCCATCCCCTTCTCCAAAGATCAGACTCTTACCTGATCACTAACCTGGACATCGGGCCGAAATCCCAATACTAATCGTCCACAAGGTCTTGGGGCTTGGGATTACAAATGGTAGCAACAACACTTGCACGACCAAGAGAGTCATTAGCAGGTAATGCCAGGACCATACAACACATCCATAATAGCAATTAGAATGCCAAAGGTCCTTTGAGTGAGGCTTTCATGCCAGATCTGACCATGGTGGTGTTCATACGGGGCAGGATTACTCAAACCACAGGCTTGCATGGCATAAAGAGTTCATTCTGCAAGTTATCTCTTGTCTTACTCCCTCTTGAGTCCTTTTCACTCCCCCTACTATGTGTGACCATTATCTATGTGGTCTCATTATCATTTATTCACTTCCTTTGCTACCTATTCTCAATCACAATATGAGGAGATATTCCATATTCTACCAACTGGTCTTAAGAAGAAATCTCTGAACTTCACCTTTTATTCCATTTAGCTTCAGACCAATTGGAAATGGCATTCTACCATTCACCTCATTTTAAAAAATATATTAGTTTTGGTCCACTAGTCTATGCTGGTGAAAACTGTTTCGAGAAACAGATGAGAAATTGAATTTTAAAGCTGACCACTGGCTTTGTTAGGACACCAAAGTTAGTGCCCTTGTGTCTTTTAAGTCAGTTAAACCAACACCATTTAGATTCTGAAAATGTGGTAAGAAGACTCAAAGAAATTGTCCTCTAATTATTGCCAAAAGATCCTTCTGAACTTATTGGACTGAGTACAAGATTGGAACAAGCTCAAATTAACTTCTGGAGTCATGTTCACAAATCCCCCAAAAAGCAGACCTCGATTTCAGGGACCACTGTCAAAGGATACTGTGCCCACGTGTATGCAGAGACATCACAACCGATTCCAGAACCAAGACACAAGGCAGCTAGCTGTCCGTCTTTTAACTAATAATTGGAAGAGACTCCAGAGTTGGTGTTTGATGCCATGTACTTGTTTCTATATGTGTACATTTAAAAGAACGAGGGGTTGGTGGGGGAGCTGGACAATTTCAGTATTTCCTTTTTAAAAAAAAACAAAAGACGAGTGAATTTGCAGTAAATGATTCTGTTCTGTATTACAATGTTTTTTATTGCATGATATTTGCCATGCCCTTTTTTGATGGGGAAGTTGGTGGGGGGGAGGGGAGAAGAAGTAGGGTAAAAGTGGGGAGGGTTGTCATGGATGTGACTAAGGTATCACCCCGAGCTTTAGGACATGCTGTGGCTGTTTTGTGTTAGGGGCTTGACCGCCTGATAAAAGTGCTTTATATATTGGGAAGGGAAGGGCAGGTGGCACTGGCTCTTTATTGTATGGGTCAAACAATTCAGCTGATGTACCTTTGTCCTTGTTACTGTCTGCTTTTTTCTTAAAGAATAAACTGCAGCTAAGGCTGCTTCATGAAGCGCAAGAGTTTCAGTGTCTTGTTCAAGTGATGGGACTTTTACTGCTGGATCTGGGCCATGGAGGAAGAAGCAGTCTTGCCCATCCCCTTTCAGCTTCTCTTTTATCAGCGTAATGCCCCTGATCCACTTAGGAAACCTGAACCGAAACCTCTGGAGACTTTGCGCCCCACCCAAGGTTTCCATGCGGTTCCTGGAGGTTCCCAGAGGTTTTTGTCAGTCTCCCTAATGGTCGAAAGTGGTTTCCGCTTCCTCTATGTTCCGGCGATTATTTCAAAAAAATTCAAAACCGGCCGCGATTAAAAATAGGTTGCCGTTTTAAAAATCGGTCATTTTTTTAGACGAAGCCGGTTGCGATGCTAGTTGAAGGTGGTTGCCGGAGGTTGCAGGTAGTGGAAGGTAAGACCTTTTTTTCACCCAGTTTTATTCCACCAGGGAGGTCTTACCTGTCGTAACACCAAAGTCAGTGGACCAATTCACTCCCCAATTAGATGCTATTTTACTGTTGGTCAAGTGAAATTCATCATCACAGACGGCTGTGGAGGCCAAGTCATTGGGTATTTTTAAGTGGAGTTTGAGTTGATGCAAGGTCTCGACCAGAGACAATGTCTCCGTAGATGCCGTCTGATCCACCAAGTTCCTCCAGCAGTTTGTTTTTTGACCCATAAGCACATGCATTTTCTCAAGTCCAGGGAAAGACTTTCATAGGTTCCCTAGTTCTTGGAGGAACAAAAAGAACCACAAGGCCGTTGACGGGATTCAGCAACGCTGCAGACACTGGAGCCTGAGGCCTTTTGTTTCTGCAGGAGAAACAAAGCCCAAACAACAAGATCCACCAACAGCTCTCGTAACATGCAGCTGGATGTTGTTGGCAGCACCGTCAGAACCCAGTGAGCAAACTATTGACCAAAGGATCTGCTTTCATGGTGAATTTCTTAGTTGATTGGCAATGTGTCAGGTCCATGAGACATACGAGCAAGAAGGTTTTATTCCTGCTCTCTTTGTCCCTGCCACCAGTACAGGAGAGAGCCTTGTTACCACAGGGGCATTTGGTGTGGTATTACCTAACATTGCTTGAAAGGGTGTATATCTATAACTGAAGGTGTATTGCTGTTGTCAAGAATCATTACACATCGACATAAGATATCTTCACCTTTAGTTTAATTGAGTTTAGTTTTGTTTTATTTTGCTTTGCTTAGTTTTGTTTAGTTTCTTTAGTTTTGTTTAGTTTAGTTTAGAGATACAGCGTGGAACCAGACCCTTTGGCCCACTATGTCTGCACTGACCGGCAATCATTCATATGCCAGTTCTATCCTATACACGAGGGACAAATTATAGAAGCCAATTAACTTACAAATCTGCACACCTTTGGAATGTGGCAGGAAACCGGAGCACTGGAGAAAAAAACCCCACGCAATCACAGGTAGAATGTACAAATTCCCTACAGACAAGCACTCTAGTCGGGATCGAACCCGGGTCTTTGGCGCTGTAAGGCAGCAACCCTTCTGCTGTGCCACCGTGCTGCCTCTTTGTATAATCATAATGTGACAGCTTGAGAATCTATTCTTCTTCTTCTTCCGTGTGGCGTGCAGTCTAAAGTTGTTGGACAACTTGTTCTATTTGATCTTCCGTTTGTGCACGTCGAGTTGATTGCATTAGTCGAAACAGGGCGGGCCACGTGAAGGTTGCAATCTCCCACCCCGAGAATCTATTGACCTACTTGGACAACCATTCACTAAAGACGCACTCGCTCTTCCCAGGACCTATAACGGTCGGAAAGGTAAGAAACGCAGAAAATTCAAACTTTTGCCTTTTTGGAAAAATGTGGCAGGAAACTGGAGCCGGAGTGAATTTTCTTCCAAAGCTCTTTATCAAATAAGTTAATATATATTTCTTCCAGGAGCAAGACCAATGCAAGACAATTCCTGGAGGCTTCTGTTGGTCAACTGCGTCAGATAATGCTCACCGTGGACAATGTAAAACTTCCCTAGATGTGTCAAAAAATTCTACTTCAAAAATTCTAACCTGGTTTCTCTCCAGGAGTGAGGTGTCAAACTCAACCACCACCTATGGATATAACCTTTGGAGAATACTACCACACCTTTAGTAAGTAGAATTCCTATTTAAGATCCTGACAGAATGTTCAGATGATTAGAAGGTTCAGTTACTATTGAGCCAACAACTAAGGGCAAAAGCTGGCAGTAAAGTGGATTCAATTCCAGTAAATGCAAAACTTGTTTCAATATTAATCCTCTTCCCACAGAACCTTGTTTGAGGTCTCTGTTTCCAAAAGTGGTGAGGATGACAGCAGGGATTTAAGAATATTCTGGAGATTTATCCTTTGTCCACCTGTGATGACCAAGGACCAAGGAGATTTATTCAGTTAGAATAAATGAACTAATGTCAGTTCAACATTATTCAACAGTAATGGCAGGTCAACATTCCCTGAACTGAAGACATAATTATATTCTGTTGGCTCCAACAGGTCAGCCACATTGATAGCACACCCAACATGGGGCTCCAGAAACAGACACTGTATTGTAAGAAAGAAAGTTTCGGACAAACAGAGGAAAAGATTGAAGGATGTTCTCAAAGCCCTCATTTAAAACTGTATCATTTCCACTGACTCAATAGACAATAGACAATAGACAATAGGTGCAGGAGTAGGCCATTCGACCCTTCGAGCCAGCACCGCCATTCAATGTGATCATGGCTGATCATCCCCAATCAGTACCCCATTCCTGCCTTCTCCCCATATCCCCTGACTGCTACTTTTTAGGAGCCCTATCTAGCTCTCTCTTGAAAGCATCCAGAGAACCTGCCTCCACTGCTCTCTGAGGCAGAGAATTCCACAGACTCACCACTCTCTGTGAGAAAACGTGTTTCCTCGTCTCCGTTCTAAATGGCTTACTCCTTATTCTTAAACTGTGGCCCCTGGTTCTGGACTCCCCCAACATCGGGAACATGTTTCCTACCTCTAGTGTGTCCAAGCCCTTAAAAATCTTATATGTTTCAATGAGATCCCCTCTCATCCTTCTAAACTACAGAGTGTACAAGGCCAGATGCTCCATTCTCTCAGCATATGATAGTCCCGCCATCCCGGGAATTAACCTTGTAAACCTACGCTGCACTCCCTCAATAGCAATAATGGGGACCAAAACTGCACACAATACTCCAGGTGTGGTCTCATTAGGGCTCTGTACAACTGCAGAAGGACCTCTTTGCTCCTATATTCGATTCCTCTTGTTATAAAGGCCAACATGCCATTCGCTTTCTTCACTGCCTGCTGTACCTGCATGCTTACTTTCATAGACTGATGTACAAGGACCTCCAGATCCCGTTGCACTTCCCCTTTTCCCAACTTGACACCATTTAGATAGTAATCTATCTTCCTGTTTTTGCTACCAAAGTGGATAAACTAGCCAAAGACTCCTAGCCTAAGATTCTCTGGCCTAAGATTGTTCAAAATTGAGAGGTTTTCAGAATGGCACTGTGGCTATGTGTCAGCAGCACACCAAAGTGTTGTGTTAGTGGCAGGAGGAATACACCATCCAGCCCATCAGGTATCTTCTGCACCATTTGCAGAAAAGTCTGCAGATATCACACTGGCCCCATCACTGGCAAGTCACCTCAACCTCTGTGATTACCTGGACGAATTATATATGAACAATAGGGACCCTACAGTGTACATGAGGATATGTAAACCTACTGAAGCCCATTTCAGTCCCAGACTGGATGATTTCTTAAGGTCTTGTTATGCTCTAGGTTGAACATAGCACCAGAAAGGTTCGAGACTGATACATCTGCACACTGTCTATTTTGTTTCCTCCACATCACATTGCTCACTACAGCCTCGAAAGAGGCTGCTTGAGCAGCTGAGATTTTCCAGTGTTCCAGATTCCAGCAATTTACAGTCCATTTTGTCTCCGTGCATTTTTTCCTTTAATGTCAATCATTCCCCTTGTTATTTGCTTTCAGTGAAGATCGATACCTAATTTTTTTTTGTGATGACGAGTTTTAACTCTTCTTTCACAGATCAGGCCAGTAGATGCTCATCTCAGCTTTCCCCTTTGACTGCTCAGGAATGCATTATGAATGCTTCAGAACAGCCTGCTCCCATTTCCCTCACTGGTAACTTCTCCACATATTTAGGAATATAAATAGGAATCCAGGAATGAGTGGGCTTGCATATGATGAGCGTTTGACAGCACTGGGTCTCTACTCGCTGGGATTTAGAAGGTTGAGGGGGGACCTCATTGAATAGTGAAAGGCATAGAGTGCATGTGGAGAGGATGATTCCACTGGTGGGTGAGTCTAGGACCAGAGGTCATTGCCTCAGAATTAAAGGGCACTCTTTTAAAAAGGAGGTGAGGAGGAATATCTTTAGTCAGAGGGTAGTTAATCTGTGGAACTGGTTGCCACAGAGGGCTGTGGAGGCCAAGTCAATGATTAGAACAGATGTCAAGGGTTATGGGGAGAAGGCAGGAACATGGGATTTGGAGGCAGAGATCAGCCATGATTGAATGACGGAGTAGAGATGAAGGGCCGAATGGCCCAATTCTACTATAACTTGTGAACGTGAAATAATTTAGCATTAATCTTCCTTTTTACATCTAATGTCACGTTTTATACCCTATACTCTGGTATTCAATTGTTCACTGGCTGAATAATGTGTAGTGTCTGGTTTTTTGAGCTTCATGCACGTCATAAGAAATCCAGCTCCCTTAAAGCATTATAATCTGAATTGCTGAGAAGCAGTGTCATTTTCAAACCTTCTCCTTATATCACATCATTTGCATAAAGACACCTACTTCTCTTTTACCAGCTGTGAGTCATGTTAATTGCATTTGAAGGCTGCCGTTTGTATATCATTTTCATGCAAAATTCTTTTGAATATCCTATTGCTGGCTTGTCAAAGTATAATTGCCCTCCCCACCATCGAAAACATCTACACCAGGTGCTGCCTCAAGAAGGCAGCATCTAATATCAAGGATATTCACCATCTAGGCCAAGTCCTCTTATCACTGCTATTATTGGGCTGATGTGCTGCATCACCAGGTTCTGGAACAATTACTTTCCTACTACCATCAGGGTGTTGAACAATTCTGCACAACCCTAATCTACATTGGCAATGGAACACGACTGTAGACTTGTTTTCTGATGAATGGGGAGAAGGCAGGAAAATGGGATTAAGAGGCAGAGATCAGCCATGATTGAATGGCGGAGTAGATTCGATGGGCCAAATGGCCTAATTCTACTCCCATGTGAACTTGTGAATTTGTGTGATTGTGCTTTACACTAATGTCTTGATTTTTGCAACCTATTTTCCTCTTAATGTATAAAACAAAAAAATAATGTATAATTTGTGTTTTCCTGAGTGGGTGAGTCTATAAGCCTGTGATGTTGCTGCAAACAATATTTCCATTGTACTGGTCCTCACCACATTTGTACAAGTGACAATAATTTCGACTTGAGTTGGCTGCATATTAAATCATTCTGATTCCAAAAATAGCTCAACTCATCTTCCATCCAGCTTGTTTGAAATCACTAGCTTTACTGATGCAAACATTTTGACATTTCATTTTGACATTTGTTGTATGTCTCTCTATATCACGCGTCCCTCTTATGTAACTGCACATAGCCCATGCTTCTGCTTTCCCCAAACATCCACATGCCTATCCAAAAGTTCCTTCATTGCCACTATAATATCTAACTCAAGTAGCACCTCTGCAGCGCATTCCAAGCACTCACTACCTACTGTGTAGAAAATCTTGCCATGCACGTGGACTTTCAACATTGCCCCTCTCCGCTTAATGCTATGCCCTCTGATACGTATTCAGTTTTAGTTTTAGTTTCAGAGATACAGCGCGGAAACAGACCCTTCGGCCCGCCGAGTCGTTACCGTCCAGCAATCCCCGCACACTAATACTATCCTACTCACACTAGGGATGATTTACATCTACACCAAGCCAATTAACCCACAAACCTGTACGTCTTTGGAGTGTGGGAGGAAACCGAAGACCGAGAAAACCCACACGGTCACGGGGAGAACGTACAAACTCCGTACAGCCAAGCACCCGTAGTCAGGATCGAACCTGTGTCAACGGTGATGCAAGCGCTGTAACTCTACCGCTGTGCCGCCGTGCGCATTGCACTCTTAATTTCATTTTCCATCCTGGGAAAAAGATTCTAACTGGCTATGCTATCAATGCCCTTCATCATTTTATATACTTCAATCTTCGCAACCTCCAACGTTCCAGAGGAAAAATCATTGTTGTCCAACCTCTCCCTGTGGCTAGAACCCCCTAATCCAAGTATTCATCTGGCAAGGATCCCGAAACGAAACGTCTCCTGTATGCGTTCTCCAGAGATGCTGCCTGACCCATTGAGTTAGTCAGGCACTTTGTTATATATCATAAATTGTATATCTGGACTACACTTCCTCCCACCCTTCCTCTTGCAAAGACATTATTCCCGACCCTCAATTATACCGTTTCTGCCGCATCTGCTCTCAAGATGAGACTTTCCATTCAGGGACATCGGAGATGTCCTCAGTGTTTAGTAGACACAGTTTCCACACCTTCTGTCATAGATGGAACCCTCACCCATGTCTCTTCTGTGTCCCGTAGTTCTGCTCCTGCTCTGCCTCCCCACAGATGGAACAAGGACAGTTCCCCTGGTCCTCAACTATCGCGCCACCAGCTTCCACATCCAACGCAACATACTCCGACATTTCCATCACCGTCACCTCCAACGTGATCCCACCACCCATCACATCTTCCCATCTCCACCACTTTATGCCTTCCGCCGAGACCACTCCCTCAGCAACTCCTTGGTTCACTCATCCCTTTCCAACCAAACCACCCCCTTCCCAGGTTCATACCCTTGCAGCCACAGGAGATGTAACACCTGCCCTTATACCTCCTCCCAACAATCTTTCCAGGTGAGACAGAGGTTCACATGTACCTCCTCTAACCTCATCTACTCCATCCGATGTTCCCGGTGTGATATCCTGTACATTGGCGAGACCAGGCATAGACTTGGTGACCTTTTCGCTGAACGCATGTTCAGTCTGCCAAAACCTATTGGATCTCGTGGTTGCTAACCATTTAAACTCCCCTTCCTATTCCCACTCCCACACTGACCTTTCTGAACTGGGCCTCCTCCATTGCCATGGTGAGGCCACGTGCAAACTGCGGTAACAGCACCTCATATTCTGCTTGAATAACTTAAAATCTAATGGTATTAACATTGAAATATCCGATCTTAAGTACTCTCTCACTAACCCCCACCCACCCACCCACCCCACTTCCCCCAAATCCCCATCCCTCTCTGGCTTTACAATCTGCAACTCTTCAAACCTGTTCACACCTTCCTTCCTTATCTCTGGCCTTGGTTCCAACCATCCTCCTATCAACCCCCCCCCCCCCCCCTTGCCTTGTCAATCTATTACCAGCAACGTTTAGTCCTGTCTCTACTTTTTTTCCAGCTTTCCTCACCCCCCCCCACCCTCCTACAGTCAGTCTGAAGAAGGATCTTGACCCGAAATGTCCACGTTGTTCAAGGATGCTGCCTGACCTGCTGAGCTGCTCCAGCACTCTGTGTTATTTTATTTATCCAAAGTTATTGCTTTCAAATGTGCACTGTAGCTGCAGAGAGCATGTCTGCTTTATTGTAACAAAATATTGGCTGGTTGCATTGGACATAGAACGTAGAATAATGCAGAACAGGCCCTTTGGCCCACAATGTCCATGATGAACATGATACCAAGTTAAACTAATCTCCTCTGCTTGCAAATGATCCATATCCCTCTATTCTCTGCATATGTATATGCTTATCCAAAAGCCTCATAAATGCCACTATCAAATCTGCCTCCACCACCACACTTGGCTGTGTGTTCTAGGCACCCACCAGTCTGAGTCAAAAACCTGCCCCACACATCTCTTTTAAACATCACCGCTGTTTAAACTTTGCCTCTCTCATCCTAAAGCTATGCCCTCTGGTCTTTGACATTTCCACCTTGGGGGGAAAAAAAATCCTGATTGTGTACCCTATCTATGCCTTCCATAATTGTATGTACTTTTATCAGGTCTCCCCCTCTGTCTCCCAACGTTCCAGAGAAAATAATCCAAGCCTGTCATCTCGATGAACTAGATGTGCCTTAAGCAAGATATACCGCTCAAGACACTGCCGCTTAAACAAGTTGCCGCTCAATACTCAAATCAGTCCGTAACTCACATAATGGTGGGAATTTACGCAGGAGGCATTCAGGGTCACGGATGGATTCTGCAGCAATCTGGACACCTGCCGGGTCAAGTCTAGCCGGTTCATAGTGAAATCTTCTGGCACGACGAGCAGCTTCTGTGCCTGCCAAATTAAGAAGGATTGACGCTCGAACACCAGGATCAGCAGTAGTGCTGATATAGGAGAACTGAGAGAGTTCAGTTGGAGGTGAGTAAAACTAGGGTAGGTCATGGACAACTGAGCATGCTTAATAAAATAAATGAATATTACAACACCCCTGGTCAAGAAACTGCTCATTACCATGCACATGTCTGGACATACAATGTATGATGTGGGAGGTACTGGGGGGACGTACCTACAGATTGTGCACCTCAGTGTCTGATTGGAGGGGGTCAAAGGAGGGGAGGTTGGATGTAGAATTGTGTGTATAAAGGGGGTTTACCCTTCTGACTTCGGTGTCTCTCAACTTGGAGAGGCACCCGACTCTGCAGACTCGCAAATAAAGAATCTCTTGCTTCCACGATTTAGTCTTTGAGTAGTGATTGTGAGCACATCGCATATCTCACACTTACACCATGATAAAGGTCCAAAGACTTTATTAACGATGTAGCATAGGTAACTTCATGTTAGCACGTTTCTCTAATTCTAAGGGAAACAGGCAGGGAGGATTACTGTAAAAGCAAGTGGGCGTAACTACAAAAGCATGACTCATAACATAAGTGACACTGATCTACATAGGGGAAAAAGAGCAAGTAGGATTAATGAGGACACATTAATGAGAATTTTATATGTATAATAACAAGAGGGTAGCTAGGAAAAGCATAGGTTCACTCACCGACCAGCGAGGGATTTTTTGCATTGGCCCCAAATATGTGGGTAAAGTCCTCAATGTACTTTGCATCCGTATTCCCAAGGAGACAAATATGAATGATGGAGTAACTCAGCGGGACAGGCAACGTTTCTGAAGAGAAGGAATGGGTGATGTTTCAGGTCGAGACCCTTCTTCACACTGTGAATATGAATGATAGTGAGATCAGGGAGGGACATCTAAGACGCATAGTTAGATACCAAGCTTACTTTGATACTAAGAAGCAGGAGGTTTGGGCATGATGGCATATATCCCAGGATCATGACAGAAGGAAGATAGAATAATACTGGGACATAGACAGAGATCTTCTTTGTCCATCGATAAGGTGCCAGAAGACAGGAGCAAAGAAAATATTAATCCTTTGTTTAACAAGGGCAACAGGATTAATCAGTAAATTTTAAGACCCTCAGCCTTGCATCAGTGGTGTAGAAATAATTGGAGAAAAGACAGGATTTGCCTGCATTTGAAAAAGCTAGTACTTTATAAGATTATTTAGCATAGCTTTGTGCAGCAGGGCAGGACCTGCCTCTCAGCACCCGTAGTCAGGATCGAACCAGAGTCCCTGATGCTGTGAGGCAGTACGCCACCGTGATGCTCCCCAGAAACCTCATTATAAAGATGATTGTATCAATGGGGAAAAAGGATTAAGGGCTAAAGAGTTTCAGACACACAATAACAATGTTTTTTTTGTAGATTTTTAAAAGCAAAGGTCTTTTCAATAGTCGATATCGTGGCTATTCCTGTGCTGTACAGTTCTTTTTCTAGGTTCTGTGATATTGGGGGGTAATTTGGAAATGAGTGAATTTCATAGGTTTGTCAGTTTTACTTCATGATGCCTTCTACAATGTTGCCTCAGAGCGCTTGCAGCGCCAGAGACTCGGGTTCGATCCTGACTACAGGTGCTGTGTGCACAGAGTTTTTATGTTTCCCCCGTGACCACGTGGGTTTTTTCCGAGATCTTCGGTTTCCTCCCACACTCCAAAGATGTACAGGTTTGCAGGTTAATTGGCTTGGTATAAATATGCAATTGTCCCTAATGTGTGTAGGATCGCAGCACTTCAATTAATCCGATCGGCGGTCCTGGTCAATGGCGCAGGTTGGTCGATGCGGAGCTCTCGGGCCCGGTGGGCTAGAGCTTGGCCTGTTTCCGCGCTATATCTCTAAACTAAACTAAACTAAATAATCTTGCAGAGAAGCTCTGATGAATCTGAAGTTGATTTTCATCACCATGTGAAATCAAAATAATTCCCAACATAATGTTTAAGAGAAGTGGAAGCCAATTATTTTTTTCATGAAACTGATCCTTGTATGCGTTTCATAGACACATCGTAAAGAGGTCAAAAGGATTGGCTTAAATCATTCAATTTGATAGGAATTCCAGAATTTTAACTCAACTCTGCAGCTGCATATTTCATGCATCAGGGAATTAACATATCCTTAATATGGTCTGCAATGAATATTTCATTTCAAAGCATCCACAAGGTCACTGCTCGGTGAAAGGTCCATCCTCACATGCTGAGGCACAGCTGGTGATGGGCTTTCCAGCTTTGAGTGTTCAGATCTGTTTTGGGATTTAATAGTTGTGATATTGGTAGTGATATTGTGATATTCCATAAGCTCCACATTACAAAATAAAGCTGTGTGCTCGTGTGTCTGGACCCATTTTCTCAGATGCTTTGTGTTCAGAAACTGCTTAATTGATTGATGTGGAGAGTGAATCTATTAATATTTTCCTCCTGTACGCACATCATCGGACCCCACGTGCGTTCTGAGTTTTGCTCACTTCTAATGTTTTCATCACTTCACTGTCATGCCATTCCAGAAAACAGAAAGCCTGGAGTATGAATTTCAAAGTGCCCCTGAAAATACTAATGTGGGAAGTCAATAAATTGAAAAAGTCTTTCAGTAGGTTTCATCAGGCAGAGAAAATTAGCTCTTTGGGTCATGGGTGGTTTTCAGAAACGTAATCTGATTAAGAACCATCAGGTACATCTGATCAGCCAGGAGCACCTTTAAACCTTACTTTTAACTACAAATTCCTTACAGTAATGATTGCCATGTGTCTTGGCACATGGATTACATGTGAGAAAGGAGATATGGTGATCAACTTTCGGGTTTAATCAAGCATTTATATTCTATGTGTGTCAGAAGAAACTGCAGATGCTGGTTTAAACCAATGATGGACACAAGAAGCTGGAGTAACTCAGCGGGTCAGACAGCATCTCTGGAGAAAAGGAATAAGTGACGTTTCGGGTCAAGAATCCTCTGCAGACTCTGTTCTATACTTCAAGATGCAGGACAGAATGCCACAGGAGATCCTTCTACCCTGTGGCTATCTAATTGTACAACTTCTCCCCTGTCGTAGGGGTAGGCTGAGACTGACTCCCCCACCCTCACCAATCTTTGCACATCCCCAATCCTCCCCTTTAATTTCATGTTTCATGTATTTTGTGTTTTTATGACTGTTGACAGATCAATTTCCCTCCTGGGATAAATTAGGTTCTATCGTATTGTTTTTGAATCTGGGGAACAACATATCAGGGAAGTAAAGTGCTATCATACTAATCATAATCATACTTTATTAGCCAAGTATGTTTTGCAACATACGAGGAATTTGATTTGTCGTACAGTCATACTAATAAAGAGCAACAGAACACACAAAATACATTTTACTTCGGAGTCACGTGAGTGACTACGTGAAGAACCCCGATCGCCCGCAGTGCGAGTCATTACGACGCACGCATTTGGCGAAGCACCGGTCTGGCAGGGACGTGGCTCCTGCCTGCGGTAAGTTTAAACTCCAGGTAAGTATTTTTTACCTGTTTTTGATGTCCTGCAGGAACCCTTTCTTCCACAGAGGTTCCTGCCGAATGCTTCGCGGGTGCAGACGAGGGAACCAGCTGCGGGCTGTGGGGAAACCCCGGTCCTGCCGTGGAAGTGGGAAGCTGGAGAATGTCGGGCTCGCGAAGTTCAGTCACTGACAAAACGGCCAGTGACGTCTGAACACTGGGTTCCCGGGGAGGGGAACTTCAGCAGAAGTGCGGGTCTTAGACCGCAGTGGCCCAGGATATGGGGGTGTGGCTGACCAGAACGGTCAGCCCAGGTGCCGTGGTGGCAAGGTTCCCCTTGGTAAGGCACACAGACGCTAGGGTTCCCCGGGGAGGGGAAACCCAGCAGCAATGCAGTGTCCAGACTGCAGTAGTTCTAGGATAGGGGGTAAACTGACCAATATGGTCAGCCCTGATGCCGGGAGGGTTCCCCTCCGGGTAATGTAAACAATTTAGGTTAACCAGGATGGAGCCCTTATGGAGAGGAGGCTCCATCTAGATACACTCCAACTACAGTTGTGACAGTGCTGGGCATATGATAGAGCCCGAGCCAGCAGCACCTTTGCACCGGGCTGCTTTATGGGATGCCGAGTCGATGGCAGTGCCGGGCATATGGGTGAGCCCGAGCCAGCAGCACCTTTGCACCGGGCTGCTTTATGGGATGCCGAGTCGATGGCAGCACCGGCCTATGGGAGAGGCCACGCCAGCAGCACCATGTAACAGGGCTGTTTCATGTTGAGGCCGAGGCTATGGCAGCAGCGGCCTATGGGAGAGCCACGCTAGCGGCTCCTTGTAGCAGGGCTGGTTAATGGAGGCAGTAACAGCTGTAGAAGGGCTGCATAATGTTTCCCTCATGGGAGAGGTGAGCTTCCCGGGGCAGTTTGGTCTTACACTGAAGTTCTACAACTAAGGGACCATTTACTAGTGGATAAGATTTACACTTGGTTGAACAATACAAATGATCAAGGCATCTCCATCGATTTAGAGGCATCGAACCATGCAAAATTGGACAATGCTTGCATTCTAAGCAGGCTGGAATTGGGCCAGAATTGTGCTAAGGCAGGCGCAGTACTTGACCAGGGTTGCCTTCAAGATAGGTTCGAAAATGTGGGCAGAATTATCTTTCAAGGCAGGTCAGAATTATGGCTAGAATTGCTTTAGACAAATTAGAATTAGAAGACAGGTTCATTATTATGGTCAGGTTCTCTTACAAGACAGGCTTGGGAATCGGGCCAGAGTTGCCGTTCAAGGCAGACACGAAGGCTGACAGGCGTGGCCTGTTCATTATGAAATATGGCTGATTCATAGGGTGAGCCCATTTACAGTGATCATTGGAGATATTTGGAGGAGGCGTTGCTGTGACGAGGCAATATAACAGTATAATGACAATAAAGCATTAAAAGAAGACTAGTCAGAGTTCCAAAATATTTGTTAAGTCTGGATGATAATTTTAACGCTGTATTTTGATAAAATCCACTGTTTTCAGTCTCAAACCATGTTTGAGAAATTGGGCTCTATTCAATTAAAATTAAGTTGTTATCAAATAGACTTATTGGAGGTGTTGCAGAGCAGCATACCCCAAGACATGAAAGCCAACGGGTCAGTATTAGTTTGACGCCGGTTCCATGGCAGCGTCACCAGTTGGAGAGGCCACGCCAGCAGCGCTTTGTAGTAGGGCTGTTTAATGTTTTCCTCATGGAGGAGGAGAGCATGCCGAGTCTGATGGTATAGCCGTGAACATACCCAAAGGGATGAAGGGTATGTCAGAGATCATTACTGACAGCAAGGTTTGCCTTCACAACACATATGCAGTGAACACCGCTATCAGGGGGACATTAGAGCCAGCCGCCAAATCTGGTCGTCAGGTAAGACCGATTCAACAGGCAAATCCTGGAGGATGAAGGTAAGCGGTTCACTGAAGCTGGTAGCAGCATGAAAGCTGGCCAGAGGTTCCATGCACTATATCAGGCCATTATGATTTACATTGAGTTATCAATTGGCTTATGACTCCGTCCTAGGCAACAGATTGGAGTCAATAGAAGCCTGTTACAGCTTTGTTGTTATAAAGCAGCAGTCTATTCATTAAGACTAATTGGCAATATAGTAGACATGGTTCAGCTGTGCAAGTGCAGAATTAAAATCATGCTAAATGGATAACTCTAAAGTGCCATATAGGTCATGGTCAACACACTTTGCTATTATCAGCTGAAGCTGCAAAGTCGCAATAATGGATAGATATTGTTCAGCATTGTTCCAGTAGTTTAATCAGTAAATAACTTATTATATTGCAAAATGATGCTAATGGTCTAAGAGTGGGAAATTGCGAATATCATCTCTGGTTTGGAGGTGGAGGATATTTGCATGAGTTGCCAATTCTTCATTTATTGGTATTAAATATCTATAGACCCTACGGGCATTTTATGGGTTAGGAGTAATTGAGTGAATGTGCATAGCTGTATGCTCAACTTCATGTGGACACGTTATGATGGTGGCATATGTTTGTCACGTGGGTGCAATCAAGTAAATAATCCTGTTATGGTTGCATAATCTCATTTCCACTGGGGTAACATCAGGTATAGGTCAATGACAACACAGAATGGGTGTTGAATCACATCGTATTTATGAAATTCTGGTTCAATGGAACACATGGATATGTTTCATGCTTATTCACACGTTGCAAAATATGTGGCATAACAGTGGCAAAAGATACATTCTCGCTACAAGGAGAAGGAAGGTCTTTTGTGTCTTCCTCCATTTTGCTTCATTAATCGGGGCTTCAAATAAAGTCATTAAGAGCCGTTTAGGTCCCTATTGTGTGATTGGCCTATGCAACTTTGATTCCCGGTTGCCGGGAATAGTAATATAACCTTATATGATTATTTTGAACGTAACTTGCTGGTTCAGTCTGTGGCTTGAGGACTCAGCCGTTGCATGTTAAAATCAAATTATGTTCTGCAGATTCATTAGACTGCTCTACGGCTTGGGTTGTTACATCAGTCCTTGTATATGTTCGGTGTGCTGCAATAGCACCAAAAAAGCAGGACTTTCTTTTCCAGGAGATGGAAAGCGTTTGTTGAATGTTCATGTTGCATTGAAGACGGTACAAATTACTGATGTTTTGGAGTTCAGTTTAAATGATCTTTGTCAATGATTGAGTTGTGCGGCCATTAACTGTGCCAACGTGCCTTCTCATTGTATTGGCTGCAGCAAACAAGACCCGCTCTGTCGGGTTCACCCTGGGTATCAAGTTTGTAAGCATATCTTTAACACAATGTTTCCTAGGACAGTACAATGCAGTATGGGATGTCAACATTGTGTGAACACTATTTCACCAGGGGGGTCCAGCTACAACCTTAGTTTCGCCGGATCTCATAAGGTGGTTATCCTCCTAGCGCTGGTTACCGCAACAGGTTTAGTCGCTACATAGTTGCGACGGAACAAAATGGTTACGTCTGTAAACAATAATATATAATATTTATGCTTATAATTCACTTAAGCAGAGCAGAAGGGGTGTCAGATCTCAAAATAGTTAAAGGCATACCCAGGGACCTTTGGTAAAGTGAGGACATACATATATTACAATACGTTAAGGTCATTGAGCGTCTTCGAGGCTCTGAACTAGCTATGTTGTTAGTCACAAAAACTTATAAGAACGAATCTGTTCAGGTCACTTCCAGAGGATAAAATGGACTTTGATTTATGTAGGAGTAGATACTGATTCTAGATCTCACTCAATCAGGGCTGCTATAACATCAGCAGCAAGGGTTTTACGTGCCGTTGGACCACGTCCTAACACTTGCAGCATGGTCAAGCGAACTAATTTCAAACATTTATAACAACCAATTATTAGACCAGGGGTATTTGTCAACCCTATTTTCATTTGATTATAGTTTCCATCCGAATGAAAGGTGGGACTATTATTAATACTTCATTAATAACATCAGCATGTTTAAATCTATGTCATGACTGTATGTATTATGAATATTTTTTCCTTCATTTGTCAAAGAAGCAGTTGTGGCTGTGTAGACTTGTTTCTCACGGCATAAAATCACAGAGCTTTGAAATCTTCACATAGTCTCTCACGTGACTCCGAAGTAAAATAGTAAGATTAAACGAGAACTTACCAAGTTTGAAGTTTGATCTTTATTTTATGAGGAGTTATGTTGAGGGACTACGTGCCCTCCACACCCAGCCCTCATAAAGATCATCTGGTAGTTCTAGTCTTCTCTATTCTTACTATGTTACTTCAATTATTGTTGTCTGTGATTTCACACCGCTGCTTTGAAGATTGACGTGCACTGCGGGCGATCGGGGTTCTTCACGTAGTCCCTCAACGTAACTCCTCATAAAATAAAGATCAAACTTCAAACTTGTTAATTTCTCGTTTAATCTTACTATTTTAACATAAACATCCACCACAGTGACTCCTCCACATTCCTCACTGTGATAGAAGATGAAAAATAGTTCAATCTGTTCCCTTCTTTGTCCTCCAGCAGTCGGGGGCCTGTAACCATCCGTTGACGGGACGATCTTATTCCCGTAACCGGTGGTGGGCCTCCTCGTCAGGGCGATCAAGCTCCTTCACTGGGGGGAATCTCAACTCCAACTAACAATGCACAAGTAACAATCCAATAAACAAACAGATTCTTTGCTTTAAAGGTAGAAAGCATTGAGAGCATTAGGATGGGGGAAGATTGGGAGTGACTTACTTTCAAGGATCCACTCCATGCCTCAATATCAGAACAACGTTCCCTTTTTATTTGGAGGGGGGGGAGGGATTTGTTTGCACCATAAAACCAGCAATCATTATTCACATACTGCCAATGTAGTGGTAACTGAAGACTCTCCAGACAAGGAACCCTTCCTTCAAAGTGGTGGCACCATCAGTAGACCAAAAATAACACGTCTACACCACTGGATGGGGTGGGAAGTTGCAACTTTCATGTGTTCCGCCCTGTTTCAACGAATGCAATCAACCTGGTGTGCACCATCAAATAAGATCAAAAGTTGTCCTACAACTGTAGGCTGTGCACACCATACACAAGAAGAAGAAGAAGAAGACTCCACTGGGTTAACCTTTTCTAGCAGGTTCTTTCTTCCTAAAACAAACGTCTCCCGCACCAACTCTTTTGACATTTTCTTGCCTGAAGTATATTGGTTGTGATGTATAGTTCTTTCACACTAGCCCAGGTTCACACTTGAAGGCATTGATTGCAGGCTGCCTAAACCTCATTCTAAGCACTAAGACTTAGATTGTTTCCCAGAATGCTTGAGTGATCAAGAGCCAGGGAATGGAATGGGTGGTTGACGGTCACTGTGATCCAAAGGGCCTGTTCCCATACTCACCCTCTCCATAACTTTATAATTATGGAAGGATATGCATACATAGAACAGTACAGTACACAAACGGGCCCTTCGGCCCACAATGTTTGTGCCGAATATGATGCCAGGTTAAACTGATCTCAACTGCCTGTACATGATCCATATCCCTATATTCCCTGCACTTTCACGTGCCTATCCAAAAGCTTCTTAAATGCCAGTAGCCAGTATTGTATCTACTTCCATCCCCATCCCCGGCAGTGTGTTCCAAGCCCCCACCACTCTGTGTACAAAACATATCCACAGATCGCCATTAAACATTCCCCCGCTCACCTTATGATTATGCCCTCTAGTGTTGGACAATTCCATCCTTCGATAAAGGTTCTGACTGTCTACCCTGTCAATGCCTCTCATGATTTTATCTACTTCCATCAAGTCTCCCCTCCACCTCCAACATTCCTGATCCCAGGGAAAGCTATCCAAGTCTATCCAAGCACTCACTACCTGTAGCTGAAACCCTCTAATCCAGGCAGCAATATGGAATTCCCTGGGCAGTGGAGGCCAAGTCACTAGATGGGTTTAAGAGTTAGATAGAGCTCCAGGGGCTAGTGGAATCAAGGGATATGGGGAGAAGGCAGGCACGGGTTATTGATTGGGAACGATCAGCCATGATCACAATGAATGGCGGTGCTGGCTCGAAGGGCCGAATGGCCTCCTCCTGCACCTATTTTCTATGTTCTATGTTCTAAACCTTCTCTGCACCCTCTCCAAAGACTCCCCAATTTTCCTGTAATGGGGTGACCAGAACTGCACGCAATACTCCAAATGCACCAAAGTCCTGTGGAACTGTGTCACATTTTCAATTGGGATATCTTCCAATTTTTCAAGTCTTCCAATTTTGGTCACATTTCATTTCAGGAAACTTCTGATTAATAATCTTCGACAGTAGATCATAGTTTACTTACATGGAGAGATCACGATCTGCTTAACAAATATAATTCCCCCCCCAAACTGGGAGTGGGATGGGTGGAAACTGCAGGTCAGTTGATTACATTGAAGAAAATATTTACAGATGTTCAGACCATTCTGAACTGAGACCTGTGCCAATTTGGTCTCTGGCCTGGTCACGAAAATACTTCTGCTGGCTTAGATGTTCTACAAACATATTTCTGGCAGTCTCTCACTTCTTCCAGAACACTGTGATCTTATCCCATTTGTCTGACTGAGTCAGAATGGAAGGACCATGCAGTAATTGTTTTCATCAACACATCTGGTTTGGCATAATGGCTCTCCACAGAACCATCAGCCTAGCCCTTCCTGGCCTTCTGTAATATTCACCCATTTTCCTTGAAGCTGCTGTGGATTCTGTTTCTCCCACTTGTGCGACAGCGATGCATAATAATCTTAATGTTGACAAAGTTGTGTCATTTTCACATCTCCTCGCCGGACCAATTTCCCTCCTGGGATGACGTTTTATCGTATCCTATCGTAAAATACTTAGTCTTAAGTTCCTCATGAAACTGACTGCATTTTATCCAGTCTTTCACAGTTACCAAAGCCTCTTTTGTCCAAAGTCATTTTTTCATAAGTTCATAAGTTATAGGATTATTAGTTTACCTTCAAAGTTTAATAGTTGCACCTTATCCAAGTTGGATAACATTATATCCAAAATAATGCATTTAAATGGGGTGGGATTTTCAAATGAAAATGTCTGTGAATATTTTCTGCAAAGTAACGGATTTCACCCATCACCAACCAATTTAACCAGGAATGTGTAGGAAGGAACTGCAGATGCTGGTTTAAACCAAATTTAGACACAAAAAGCACGAGTAACTCAGCGGGACAGACAACATAGCTGGAGAAAAGGAATAGGTGACATTTTGGGTTGAGACCTTACTGGGAAACTCAGGGAAAGGGAAGTAGAAATATAGTGAGACTCAGGGAAAGGGAAGTAGAAATATAGATGGTGATATAGAGAGATACAGTAACCAGGGATGTGATGAGGGCAGGCAGACATCATTAACTCTGGTTAGATCAGTCATTGAAACCATTCAAACATGTTCCTATTTTGACCTGTGCTTATCGCTTATGACCCTCCTTCCATCTCTCTCTTCAGCTCACTTGAAAACACATCCATCCATTCCTTTCTCCCTCATGTAAAATTACCCCCCCCCCCCCCCCCGTGCTTCCCCATAACTAATATTCACTGTAACCACATCCCAGTCAGTCTCTAGCTAAAGACAATGCTCCTACATTTATGTCCCTGTCCCACTTAGGAAACCTGAACGGAAACCTCTGGAGACTTTGCGCCCCACCCAAGGTTTCCGTGCGGTTCCCGGAGGTTTTTGTCAGTCTCCCTAATGGTCGAAAGTGGTTTCCGCTTCTTCTATGTTCCGGCGATTATTTCAAAAAATTGAAAAAACCTCCAGAAACCTGACAAAAACCTCCGGGAACCACACGGAAACCTTGGATGGGGCGCAAAGTCACCAGAGGTTTCCGTTCAGGTTTCCTAAGTGGGACAGGGGCATTAGCTCCTGTCAATTCCCTTCCTCTCGGACAACAACTTTCCCCTGGCATAGCTACGTCAGCCAGAAGTTTTCCCGATAAACATGACCACTTTTCTTGCGAATCCTTCTTGCATCATCAACATCACCTCAGATTCACAGTGCTTCAGCATGCAAGGTGCTGGAGCCAAGAAATTGTTTTTTCTCCTAAATCAGAGTCTTAAAATAGCATTGCATATTGCATTAACAATAGTTTGCAATGGAATCTAAGAATTACCATCTTCAATCAGTTTCATTGTGTCATTTCCCAGGTGCCTTCTTTCAAAATCAGCCTTATGTGACAGCTGGCAGACTCTGCAGAAAGGAATGCCAAGCAATATCTTGCAGCTGCCAACAGTCATCAGCTCAGCTGTGAACTCACAGACCTGGCCCTGGAAGGGACCCTTTCAACAAGTTTATCACTGCTGCAATTTCTGATGTGCCTGCTGTGAGGAATTGGTCTTTGACGTTGGTTTATTATTTCTGTTGGTTCGTTGTTATCACTTAAACTGAAAATTGATGAAGAACTTTGCTTTGCAAGCTATCCTGCCATAGACGAGTATATCAGGTAGTGCAAAGGAGAAAATAAACAGATTGCAGAATATAGTGTTACAGCTACAGATAATGCGCAGATTTTAAAAAAGCGTAAGGGCGCAATGAAGTAGTTTAGAAGACTAGGACTTCATCCCTTGCACATGTGGCTCTGTTAGGAGCTGATAACAACAGAGATGATGCCATTCCTAAATCCAGTGGCATGTGCTTTCAAACCTCACTGCCCAACAGGAGAGGAGAAAGAATGACTGGGGTTGGAGTAGTTTTTGATAATGTGTGCTGCTCTTCTTTGGTAGTGTGCAGTGTAAGATAGAGTAGATGAGGAGGAAGCTGGTCTGTATGATGGACTGGCTGTGATCACACCTCTCCGCAATTTGTCACAGTCTGGAGCAGACCAGTTGCCACGTGAAGCTGTGATGCTTCCTGATATAAAGCCTTCTAAGGAGCATCTGTGGACATTTATATTGGTGACATGCCGAAACATGTCATTGGTGACATGCAGAACTTTGTTAGCCTTCCGAGGAAGTAACGGTGTCGGTGTGCTCACTTGACCTTAACATCAATGTGGTTGGACCAAGACAATTTGTTGGTGATATTTACATCTAGAACTTGAAGCTCTCGACCATCTCCACTTCAGCACCATTGATACAGAGTGAGACATGTACTCCATCCCTTTGTTTTGCTGTCACTGATGTTTTTGTCCTGATACCATGCTACTATGCTCTCTATTTCTTTCCGGTATTCCGTTTCATCATTGTTTGAGATCTAGCCCACTATAGCGAGCAATATAGCGAGCCACGCGTTGTGAATCAAAGTAATCTATATTGGTAAAATACAGAGAACAGCACACACACGACTGGGGAGGGCTCTCCCACAGTTCTGAATATATACCAGGGCACACCCCTGAACCACGTGACAACTCCTTCCCATCAAACACAGTCACGTGGCTCTGCCAGTCCGAGTACCGAAGGTTCGCTCAGTAAGTGGCCTAACCACCACGTGGTCCCACACCACAACGGTGCCATCCGCAAACTAGTAAATAGAGTTAGAGCAGGATTTGGCTGCAAAGTCATGAGTGTAGAGGGAGAATAGTTAGAGGCTGAAAATGCAACCTTGGGATTGTTGGAGAATTATTTTGTCACCTATCCTTACTGATCGTGGTCGACTGGATCCAGTTACAGTGGGGGTCACTGAGTCCTAGGCACAGGAGTATGGAGATGAGTTTGGTTGGAACTATCCACATTGTCTGCCCACAGTCAGACAGTGACCATCCCACAGTCCCTCCTCTGTTTTATCATTGATGTCGCTGTCTCTCTTACATGCCAAATGGGAATTAAACATGAGGCTTAATCAGGAATGGATTCCCGCACAGATAGTTCTGCGAATACACGATGGTTGAGTTCCGAATGCCCCTGTCCCACTTAGGAAACCTGAACGGAAACCTCTGGAGACTTTGCGCCCCACCCAAGGTTTCCGGAGGTTCCCGGAGGTTTTTGTCAGTCTCCCTAATGGTCGAAAGTGGTTTCCGTTTTAAAAATCAGTAATTTTTTAGTCGAAGCCGGTAGCGATGCTAGTTGAAGTTGGTTGTCGGAGGACAAAAACCTCCGGGAACCGCACGGACACCTTGGGTGGGGCGCAAAGTCTCCAGAGGTTTCCGTTCAGGTTTCCTAAAGGGCATAAGAAAACACGTGTTATAGAATTTCGCTTCATAAAGACAATTGTGTCAATGGGGAAAAGGAGGTGAGGGCTAATAGAGTTTCAGACATATAATAACAAAGGTACTTCTCACTCAGGATTTCCAAAATAAAGGTATTTTCATCGAGTCATGGAGTCATAGAGTCATAAAAAGCTGGAGAAACTCGGCAGGTCAGACAGCATCTCTGGAGAAGAGGAATAGGTGACGTTTCGGGTCAAGAGTCATACAGTGTGGAAACAGGTCCAGTGGCTCTACCTGACCACTCTGACCATTATGTTCCATCTACACTAGTCCCACCTGTTTGCATTTGGCCCATATCCCTCTAAACCTATGTACATTTTAATTAAACATTGTGATAGGAACTGACTCAACTAGCTCCTCTGGCAGCTCGTTCCATACATCCACCACCCTCTGTGTAAAAAGGTTACCCCCTTGGGTCCCCCCCTTCACCTTAAACCTATGTCCTCTGGTTCTCAATTTCCTTACACTGGGTAAGAGACCTTACCTGAAGTTTACCTAATCCATTCCTCCTTTGATTTTGCACACCTCTATAAGATCACCTCTAATACTCCTGCACTCTAAGAGAGTCCAAGCCTGCACAATCTCTCCCTGTAGCTCAGGCCCTCCAGTCCTGGCAACATCTACGTAAATCTTCTCTGTACCCATTTCAACACTTCAGTCTGAGGAAGGGTGTCGATCCGAAACGTCACCCATTCCTTCTCTCCAGCAATGCTGCCTGTCCCGCTGAGTTACTCCAGCTTTTTGTGTCTACCTTCAGCTTGACAACATCTTTCCTATAACATGGTGCCTAAAACTGAACACAATACTCTAAATGTGGCCTCACCAACGTCCTATATAACTGCGACATGACCTCCCAACTTCTATGCTCAATAGCAAGATGGTTATTTTTGTTACTGCAAGCTACTGTAAGTATGCTGAAGGCTGCATGTTGCATTGTTTAATATTGTTGCATAAGTGTCAACAGAAGAGATTGCTTTACCTTCAATGGCCTCATGCAATTAAAGGACAAAGGACATTTAGTGTCACAAACACCATTTCTGGTGCAGTGAAATTTGAATTGCCATTTGCAGCACATCAATAAAAAATAAAACACAACGTTAAAGAATTTAACATAAAACATAATAACATCCCCCCACAATGGTTCCCACCGTGAGAGAAGGCAGCAAAGCCAGTCTTCTCCCTCTATGATCCCCCCGTGGTCGGGGCCTATTTGAGGCCTCTGCAGTTGCCACAACAGCGGCCCAGATGTTACAGGCCCTCTCGCCGGATGATGGAGCTCGGTGGCATCGGGAGAACACTCCTCAGCGGCTTGGAATGTCTGGGACGGCCACTTCCTCCCCGGAGACCGTGGCTGCCGAAGTCCACAGGCCGCGCTGGTCGGAGCTCCGACACTGGCAATCTCGGCGAGAGATCCCAGGCTCCGCGGTGTAAAAGTCAGCGCCGCTGCAGCTGGACGCTCTGCTGACCCCCACAGCTCCGCGATGTTGGAGTCGGCGGTGTCAGCACTCCGGAGCTTACCACACGGCGACCCGAGTAAGGCATCGCCCGCTCCGCGATGGTGCTTCAGCGCTGTGCCGCCGCCGAAGCTGAGGTTCTGGCCGGTCCCGGCAGGAAACGCCGCTCCAGTCCAGTTGGTAGGCCGCGAGGAAGGGGCGAAGATGCGACTCGGAGAAAAGATGCATCTCCGACCAGGTAGGGACTGAGAAAAACAGTTTCCCCCTCCCCCCCTCATAAAAAAGATTAGACCTCCAAAACGAAACTTTTTAACATACTAAAAATTAAAAAAAGGGTGAAAAGACGGACAGCTGCGGGCTGGGCAGCCATACTCAACGGCGCCCCCGTAGTATTCTTAAAAGGCAATGGTGTTTAACTACTGTGCGGGACAGGTTTTTTTGGCATCGAGTCATAGAGTCATACAGCGTAGAAACAGGCCCATCGGCCCAATTTACTCACACCGACCAACATGCACCATCTTCACTAGTGTATCTGTGCCTATCTGTATTTGCCCAATATCCCTCTAAACCTATGTTATCCATGTACCTGTCTAAACGTCTCTTAAACATTGTGATGGTACCTGCCTCAACTACCTCCTCCGGCAGCTCTAGGGTGAACTGCACAGCGCGTCTGTACTTGTTCTTCTTTCGTGTCCATCTTCCATGCTTCAAATGTTGACATCGCTGTCATCGTCCGTCCTGAAAAGGACGCAGCTTCCGGCGACCATCAGCTTCCGGCGACAACTTGTCGCAATAGATGGTGGTGGTAGCAGAATTAGCTCAGGATACTTCCAGTTTCCAGCCCCGACATGTGGACTCTTCTGCTATGGGGCCACGTCTGTACTGTGTAAATCCAATTTACTGTGTAAATCCTTCTTTCTGCTTGTCAATTAAAAAAAAATACTTTAACGAAGTTCACTAGTTCACAATTGAATTGCAATTTGTCCCACGTGTTGCAAATAGCATTCCCTAATTCATCACTCCGGTTAATATCCATTTTTAACATGCATTATAGCAGACGTACATGTAATTGGTGCAATAATAACTCAATTAATTTGTGTTAAAGGAGCATTGAACATATACAATGTGGTATAGAAGAGATTATTTGAAGCGGATTCATACCATGGTGCCTCTCATCCCATTTGCAGGCTACCCACCCATTGAAACACAATGATTGCAGACATCAGGGCTGCCTCCTTGGAGCATGTTCAGGCACTCAGCTGTCAAGTGTTGGCAGTGACTCCATACTAGTAGGTCAATGAACAGTTGCCCTTGAGCACAAGTGCAATCTTTAGCTCTCATCTCCACTGTCTTGAAGATTGTAGTCTTCCAGGCTGCACTTCAAGGCAACATTATTTATGTGTCTTTCAGTGCAAGTTTGCACATTATATTTCTACAAATGAGGCCCAACATATCCAAAATCTGTTGACCCTGCTTCTAGATACAAATGATTCCCAGCAGTATTTGGGGGCGGCGATTCAACAACTGGAAGGAACGGCATATGCCGATGTTCTTCAACGTGGCAACGTGCCATTACGTCCCATCTCACTGACTGTCACTGTACTTGTGAAATTGGGTCTGGCAATACTTCAAATGAGCAAGTTAACTGCAAGCTTCTTGATGGTGGGTGTCTTTGCCGTGAGAGGGGTTACCAAAAGTAGAAAGTGTAAAGTCCAAAGCTGAGGCAACCTAGGCTGACATTTTATGCAGCCATAATATAGGACAAGATTGTTTGATGAAATAACATTTGCGAAGCAAATATCTCACTTTGTGATGTATGGACCTGCCTTTGTAAGGGGATGGAACAGTGCTAATAGCAGGATCATTGTGGTGTTCCTTCTGAGATGCTGTTGCTCCTTCACTTTCTTCTTCCTGAATGCCCTGGTGCAGGTCCTCCATTTGCAATGCTGTGCAGTAAACAGCAGATGAAATGATGTAGGAGTCCCTATCTGGAGAGCACCAGGAGATTCGACAAAGGTCCGCTCTGCTGGAGTGGTTGCGATCATCAGTAGAAGGGGAAATGCTGGAATCTTTGATGAAGAACGTGCTGATAAAAAATACTTGGAAATTAACCCTTGGTGAAATCAAGATGGATTATTAACACAAAAATCTTGTTTGCTAACATTTTTGGAAAATCTTTGAGTTTGTAACCTGCAGAATAGGTAATAGGATGAATTTGATGTGTTGATGCATACGACAGATTAATCATGTTCATAAATTCGTAGGTACTAGAAGCAGATTTAGGCCATTCAGCCCATCAAGGCTGATATATCTCTCCCTCCTAACCCCATTCTTCTGCTTTTGCCTCCTAACCCCTGACACCCGTACTGATCAAGAATCTGTAAATACATGATAAGGGAATAACGTTCAGTGTAAGGTAAAACCAGCAAAGTCCAATCAAGGGTACACAAAAGGCTGGAGAAACTCAGCGGGTGCAGCAGCATCTAAGGAGCGAAGGAGATAGGCGACGTTTCGGGTCGAGACCCTTCATCAGACTGGTCAGGGATCAGATGGTAAACGAGAGATATAGACGGTGATGTGGAGAGATAAAGAACAATGAAAAGTATCGATGATAGAGGGAACAAGCCATTGTAAGCTGTTTGTGGTGTGAAAATGAGAAGCTGGTGCGACTAGGGTGGGGGAGGGAGATAGAGATAGAGAGAATGCCAGGGTCCGAGGGCTGAGGGAGAGGTGGGAAGGGGAGGAGACAGCAAGGGTTAACAGAATTGAGAAAATTCAATGTTCAAGCCCAGAGGATGCAGACTCCCCAAGCGGAATATGAGGTGCTGTTCCTCCAACTTGCGGTGTTGCTCACTCTGGCCGTGGAGGAGGCCCAGGACCGAGAGGTCGGATACGGAATGGGAGGGGGAGTTGAAGTGCTGAGCCTTGGTTATTGCGGACCGAGCGGAGGTGTTCGGCGAAACGATCGCCAAGCCTCCGCTTGGTCTCACCGATATAGATCAGCTGGCATCTGGAGCAGCGGATGCAGTAGATGAGGTTGGAGGAGGTGCAGGTGAACCTCTGTCGGACCTGGAAGAACTGCTTTGGTCCCTGAAAGGAGTGGAGGGGGGAGGTGAAGGGACAAGTGTAGCATTTCTTGCGGTTGCAAGGGAAAGTGCCCGGGGAAGGGGTAGAGCGGGAGGGAAGGGAAGAATTGACAAGGGAGTTGCGGAGGGAGCGGTCTTTGCAGAAGGCAGACAGGGGGGGAGATGGGAAGATGTGGTGAGTGGAGGGGTCACGTTGGAGGTGGCAAAACTGGCGGAGGACTATGTGTTGTATTTGCCGGCTGGTGGGGTGAAAGGTGAGGACCAGGGGGACTCTGCCCTGTTTGCGAGTGGGGGAATGGGGAGAGAGGGCAGTGTTGCGGGGTATGGAGGAGACCCTGGTGCGAGCCTCATCAATAGTGGGGGAGGGGAATCCCCGTTCTCTGAAGAATGAGGCCATTTGTGATGATCCGGTGTAGAACACCTCATCCTGGGAGAAGATGCGGCGTAGACGGAGGAATTGGGAATAGGGGATGGAGTCCTTACAGGAAGCAGGGTGGGAGGAAGAGTAGTCCAGGTAGCTGTGGGAGTCAGTTGGTTTGTAGTGGATGTCGGTCAGAAGTGTATCACCTGCAATAGAGATGGTGAGGTCAAGGAATGGTAGGGAAATGTCGGAAATGGTCCAAGTGTATTTGAGTGCCGGATGGAAGTTGGTGGTGAAATGAATGAAGTCAGTCAGTTGTGTGTGGGTGCAGGAGGTGACACCAAAGCAGTCGTCGATGTAACGGAGGTAATCCCGCTGAGTTTCTCCAGCCTTTTGTGTACCCTCGATTCTCCAGCATCTGCAGTTCCTTCTTTAACACAAAGTCCGATCAAGGATAGTCCGAAGGTCACCAATGAGGTAGATAGTAGTTCAACACTGCTCTCTGGTTGTGGTAGGATGATTCAGTTGCCTGATAACAGCTGGGACGAAACTGTCTTGAATCTGGAGTTTTCACACACCTATACCTTTTACCTGATGGTAGAGGGGAGAAGAGGGAGTGGTCAGGGTGTGATTCGTCCTTGATTATGCCTCTGGTCTTGCCGAGGCAGCGTGAGGTGTGAATGGAGTCAATAGAAGAGAGGTTGTAGAGGGAGTGTAGTGAATGATCACCAGATTGATTAATGGTATCGCTGGTTGTTGTTAGAGGAGACTTTAAGAAGTAGGCACAAGGAACTACAGATGTTTAAGAAGGAACTAAAGATGCTGGAAAATTGAAGGTAGACAAAAGTGCTGGAGAAACTCAGCGGGTGCGGCAGCATCTACGGAGCGAAGGAAATAGGCAACGTTTTGGGCCGAAACCACTGAGTTTCTCCTGTACTTTTGTCTACCAACAAGGAACTACAGATGCTGGTTTACAAAAATAAACACAAAGTGCTGGAGTACCTCAGCAGGTCTGGATTATCTCTGGAGAACATGGATAAGAGACACTTTGTCAGAATAACAGTAGTGGGGGTGCAGAGAAAGTTAGAAATGAGGAAAAGCCTGGCAAGTGACTTTAAGAAGTGTAGGTGATTTATTTGAAATTGACAATTTTTGGGGGGCTTGACGTCACTGGCAGGACTGGTAGTTCTATAAAGTTCTATCGTAGCCTTAAGGGCCTGTCCCACTTACGTGCCCTTGGCACGCAAATTACGCAACCTCGTGGTCGCCATGAGCCGCGACGGTCCCGCGAAGATCGCGCGCGACTTCATTCGGCCGCACAACCGTCATTTGATGATGGACGCAAAATGCTGGAGTAACTCAGCGGGACCGGCAGCATCTCTGGAGAGAAGGAATGGGTGACGTTTCGGGTCGAGACCCTTCTTCAGTCTCCAGAGATGCTGCCGGTCCCACTGAGTTACTCCAGCATTTTGTGTCTATCTTCAATTTTCTTGGCCCCACTCTGGGAGTAGATCCGGACCGCAACGACTGTGAGCCCCGGGCCGAGTTTGGCGATCGTTTGCCTGCTTCTGTTGCGGTGAGATGTTGCGTCACGCCAGGGTTTTGGGCCTGTCCCACTTTGGCCGTCAGTTCCGCGACAAGCCGTTGTCGCGCGAAGATTTCGTTCAGTACAAAAAATTCAGAGCCCCGCGCGATGTCGCGCACAACTACGTACCCCTCCGCGCTCCTCGGTGGGACCAGCCCCGCGCAGCCACACGATGCTGTTGAGGGAGGAGTTCCAGGAGCAGACCCAGTGACACTGAAGGAGAAGCGATATATTTCCAAGGAAGGACGGGGTGTGAATTGGAAGGGAACCTCCAGCTGGGAGTATTCCAATCAAAATGCTGCAGATGCTGGAAATCTGAAATAAAAGCAGAAAATGTTGGAGACACTCAGAAGGTCAGGCTGCCTCTGTACAAAGAGAAACAGTTCTTTGAAGGGTCTTTGATTTGACCATGCATTTGTTTCTCTTTCCACAGATGCCTCCTGATATGCTGAGCATTTCTGATGTTTTGTGTTCATGGCCATTTTCAAACATCAGAGTTACTCGCAGGTTGTTTGAAGAATTTCTCTCCATTACTTGAGCCATCATTTCATTTCTGCTTCAGTTGCTTCTTTTCCACTCTCCCCACAAGCTGAACTCAATCACATTCTGTGTCTCAATACATGAGTAAGTCAGCAGGATGGTAACCTGTTGTGGTCTGTGATATCATTCTCTAGTTCAGCAGGAGGTTTGCCTATCGATGTCTCAATTTTGAATAAGGACACCCCGAACATACTAGTGCTTGAATAAAAAATGAATGAAGTTAAGAACCATTATAAGCTCATAAGTTTATTGGTGATAGGAACAGAATTAGGCCATTCGGCACATCGTCTGCTCCGCCATTCAATCGTAGCTGATCTATCTCTCCCTCCTAACCCCATTCTCTGGCCTTCTCCCCATAACCCCTGACACCAGTACTAATCAAGAATCTGTCTATCTCTGCCTTAAAAATATCAATTGACAGCCTCCACAGCCTTCTGTGGCAAAGAATTCCGCAGATTCACCAACCTCTGACCAAATAAATTCCTCCTCATCTCCTTCCTAAATAAACGTCCTTTAATTCTGAGGCTATGACCTCTAGTCCTGGACTCTCCCACAAGTGGAATCATCCTCGCCACATCAACTCTGTCCAAACCTTTCACTATGTGGTAAGTTTCAATGAGGTCTCCCCTCATCCTTTTAAGCTCCAGCGAGTACAGGCCCAGTGCCATCAAATGCCATTATCTGAGATTGGTTCTGCTGGTAAGACTTAACATGAGAAAATGGCTTGTAATTCCATGATAATAGGCCCTATTGCAGTATGTTACATCTTCTAGTTAGTTTAGTTTAGTTTAGAGATGCAGCGTGGAAACAGACCCTTTGGCCCACCGAGTCTTGCCGACCAGTGATACCCGTGCACTAGTTCTTTCCTACATACTAGGGACAATTTACAGAAGCCAATTAACCTACAAACCTGCAGGTCTTTGGAATGTGGGCGAAAACGAGAGCGCCTGGAGAAAATCCACGCAGTCACAAGGAGAATATACAAAGTCCGTACGGACAGCACCCATAGTCAGGATTGAACTTGGATCTCTGGTGATGTACGGCAGCAACTCTACCACTGCGCCACTGTGCCGCTTTCTGAAGGACAAAAGCAATTTTCATAATTCATTGTCAAAATTTGATTTTTTCTTTTAAATGAAAGTGAAGGAGGCCATTCATCTCATGAAATCCCACCCCAGAGCAAAGCTGACTATCCAATTCTCCATCTTATCCCCGATAGCCTATGTCCTCACACATGCCCATTAACAATCATCTAATTCTCCCATCAGACACTCACGCAATTCTTAAAGATTTGGTCTCCTTTTATCAACTTTTTACAAGCATATGGTGCAACATAACATAACCTTAGAAATTAAATGGTTTAGAACTGGGTGACGGATGGGCAAAAATATGAGATGGGTAGATCTCTCCTAATCTCTCTCTTTTTTTTACTTTTTCCTTTTCTTTCAATCTTTTAACTTCTCATCTCTGTCCTTTATTTCTTTTGTTTTCTGTTTCTACTCGCTTGTCTATCTATTCCGACACTCTTTATTTCTTTTTTCTCTCACTGTTCTTTTATTATTGAACCAAAAGTATGAAGTTGTACAAGAATGAAAATATGTATTTATGTATTAGGTACTTAAGTACCAGACTACTGTACTTACTTCTAACAAAAATTTAAAAAAAAAAAAAAAAAGACACTCACGCTATGGATAATTTACAGTGGCCAATTAATCTAACAACCCACACATCCTTGGGATGTGGGAGGAAAATCAGGCACTTGGGAGAAATCTACACAGTCTGGAACTGGTGTGCAAACTCCACACTGGCAGCACCAGAGGTCAGAATCTAAACCCAGGGTAACTGGAGCTGTGAGACAACTGTACTACCTGCAGCATCTTTTCCAAAGATGCCCCCTGAGTGATGAGTTGTTTTCTTATTCCTGTCCTCAATAGGCACCTCCTTATAAACCTAACCTGGAAGAAGATCATCTCTGCCCCAAACCCCTCATGTCCTGGAAGTATTTTGGATTCCCCACACCTGAGTTTTTCTGTCACCACCTACCCTTGAGGTAATTTACAACCATGCCACATTGAGTTGCTGCCTTACAGCGCCAGAGACCCGGATTCAATCCTGACTATAGGTGCTGTCTGTACAGAGTTTGTACGTTCTCCCCATGCGAATGCGTGGGTTTTCCCCGGGATATCCGGTTCCCTCCCACACTCCAAACACGTACAGGTTTGTAGATTAATTGGCTTGGTAAAGTTGCAAATTGTCCCTAAAGAGGGGATGATAGTGTCAATGTGTGGGATCGCTGGTCGGCGCGGATCTGGTGGGCCGAGGGCCAGTTTCCACGCTGTATCTTTAAACTAAACAAAATCAATGAACCTGCCAACTTGTCCAAATTTGGGATTTGAAACTGGAGGAAACCCATTCAGTCACAGGGAGAATGTGCAACCTCATACATCGGTTTGAAACGGGGTTGGTGGAGCTGAGAGGCACCACAGTGCCTACCGTTTCAACCTATTGTATTGTTTCTGTGACACCCAGTTATTAAGCATTCCTGGGAGTGTAAAAATAGATATAGTATCATTTGTTGAAGTAGAATAATCCTGAGCTAGAAATATCTGCAAGGTTCTCACTTTGTCCTGGTTTGTCTAACTTCTCTTTCTGCAGTTAAGATGCCAGGATAGACAATAATCCCATGCTCCTGCACCACTGCAGAATCAAAGTCACAGGGTCATAGAGTGATACAGTGTGGAAACAGGCCCTTCGGCCCAAGTTGCCCACGCTGGGCCAACATGTCCCAGCTACACTAGTCCCACCTCCCCGTGTTTGGCCCATATCCCTCCAAACCTGTCCTATCCATATACCTGTCTAATTGTTACTTAAACTTTGGGATTATCCCTGCCTCAACTACCTTCTCTCGCAACTTGTTCCATACACCCACCATCCTTTGTGTGAAAAAGTTACCCCTGAGATTCCTATTAAATCTTTTCCCCTTCACCTTAAATCCTATGTCCTCTGGTCCTCGATTCACCCACTCTGGGCAACAGAATCTGTGCATCTACCCGATCTATTACTCACATGATTCTATACGATGGAGGACCTATACAAGTCCTGGAGTTCACAACCTCACACTGCTATGATAGTACAATAACATGGACTACAGGAGCTGCTGAAGATGACAGCTCCTCACGGTAAAATAGGAATGGAGCAGGATGTTGAGTAACTTCACAGCATCTGTAAGTCACGCAACATCTATGGGGAGAAAGGAATTATCAGTGTTTTGGATCTGCCCTGCATCAGGACTGAGAGGAGAGATGGGGGGACAGGTAAGGTAGGGTGGGCCGTGCAGAATTGAAGAACAACATGTACATGGAGCCAGATGAGGGACAAGAAGGGTGAAGATCTTCTTCTTTCATGTCCATCCTCCATGTTTCGAATGTTGACATCGCTGTCATCGTCCATCCTGAAAAGGACGCGAGGTTCTGGCGACAATCAGTGGGAGCCACCACACGCTGCAATAGATGATGGGGGTAGCAGAATTAGCTCAGGATACTTCCAGTTTCCAGCCCCGCGACGTGGACACTTCTGTTATGGGGCCAGGGTGAAGATGGAGATATAGGATGGATAATTACCAATTACCAAGGAATGGGCCTGACGTGTCTGTGATAGCAATGCCCACCCACATCCCCAATTAGTAAATGTTTCCACTCCTCCTCCATTAACAGCTGCTAGAAAGCACTGGAGCTTCCAAATAATAAAAACCCTTAACGTAGGAAATATGGAAAGTTGGTTACTGAAAGATAAAACTTTAAGGAGCAGAGAGAGAGAGCAAGACGTTGGTTGCGATATAAACAGGGTAAGCTGCACAATTTGTTGCATTTGAACTTCCCTGTGGAGGCAAAATCAATAATAATTTTCCAAAAGGGATTGGATAAGTACTTGAAATGGAAAAATCTATCTGGGCCATATACAAATAGGTCAGTAGGTTGAATTCAAACAGCTGGTACTAATATGGTGGTTTGAATGGCTTTCCCCCTACTGTGGTACTGTGCGTGGAAGGCCAATTGGTGAGGTGGGAGAGAGAGCAGGAGTGGGGGGTGTTTGCAGACTGCAATCGTGAAAAACGTACCGTCCACTTGTACCGGCCAGCCAACCCCTGAAGATGAACCATGTCATGTAAAGACCTAACCAATGAAGGCAAGTGGGCCAAAAGCCGCCTTCTGCACCCTGTCTACCTGTGTCACCACTTTCACAGAACAATGTACCTCGTGACTCTATTCCATTGGCCTCTGCAGGTCCCTACCAGTTACTGTCCAAGTCCTACCCTGGTTTAACTTCCCAAAGTACAATATCCCACACTCGTTTAAGCTACATTCTATCTGCCATTCCTCAACTCACTTCCCCAGGTCACCTGCATATTGTTGAGCTCTGAGATAACCCTCTTCAATTTCCACTACACCACAAATGTTGTCGTTATAGGCAAATGTAATAACCATGTTAGCAACCATGCCACAGACGCCTGTGGAGGCCAAGTCAATGGTATTTCTAAGGTGGAGATTGGCAGATTCTTGATTAGTATGGGTGTCAGGGGTTATGGGGACTAAGACAGGAGAATGGGGTTGAGAGGGCCATAATTTGAATGGTTGGGCAGACATGATGGGCCTTATTCTTCTCCTAGAACTTATGAACAACACTGTCGTTTAGATTAATACAGATGACAAGTAACAGTCATCAGTCTGAAGAAGGAGTCTCGACCCGAACCTTCACCCATTTTTTTTCTCCAGAGATGCTGCCTGTCCCGTTGAGTTACTCCAGCATTTTGTGTCTACCTACAAGTAACAGTGGACCTAGCACCGATCCCTGAGACACACCACTGATCACAGGCCTCCAATCTGAATGAGTACCCCCCTCCTCTACATCCTCTGCCTCTTTCCAGCATGCTAATGTTTTATGCAATTGTCCAGCTCGCCTAAATCCCATGGTGCTCTTAACCTTCCCGACCAACCTATCATTTGGGAAAATGTCAAAGACTTTTCTAAAGTCCATGTTGACAATGTCTACTGCCCCGCCCTCTTTGTGATCACTTCAAAAAACAGTCACATTTGTGAGACATGATTTGCCATGCCATGTTGACTATTAGTCCTTGGTTTCCCAAATTCCCTCCAGTAACACCCCCACCATTGATGTTAGTTGACCGGCATGACAGTCCCTGGGTTGTTTTTACAGCCCTTCATAAATAAAGGCACATGATTTGGTTATCCTCTAGTCTCTTGGCACCTTACCCTTGGCTAAAGTTGCTGATAATATTTCTGTCAGGGCCCCAGCAATTTCTTCCCTGGCCTTTATCAATTTTCATGGATACACCATGTCAGTCCCTGAGATTTTACCCACCTTAATATGCCTTAATAAAGGCAAGTGAGCCAAAAGCCTCTTTCTTCACCCTGTCTAACTGTGTCACCACTTTCAGAGAACAGTGTACCTGTGGGTAGTCCCAGGTGTCTCACTTCCACTGCATGGTTGAGATGACGAGTCAATGACCAGGGCCCTGATACGCAGAAGACAAAAGTGGATGTATTCTGTCTCGGATTGCTTTTGACTAAATACCAATTAGTGGCATTGTTTGGATTGATTTTCTTCCACTTCTAGGAATTTACATTTGCTTTTTATTGACAGCTAGCTGACTAATTGGATGCCCCAGCTGGCTTTCAGGGAGTTTCAGTCTGATTTCTTCTACCTCACTATTATAATAGTTCTGCATTTGCTGCTATTTAATGGTTTAGTTCTCATGGATTTTGGCACTTCTGTAAATGTTCCATTCAAGATATGACAGAATGATTTCTTTATTATTCAACTTAAAAATATATATTTATTTTCTCCCTTTGAACCACTATGTTTTGCTTAATGGTTGTCTGGTTAATCTATTATTCATAAGATCATGTGATAAGAGCAGAATCAGGCAATTCGGCCCATCATAGAAACATAGAAATTAGGTGCAGGAGTAGGCCATTCGGCCCTTCGAGCCTGCACCGCCATTCAATATGATCATGGCTGACCATCCAACTCAGTATCCTGTACCTGCCTTTTCTCCATACCCTCTGATCCCTTCAGCCACAAGGGCCACATCCAACTCCCTCTTAAATATGGCCAACGAACTGGCCTCAACTACCTTCTATGGCAGAGAATTCCACAGATTCACCACTCTCTGTGTGAAAAACGATTTTCTCATCTCGGTCCTAAAAGACTTCCCCCTTATCCTTAAACTGTGACCCCTTGTCCTGGACTTCCCCAACATCGGGAACAATCTTCCTGCATCTAGCCTGTCCAACGCCTTAAGAATTTTGTAAGTCTCTATGAGATCACCCCTCAATCTTCTAAATTCCAGCGAGTACAAGCCAAGTCTATCCAGTCTTTCTTCATATGGAAGTCGTGCCATCCCAGGAATCAGTCTGGTGAACCTTCTCTGTGCTCCCTCTATGGCAAGAATGTCTTTCCTCAGATTAGGAGACCAAAACTGTACGCAATACTCCAGGTGTGGCCTCACCAAGACCCTATACAACTGCAGTAGAACCTCCCTGCTCTTGTACTCAAATCCTTTTGCTATGAATGCCAACATACCATTCGCTTTCTTCACAGCCTGCTGCACCTGCATGCCTACTTTCAATGACTGGTGCACCATGACACCCAGGTCTCGCTGCATCTCCCCTTTTCCTAATCGGACACCATTCAAATAATAGTCTACCTTCCTGTTTTTGCCACCAAAGTGGATAACCTCACATTTATCCACATTATACTGCATCTGCCATGCATTTGCCCACTCACCCAGTCTATCCAAGTCATCTTGCAGCCTCCTAGCATCCTCCTCACAGCTAACACTGCCCCCCAGCTTCGTGTCATCCGCAAACTTTGAGATGTTGCATTTAATTCCCTCGTCCAAATCATTAATGTATATTGTAAATAGCTGGGGTCCCAGCACTGAGCCTTGCGGCACCCCATTAGTCACTGTCTGCCATCCTGAAAAGGACCCGTTCACTCCTACTCTTTGCTTCCTGTCTGCCAGCCAGTTCTCTATCCACATCAATACTGAACCACCAATACCGTGTGCTTTAAGTTTGTATACCAATCTCTTGTGTGGGACCTTGTCGAAAGCCTTCTGAAAGTCCAGATATAACACATCCACTGCTTCTCCCTTATCCACTCTACTAGTTACATCCTCGAAAAATTCATTAAGATTCGTCAGACATGATTTACCCTTCGTAAATCCATGCTGACTTTGTCCAATGATTTCACCACTTTCCAAATGCGCTGCTATCCCATCTTTAATAATTGACTCTAGCAGCTTCCCCACTACCGATGTTAGACTAACTCATCTGTAATTCCCCGTTTTCTCTCTCCCTCCCTTTTTAAAAAGTGGGGTTACATTAGCTACCCTCCAATCCTCAGGAACTACTCCAAAATCTAAAGAGTTTTGAAAAATTATCACTAAGGCATCTTCTATTTCTGGGGCTACTTCCTTAAGTACCCTGGGATGCAGCCTATCTGGCCCTGGGGATTTATCGGCCTTTAATCCATTCAATTTACCTAACACCACTTTCCGGCTAACCTGGATTTCACTCAGTTCCTCCATCTCATTTGACCCGCGATTCCCTGCTATTTCCGGCAAATTATTTATGTCTTCCTTAGTGAAGACAGAACCAAAGTAGTTATTCAATTGGTCTGCCATGTCCTTGTTCCCCATGATCAATTCACCCGTTTCTGACTGCAAGGGACCTACATTTGTTTTAACTAATCTTTTGCGCTTCACATATCGATAAAAACTTTTGCAGTCAGTTTTTATGTTTCCTGCCAGTTTTCTTTCATACTCCATTTTCCCTTTCCTAATTAAGCCCTTTGTCCTCCTCTGTTGGTCTCTGAATTTCTCCCAGTCCTCTGGTAGGCTGCTTTTTCTGGCTAATTTGTACGCTTCATATTTTTCTTTGATACTATCCCTGATTTCCCTCGTTATCCACGGATGCGCCACCTTCCCTGATTTATTCTTTTGCCATACTGGGATGAACAATTGTTGTAGTTCATCCATGCAGTCTTTAAATGCCTTCCATTGCATATCCAGTAATCAAGTCTACTCCGCCATTCAATCATGGCCGATCTAACTCTTCTTCCTAACCCCATTCTCCTGTCTTCTCCCAATAACCCTTGACACCCATACTAATCAAGAATCAATCAATCTCTGCCTTAAAAATATCCATTCACTTGGCTTCCACTGCCTCCTGTGGCAAGGTATTCCACAGATCCACCATCCTCTGACAAAAAAAAAATCCTCCTCAGCTCCTTCCCAAAGGAATGTCCTTTAATTCTGAGGCTATGGCCTCTGGTCCTAGAATCTCCTACTAGTGAAAACATCCTCTCCACATCCACTGTACCCATTCTTGCCACTTGAACTTTTCCTGTTGAGATTTTGAAGGTTTGTTAAGTTCTGAAGTGGAATATCTTTCTTGCTAGTTGGAAATCTGCTGACTCATTAATGTATGGTTATTGTGAATTTTACTTCGGAGTCACGTGAGTGACTACGTGAAGAACCCGTCAGCCTGCATGCGCGTCATTACGTTATATCCGGTGTTCCATACCTAGAGATAATATCATTAAACGATGAGAGATTACATGCCCTCCGCTCCCAACCCCTCCTCAAAAAAATCAGCTGGTAGTTCTAGTTCTCGAATCTTCCTATCTTCAGTTCAACAACTGTTATCTGTGACTTTACACCGTTGCTTTGAAGGTTGACGTGCATGTGGGTTGACGGGTTCTTCACGTAATCCCTCATCGTAACTCCTCACAAAATAAAGATCAAACTTCAAACTGGTAAGTTCTCTTTTAATCTTACTATTTTAACACAGTTGACCTAAATTGTTTTATTTCTCCATTGCTTTTGTGTATGCAGAATGAAAAGGGGTGAGTGCGGGGAATGATATCATCCCATGCACCTCTGCATGGTAGAGATTACAGTGATGACCATAGTGGGAACTCCCCATTCAAAATTACCTGTGGATAATCCTTGCAAAGCACTACTTGAAAAATGGATTTTCAATTCCACAATGGCGAAAAACTCATAACATTCTGCAATGGAGGTTCCTGGCTAATCTCGTCAAAGTCGTGTGATTAAGAAATAAAACCAAGCAAAATAATATGAATTTGCATCAATTTTATAAATAGACACCTTTTGTACAAGTATTTCTATTGCGGTCTGCAAGGAATTAGCAATTGAAGGAATAAAAATGAAAAAAAACTCTCCTGTTCCTCTCTGTCTGAGGTCCAAACAGAGTGAAAATGAAATCTTGCAGTGAGTACAGTTGATGATCTTCACTGAGACAGGACATGTGTATGGCCAGTAGACCAGCAAGGAGTTTAAATAATTGAAGCAAATCAATGTACATTGTTCAAGGTCACTGGTGGTTATAGTGGAAAATGTTACGTCAAGCAAGAATGTCCTTATTGTTGCTAAAATTATGTGGGAGGGTCTAGGACCAGAGGTCATAGCCTCAAAATTAAAGAATGTTCCTTTAGGAATGACATGAGGAGGAATTTCTTTAGTCAGATGACGGTGAATATGTGGCATTCGTTGCCACAGAAGGCTGTGGAGGCCAAGTCAATGGATATTTTTAAGGCAGAGATAGATAGATTCTTGATTATTGTGGGTGTCAGGAGTAATGGGGGAAGGCAGGACAATGGGATTAGCAGAGAGAGATGGATCAGTCATGATTGAATGGCGGAGCAGACTTGATGGGCTGAATGGCCTAATTCTGCTCCTATCACTTATGACCTTATGACCTTATAATGTTTAAACTGCATTAAACCTTGAATGGCGAGTGGATTCTGATGATCAATTTATCATTGGTGAGAACTGACTACAATCTTATCAAATATTTCCAATAACAACCAAAGGGAATAGAAGAGCAGCATAATAGTGATATCTTTTTGCCATCCTGCTTCCTAAGATCCTGCAGAAAATCAATACTGATTCTGCGTAGCACCATTTTCTAAATTTGATGCCGAGTTGATTGATCAGTCATGACTCAGTCATTCAGGGATGGTGAGTGATAGATTCAAGCCACACTCTAGAGATTTGAGTGGATAATTTGGGCTGGTGCGCCAGGGCTATAGAAGTGCTTCACCTTTTGAACTTGCGGTTTTTTCAGGAACTGGGGAGTCATCAAGCTGCAGTTCCATCTGCCCTCTCAGAGGGTCTGAAAGAACCCACGATTGCCTTTCCATAAAGTCCAATGGAGTTCTCCACCACTCTTATCTCTGAACATCCAGCAGTTAAAGAAGACAGATACAAAAAGCTGGATTAACTCAGCGGGACAGGCAGCATCTCTGGAGCGTGTTCTCCACCTCAAAGTCATTAATTAGCTCCTTTGCCTTGCTGACATTAAGGGAAAGCTTGTTGTCTTGACATCATATTACTAAAACTCTCTATTTCCATTCTGTACTCTGCCTCACCATTGTTTGGAATCCAGCACAATACAATAGTGTTATCAGCAAACCTACAAATTAAATTAGAACACAGTGTAGCCATTTAGTCATGAGTGCAGAGGGAGTATATTACAGGGCTCAGAATGCATCCAGCAATAAATATAGGGCCAGGGGGATGACGTCTGCTAAGGACCTCTCATTTAGTGATGGTAGAAAAATTGCAGCACATCACACGGCTTTCTAGGAGGTTGCAGCTAATGTACGCCATGAACAGCTTCCAAGGTGGTGCCCAACCCAGGCAACTATTTGTGTCCTAGTCACAGAACTGGATCAGCAAACACACATTACAATCGCGGCACACTTTCAAATCCCTACTTCACAGCAATATTTATTTATCTTGCACTAACCATTATTCCCTGGTCATGTAACTGCACACTGTGATTGTAATCATGTATTGTCTTTCCGCTGATTGGTTGGCATGCAACAAAAAAGCTTTTCACTGTACCTCGGTACATGTGACAGTAAACTAAACTGAACTGAACTAAAAGCACATCATAATGGTGGATATTACAACCACTGGATCAAAGTCATTAAGGCTCACCACTCTTGGCACCCAAGATGACTCCGGTCTTTTTAAAGTAGTGGGAATTTCAGATTGGAGTAGGGTGGAGGTTAAAAATGGCTGTGTATACTCCTACAAGATTGTCCACTTGGATCCTGAGGAAGTGGCTGGGGACTCCATGTGGGCTAGTTGACTTCTGCAGGTTCACTCTCAGGAAGGCCCATCTGACATCCGCAACAGTGACCGTGGCTAAAGGTGCACCCAAGGCTATCGGGACAGATGACACCATTCTGCCAACCTTCTGTTCATCGTCGAACAGAAGCAATGGGATGCTCCTCCAATATCGAGAAATATCCCCACATTCATTTATTACCATAAAAATTAACTTGAATTTTTGTTTAGTTTAGAGATATACAGAGCGTTCACCGGTCTTTCAGCCCACTGAGCCCACACCGACCAGTGATCCCTGCACCCACTGAGCCCACACTGACCAGTGATCCCTGCACCCACTGAGCCCACACTGACCAGTGATCCCTGCACCCACTGAGCCCACACCGACCAGTGATCCCTGCACCCACTGAGCCCACACCGACCAGTGATCCCTGCACCCACTGAGCCCACACCGACCAGTGATCCCTGCACCCACTGAGCCCACACCAACCAGTGATCCCTGCACCCACTGAGCCCACACCGACCAGTGATCCCTGCTACACTGGGGACAAGTTTTACATCTGTACCATGCCAATTAACCTACAAACCTGTACGTCTTTGGAGTGTGGGAAGAAACCTAACTGCTCGGAGAAAACCCACGGTCACGGGGAAAACATACAAACTCAGTACAGACAGCACCCGTAGCCAGGATCGAACCCGGGTTGCTGGGGCCATAGGCACGGTAAGGCAGCAACTCAACCGTTGTTCCGCCATGCCACCCAATTGTCTTTGAAGTTTCCTATAAAATAACATGTGTTTGTTCCAAGGCTCTGTGGTTATAATGGAGTGGGTCTCCAACATAACTCCATGGGTCTGCTCACGCTATCAGTGAGTATGGATCAGGGGCTCCTGACATGGGACCTTGGAAAGGTGCACAATTGGTTGGATGGAGCTGCATCTGCTTGACTTTATTTCAATGAGTATGACTTACAAAATTCTTAAGGGGTTGGACAGGCTAGATGTAGGAAGATTGTTCCCGATGTTGGGGAAGTCCAGGACAAGGCGTCACAGCTTAAGGATAAGGGGGAAATCCTTTAAGACCGAGATGAGAAAGACTTTTTTCACACAGAGAGTGGTGAGTCTCTGGAACTCTCTGCCACAGAGGGTAGTTGAGGCCAGGTCATTGGCTATATTTAAGAGTGAGTTGGATGTGGCCCTTGTGGCTAAGGGGATCAGAGGGTATGGAGAGAAGGCAGGTACGGGATACTGAGTTGGATGATCAGCCATGATCATATTGAATGGCGGTGCAGGCTCGAAGGGCTGAATGGCCTACTCCTGCACCTAATTTCTATGTTCTATGTTTCTATGACATTATTTAGAGGTGAGCACGTTATATTTGGGAATGCCGAGATTAGTGATTGAATTTGTGAGATTACAGAGGGATTTTTGTTAATAAATGGATGGTTAGTGAGGATGAATATTCATAAAGACAGGGACATCCAATGGAATATATCCAAAAATAGTTGCCTCGGAAAGCAGGCAAGAGTTTAGGGAGTTGTGACAAATTTGCTTTTCAGCTCATAAAGTAACAAGAAGAGAAGCAGATGATTGGAAAATATCTAATGTTAGTCCAATTGAGCTTGATGTTTATATAGGGAAGTACACTGGTGTTTACACAGAACGCAATTCCAAGACTATTTAACTAGTTCGAAGTAGTCACTGTGGACTTCAATATGGTAGTTCAAATTGACTCAGGACAGAGTTCTATCCAGGATGAATAGTGAAAGGCCTTGATAGAGTGAATGTGGAGAGGATGTTTCCACTAGTGGAAGAGTCTAGGACCAGAGGGCATAGCCTCAGAATTAAACGACGTTCTTTTAGAAAGGAGATGAGGAGGAATTTCTTTAGTCAGAGGGTGGTGAATCTGCGGAATTCATTGCCACAGAAGGCTGAGCAAGTATGAGGTGGTGCATTTTCTGAGGTTGAATGTAAGGAGAAAATTTGCAGTTAATGGCAAGATCCTTAACAGCATTGGTGTACAGAGGGGTCTTGGGGTCCACGTCTATAGCAATCTGAGAGTGGCAACATACGGAGATGGAGTGATAAAGAAGGTGTAGGGTAGGCTTGCCTTCATTGGTCGGAACATTGGGTATAAGAGTCACAAAGTCATGTTGCAGTTTTATTTTGTTTGGCCACATTTAGAGTATTGTGTCACCTCATGACAGGAAGAATGTGAAGGCTTTGGAATGGGTGCAGAAGAGGTTAACCGGAATACTGAACATATACACAAAATACTGGAGTAACTCTGTGGGTCAGGCAGCATCTCTGGAGAAAAGTCGGAACCCCTCCTCCGACTGAAAGAGTCCTAACCTGAATGGATTAGAGGATATTAGCTATAAGGAGAGCTGGATAAACTTAGATTGTTTTCTCTCGAGTGTTTTGTTTTTGCAGTCTTTTCATTTTTGTTCTCTTGTATAATTTATGATTCTGTGTATTGTCTGTGAATGTGCCTGATACTCATGCAAGGAAGATTTTTCTTGCACCTACCTCACCTTCCTTCTGCATATGATAATAAACTCAAACCGACCAGTAATTTTGTATAAGAAGGAACTGCAGATGCTGGTTTAAACCAAAGATAGATACAAAGAGCTGGAGTAACTCAGCGGGACAAGTAGCATCTCTGGAGAGAAGGAATGGGTGATGTTTCGGGTCGAGAACTCTGAAGAAAGGTCTCGACCCGAAACATCACCCATTCCTTCTCTCCAGAGATGCTGCCTGTCCCACTGAGTTTCTCCAGTTTTTTGTGTCGACCTTCTTTTTGACTATTTTTTGTCTCACTTCATCCACCGGCTGGTCCGCTTCAGTCTCACACTATCAAACACACTATACATCAGACACAACATCAGAGAGTCAAGCATCATCTGTGGGTGGAAAGCAATGATACAGCTTCAAATTGGGAACAATTCCTCTCCCCACTCATATTCCTCGACCCGCTGTGCTCCTCCAACCGTTTAGAAATATGGAAATATAGAAAATAGGTGCAGGAGTAGGCATTTCGGCCGTTCGAGCCAGCACGATTCAATAGGATCATGGCAGATCATCCAAAATCAGTACCCTTTCTCCCCATATCCCTCAATTCCATTAGCCCTAAGAGCTATATCTAACTCTCCCTTGAAAACAGCCAGTGAATTGGCCTCCAGTGGCAGAGAATTCCCCAGATTCACAACTCTTGGTGAAAAAGTTTTTCCTCATCTCAGTCCTAAATGGCCTACCCCTTATTGTTACACTATGACCCCTGGTTCTGGAATCCCCCAACATCGGGAACAATTTAGATGCGCCTAGCCTGTCCAATCCCTTAAGAATATTGTACAATACTCCAGGTGCGGTCTCATCAGGACCCTGTACAACTGCAGTAGGATCTCGTTGCTCCTATACTCAAATCCTCTTGCTATGAAGGCCAACATGCCATTTGCTTTCCTCACTTCCTGCTGTACCTGCATGCTGACTTTGTTTGGTTTGTTTGGGATTCCACCACCTACAGTCCCCTGTGTGTCCATGTGCACAAAACTCTTTCACATGCACCACTGGCTTCAGTTCTGTTCCCTACACGTGATACCATGCATGTTGAAGTGAAATTGTTTACCTGCATGTTGAGGCCCAGCATGTTGGATTGTTCTAGCTTAGTGTCACCATGGACCTCTCTCACACCATCCACAAAGATGTGAACCACTTTCCCAATCTGTGTACTTCCAACATTAATGAAGGTCAAGTCAAAGGTCCTAGAACTGAACCCTGGGATTCCTCTATGTAATGTTGGTCATGAGATGCTGTTTTTGGGAGTGAGCCCTTTAGTGTATCATATGACCGGTAACTTTCTGTCTATAAAAGGATCCAGAGGCAGTCAGTTAAAAGACCATAAATAAATTACACACATAACTGGTCCTGCTTTAAAATTCATTTAAAATTTAAAACTATATCAGCAACCAGATAGAATAACATGGCTTCAGAATGTTATTTAAAATAAAAGATAAAAGCTTCACAGGATAATTCTCTAAGCTTTTATGGAGCATGGTTGCAATTGGACCCTGAACCTGTTCTGTTATAATGTTCTTATTCTCTCTAAGATAGTATTGCTGTCTATTTTATTATTAACCTTGTTTTTAAATTGCACAACCTGGTATTTCTTATTTCTCAATAAAAGAATATTGCTTGACCACACCCTGAGAACCTGTTCTAATTTATACCAGAGGATCTTTCAAGTTTAAGTTCGTGTTTATTGTCACTTAACCAATTGAGGTACAGTGAAATTTGAGTTACCATACAGTCATACTAAGTGAAAAATAACAATACACACAGCCACATAAAATAAAATGTAACATAAACATCCACCACAGTGGAATCCACATTCCTCACTGTGATGGAAGGCAATAATGTTCAGTCATCTTCCTCCTTCCGTTCCCCCGTGGTCGGAGCCTTTGAACCCTCCGCAGTCGCTGCTGCCAACGGTCCGATGTCCAAGCCCTCGCGTCGGGATGATCGAAACTCCGGCGTCGGGACGGATCGGAACACTCCGTGGCATGGAGCTCCCGAGTCGGCCTCTTCTTACCGGAGACCGCGGCCTCACGGTGTTAAAGTCCACAGGTCCCCGCAGTCCGAGCCCTTTCACGGCGTTACTCGGCAAAGCATCGCAGGCTCCGCGGTGGTAAGTCCGCGCTGCGCCCGCGGCCTGAAACTCCGGGCCGGTCTCCAGGAAAGGCTGCACCACTCCACGTTGTAGGCCGCAGGAGGGGACGGAGATGCGACACGGAGAAAGATCGCATCTCCGTCGAGTACAATAACCCAATACAGTTTTTGATCACCCATAAACTGAGTACAGTTGGCAGCTGTGCATGTCTCAAATTATGGTGGTCAGTCTGGGATGGACATATTTGGCTGACTCAAGCTACCCATCCTTGGGATGGGCACACCATAAAATATTTATTTTGTTAAAATTTTTATTAGACGTAAGTAAATATTAATAGAATATACTTCTCATATACATTCGTAATTTTATTAATATTAACAATTATGTCTTATCTATTTCTATACTTTTTTTTGCAAGTAAGAAAAGATAGAGAAAAATAAAGTAATAGTAGAAAATCAAAAATAAAGAAATGAATGGAGTATTAAAAAAGTTATCCATCATTGGAGATATATCCATGATTTGTTATACGTGATTCTTCATCTATTCCATTATTCAGGCTTCAGTCAGGCTCTCGTACCGAGCCATTTTGACCCCTTAGATATTCAATAAATGGAGACCATATTCCTCTGAAAAGATCCAACTTGTCCAATAGGACAAGCCTTAATCTTTCCAGATGAAGTGTCTCCGACATTCCTGTAATCCACATTTTGATTGTAGGGGATGTAGGACCTTTCCAGAATTTCAATATTAATTTTTTCCCAATTATTAAACTGTAATCAATAAAAATTCTTTGATTCGTTGTTATTAATTGATATGTTTCTAATATTCCCAGTATTATTAACTTTGAGTCAGGGATCAGATTCATATTAACAACATTCGAAATTATCTTAAATATCTCTGTCCAAAATTTAGTAATTTTTACACAATTTGTAAATGAGTGTGTTAAGTTAGCTTCTAAGTGCTGACATTTATCACATATGGCAGATACATTTGAAAAATTACTATGTAGTTTGGATTTTGAATAATGTAGTCTATGTAATATTTTAAATTGTATAAGAGAGTGTCTAGCATTTAACGAGCAGTGGTGTATATGTTGTAGACTTTCATCCCATATTTCAGGTCCAATGATTTGACCTAATTCATTTTCCAATGATTGCCTATATATTTCTGTCATTGGGACATCGTTTTCCAGTAAAATATTATAAATATATGATATCAATTTTTCTGTGTTCAGGTGTTTATTTAGGCATTCATCTAAAATTTCTGTCTTTCTATTTCTAATTTCCTGTGTATTTGCTTTTACATAGTCTCTAATTTGTAGATATCTAAAGTAATCTTTTGAATGTAATCCATAAATTTGTTGTAATTCTTGAAATGAAAGGAAAGAATTTTCCCTGTAGAGATCTCCCATCTTATTAATTCCATAGTTTTTCCATTGTAAAAAACCTTTGTCCATCATTGAGGGTTTAAATGTAACGTTATTTACAATGGTAAGGGCTAATGGTATACATTCCAATTTTAGTGTTTTCTTTATTTGTTTCCAGATACGTATTCCACTTTCTATTATAAGGTTTTCACTATAGGTTTTCTTACCTATTTTAATATTGGCAAATAAAATCGAACTAATTTCAAAAGGCGAACAATCTTCTTTTTCCATTTTTAACCAGGTTGGTTGTTTATCTGTCTCTACAAACCAAAAATTCATATTTTTAATATTAATTGCCCAGTAATAAAACATAAAGTTTGGTAGTGCTAGACCTCCATTTATTTTTGGTTTACATAAATGTTTTTTTGTTTATTCTATGGCTCTTATAATCCCAGATAAAGTTGGTGACTATAGAATCAACCTTCTTAAAAAATATTTTAGGAAGATATATCGGAATCAATTGGAAAAGATATAGTAATTGCGGGAGAAAAATCATTTTTATTGCATTAATTCTACCTAGCATTGAGATAGGTAATGTTTTCCAATATAAAATGTTCTTATTTAATTTATTCAATAAAAGTGGAAAATTGGATTTAAATAAAGTCAAATCTTTTTGTTACATGAATTCCAAGATATTTAATTTTTTCGTTTGCTATCTTAAAAGGAAATTGTTGTAGTATATGTAAGTTATTTACCATTATTGGCATAAGTTCACTTTTATTCCAATTAATACTATATCCTGAAAATAATCCAAATTCAGATATTAATTTTAGTAAATTTGGGATACTAATTTCCGGCTTTGTAATATAAAGTAATACATCATCCGCATATAAAGAAATTTTATTTTCAGTATCTCTGGTGTCATATCCATATATTTCAGCATGTAATCTCATCCAGTTGAGCTAAAGGTTCTATTGCAAGTGCAAACAGTAGTGGGGATAGAGGACAGCCTTGTCTGCAGCCTCGGAATAGATTAAATTTAGTTGATAGCATTTGATTTGTTATTATTCTGGCTGTTGGATTAGTGTATAATAATTTAACCCAAGTAATAAACTTCTCTCCCAACTTAAAAGTTTCCATAACCGAAAACAAATAAGTCCATTCCACCTGGTCAAAGGCTTTCTCCGCATCTAATTACTAGGTCTTTATTAATATCTCTTTTTGAATATATAATATTGTATAATCGTCTCAAGTTATATGAGGAATATCGTTTTGGTATAAATCCTGTTTGATCGGGGTGAATCAATTTATTAATAACTGTACTTAGTCTTTGTGCTAATATTTTGGTTAGTATCTTTTGATCAGTATTTAAAAGAGCTATAGCTCTATATGATCCTGGGTCATCCAGGTCTTTGTCTATTTTAGGTATAAGTGTTATAATAGGATTCATTTAACGTGTCTGGTAGTTTCTGGTGAGTATAAATGTATTCATAGAGTGTCTTCAGACGTGGTGCAATCAGATCATAAAATGTTTTAGAAATTTCCGAGCCTATACCATCTGGTCCCGGTGTTTTACCGTTTTTTAATGATCTGATAGATTCTTCGATTTCTTTTACTGAAATTTCAGCGTTTAATGATTCTCTATTTTGTGAATCCAACCCATTCAGATTACATTTTTTTTAAATGCTTCTTTTCCTATCTTGTTTTCTGTCATTTTAGCTGAATATAATTTTTTATAATATTGCAAAAATCTCTCATAAATATCTTTAGGTTGTACTAATGGTTCGCCATTATATGATTTAATCCTTTGGATTATTTTTTCTCCCTTCATCTTTCTTAATTGACGAGCCAATAATTTTTGAGGTTTATCTCCAAATTCAAATTGTAATTGTTTAGTAGAGTTTTACAATTTGATCTGAGTATTTTTTATTTAATTTATATTTCAGTGCAGCGATTTTATTATGTGTTGTTATGGATCGATTAGCAGCGTTCTCTCTGTCTAATTGTTTAATCTCCTTTTCCAATTCCCGTTGTTCCCGCCGATTCTTTTTATTATAAAATGCTTGAGAAGAAATCATAATTCCACGGGCATATGCTTTAAAAGTTTCCCATAATAGGGAAGAGGATATTTCTGGTTTATCATTTATTTCAAAGAAAATCTTGATGTTCTATAATATATTCCTGAGTTGCTTTGTTTTTTTTAAATTTGTGGATTAAATCTCCATTGTCCCTGTTTTTCCGTTTTACCATTTATTTTAATCATAAATGTTAAAGGTGTGTGATCTGAGATTATAATATTATGGTATTTTGAATTGTAAGTGAGTGAGATAAGTTTAGCGTCAACCAAAAAATAATCTATTCTTGAATAGGTTTTATGTACAGGTGAATAAAATGAATATTCTCGTCCAGTTGGGTTCATATATGAATCTGTCTAAATATGAATCTAATGTACAATTTAAATCTCCTCCAATTATTAAGTTATGTTGTGCTATTTCCGGGATGTTGTTAAATATTTTCTTAAAAAACAATGGACTATCAAAATTTGGTCCATATACATTGACAAGGATCATTTTTTGTGCATTTAATTCTCCTATTACAATAATGTATCTGCCATCATTATCAGTTATGTTTGAATAAAGTGCCTTTACGAAATAATATTGCTACGCCTCTTGATTTGTGTGTAAAAGAAGAATGATACATTTTATCTTTCCATTTAGCTTTCAGCCTATGCTCAGCATCTTTTTTTTAATGTGTTTTTTGAATGAAAATCACATCAGCTTTAATTGTTTTTAAATGTGCTAATACTTTACCTCTCTTGATTGGTTCATTAATACCTTTAACGTTCCAGCTACAAAACGTTATTCCTTCATTCCCCGTATTCATTTTTAAATCTTGCATCTTTTGTCTATGGGGGTCTATAATAAAGCCAATGGTTCAGTTCGACAGACCCGACCTTACACCCGAACTCCGAATAGACGAATTTTAAGACCCTTGAATGTCTCTCACGTGTATATCTCCTTTGATCCACTTTGTAACTCCATTCAAACTGAAAATAATAATGATAGTTTATAATAGAAAAGAAAAGAGGATAGATTAAGAAATTATAATTGTGCACAAAGAAGGAAAAAACTACATCTAGTATTAGTGTAGTTAGTGCTAGCCATACTAGCATGGCTAACCATCTACCGACTTCCGTAGTTGATGTTGCGAACTTAACCAGCTCCTTTATTTCTTGGAATTTTTATTCCATAGCAATATTTTACCGGGGGTATTAAATTTTAAATTATTCCAATAGTCGGAAATGTGAGGATACAAATATTTAAAACTTGTTTGAAAATCTAGTTAAAAAATAAAAATTAAAAAAAACGAAAAGAAAGGAAAAAAGAAAATAAAAATGAAAATTACTAGTAAAAAAGAAAGAAGGTTTCCAAAGAGGACAAATGAAATCAAACTCTATATTTCAAACTTATCATTCCATTATAAGTAAACTTTGGACATTAGTGGTAATTATTAATTCTGATTAGTAAAGATACCACGGTATAATTTTAGCATTTATTAGTTATTTGTATTAGTAGTGCAGTTATACTAATTGTTAGTATCCATGGGAGAGTTTCCGATCCACATCTTTCTCCAGCTGCCTTAGTCACCACTTCAATTCCATCCAGTCCTGCAAAGTCAGTTTATTCAATGGTGAGGGATCAAGCATCCTCTCAAGCCTTAATCTTCTGAGCAAAGTCCAATGCTTCCATAGGATTGGTGAAAAAAATGTTCCTTCTTGTTGTAAGTGACTCTTAGGGTGGCTGGATAGCTCAGACCATATTTCAAATTCTCCACTTCCCTCAGGACACTTTCAGTCTCATTAAATGCTTTTTGTTTCCTGGAGACCTCTGCTGGATAGTCTCGATAAATACTGATCCTGTGTCCTTCAAATACAAGACTTCTGTTTCTTGATGTTTTTTTGCATTATCTCCTCCAAGACGTGGTCGTACTGTACTTTTATTATCATTTGTCTTGGGGGAGCGTTTGGTCTTGTCTGACAGGTCGTTTTCTCCCCGGTTTTTCAGCGTTTTTTTCACGGAGCTGGCTGGCGTTACTCCTTAGCCCTCCATAGCGCCACCGGAAGTCCCATAAAATATTTCTGAGTCAGGTCCTGTACAGGGACCCGACTTTTTCCCTGTCGGGTCTCCGGTGTCGTTGGGCCTAACATCGTGGAGCCCGTGGCGACCTCCAACCTGACAGCTCCAGTCGTGAAGCCTCCGGACTCGCCATCGCGGAGCTGGCCGGCTTCGGAACGGGGACAGCTGTGGTGGCCAGCGGCTGTGACTCGACTTCGGAGCTTCGGATGCTCCGGCCGCAGGCCGGGTGGACAGGAACATTGGGAGCTCACAGGTCCCTGGTGGGAGACCGCTGTTCGGAGCTCCCGCAACGGCAACTTCTCCCGCCGGAATCGCGGGTTTAAAGAACTCGGAGCGGGGCCTAATATCGCCCGGCGTGGCTTAAGCGGCCGCGGGACTTACCATCGCCCGCCGGGGGCTTTTACATCGTGCGCCCCAGTGCCTCGACGCTGCAGTTGGACTGCTGGACCGCGGGAGAAGAACAAGGGGAATAGATAAGACTTTTGCCTTCCATCACAGTGAGGAGGTGTTGGAAATTCACTGTGATGGATGTTTGTGTAAATTGTATTAAGTGTGGGTCTTGGGTTTTTTGGTAATGTATAAGACTGTAGGAATGAAATTTTGTTCAAACCTTGTCTGTTTGAATGACAATAAAAGGCAAAAACTACATGCCTATCAAAATGTGTAAGAAGGAACTGCAGATGCTGGTTTTTACCAAAGATAAACATAAAATGCTGGAGTAACCCAGTAGGACAGGCAGCATCTCTGCAGAAAAGGAATAGGTGATGTGTCGAGTCGGAACCCTTCTTCAGGCTCCTACCTGCTTATCTGCCAATCAAGAAAATGCCTCTTGTCTGTGTTCACCTGTTGCCCCCAATGGTTTGTCCCTCGGGTTGCCAACTGTCCCGTATTAGCCGGGACATCCCGTATATTGGGCTAAAATGGTTTGTCCCATATGGGACCACCCTCATCTCATATTTGACTGCTACTACTTGGGTTGAGGGGACAGTCGGGTTGGAGCGCTGCGTCCAGGCCCCTCCTCACCCGTCCTGACGTATTGCAGCCCATGGAGTGCAGCAGCAGCGCCCCGCCCATGGCCCCATCAGTCGGCTATCTGTCCGACCTTCGGACCTTCGCTTATCAACACCACCACCCCTCCTTCGCATGGTCGATCATCGGTTCATGAGTTGAATGTGGGCCCGGGCCAAAACTCCCGAACCGGCCTGCCAGATGGGTTTTGTGCGCAGTCCAGCACCCGGGCCAACTCATCATTCACCCAGCCACGGCCAAGTCGGTCAACAAATTGCTGTCTGGAATTTGTCCCTTATTTTGACCTTTTGTCCCCTATTTCGGAGTGAGAATGCTGACAACCCTATTTGTCCCTCCCCCCCTCCCCCCACCCCGCACAATCAGTCCCAGCCCGAAACATCACCTATTCATGTTCTCCAGAGATGATGCTTGATCCGCTGAGTTACTCCAGCACTTGGTGTTTTTTTAAATAATATCTGCCACCTTTCTGATAAGATGTTAAAATTAGATTCATCTGTCTCTCAGGTGGATGTCCATGATCATACGCTTAAGACCAAGATACACCTCTCCAGTTTCCTAACCAATATTAATTATTTGCAAAATGTGACACGAAGGCCTGGTAATCTTGTCATAATAACATGGCTTTTTGTGGGAACTTACTGAATATACTTGGTCGATAACCACCCCCTCCCCATCACCCTGTTCCTTTCCCCTCTCTCGCCTATTCTTCTTGCTCATCACCCCCACACACATCCCACTGGGTCCACTATCCCTTCCGCCATGGGATGTTGACATGAAGACAACCTTCGGGGCGGCAGGATGACGCAGTGGTAGAGTTGCTGCCTTACAGCGCTTGCAGTGCCAGAGACCCAGGTTCGATCCTGACTATGGGTGCTGTCTGTACGGAGTTTCTACGTTCTAGCTGTGACCGTGTGGGTTTTCTCCAAGATCTTCGGTTTCCTCCCACACTCCAAAGACGTGGTATGCAGGTAAATTGGCCTGGTAAATGTAAGAATTGTCCCTAGTGTGTGTAGAGTAGTGATAATATGCGGGGATCGCTGGTAGGTCGAAGGGCCTGTTTCCCTAGACTAAACTAAACTAAACTAAACTAAACTAAACCTTTTGCAATTTCATTGTTTCTCCAGGGGGAGTTGTTGATGATGATGATGATGAGAATGATGAGATGATGGTCGATGTGCATTGAAGGAAGATGTGATAGTCTCTTGATAGACTCTTTTATGTAGAGAATTCAACCTGGTCTTTCATACATGCTTGAAGTGCATCCCTCTCGTCATATCACAGCATGGGGTTGGATGCTCACCCTGTCATTACACAAGTCCGTTTGGTCTGAATTATAATCTGCGTCAGCAGGTGGTGAGCCAACAAACATTTTGATAATTTAAAACAGATTTAAACACATTTCCAATTTCGCCTTCACAATGTGAGCTTTAATATGGAAAATTCCAATGAAGAATAAATTATGATTGCTTCAGTTCCTCACACTAACTCTGCAGTTTGTATTCATGATGCTGACAGATATCGTTAGCTCATTTCATCCACTGGAAACTGGTCCACAGTCTCATAGTCACTCAGAGTTTCCAATCCATTACACTCAGCACACCCTGCATGCATTCCCTCCACTTTCAATTGAATCAAATGTTTTGAAGAAAGGGTTTCACTGCACAGAATCTCAAATAAATTGTCATAAGCTGATAGAAGCTTGCGTTGTTTTCCACAACTTTTGGTTCCTATCTTTTGAACTCCTCTTACCTGCTTACATTATCCTGCTTCACTTAATTTCTAGGCAGAAGAAATAGCTTTCCTTCAGTTCCAGTTATACTGAACATTGATTGACCATGTTTGTTAATGCCTGCCACCCCTTCCAAATCATTGCTAGGATTACCATCACTCAGTTCCCAACCCTTCATACCTTGGGGATTGCTGTTGACAAGAAACTCAACTGGAACAGCCATATAAATAGCATTCTCAGAAAGTAGGCCATCCTAGAGTAAGATTAATCTTCAGACATCTCAAGGCATTTCCATTGTCTACAGGACATAAATAAAGGGGGGGTTAATGGAATTCTCACCACTGGATGAATGCAACATCAACAACTCTCAAGAAGCTTGGCCTTATCTAGGTCAAGGCAGCCAACTCGACTGGCATCTCACTAGCCACTCTTTATATCATTCCTTCCACCACTGGCACACAGTGATGCACTATGCACCATCAGCAAAATACACTGCCCTTACTTGCCCTGCCTAATCCAACAGCACCTTCTAAACCATCAAGACCTCCACCATTAAGAAGCACAAGGGCTATAGACGCAGGGACACCACCGTTTACAGAAGCCCCTCAAGGACACCCTATGCTGTCTCGGAAATATGTTGTGAAGCCTCATTGCCACTGAGACCTAATACTGGAACTCTCTTCCCAGCAGCTCAGCAGAAGAACACTCACTAACGGACCGCAGTAGTTCAAGAAGATGGCTCATCAACGCCTCATGACAAGCAATTAGGAGTGGGCAATAAATGTTAATTTCATATCAATGCCTGAATCCCAAAGATGAATAAAAAGTAAATCCAGGCTATCAAACTCTCCGTGGCACATTATGGATTATAAAGTCCATTATCTCCCAGTTTTCCTCAAGGCTATTTCATTCCAGGTTGAAAGTGCTTACATAAAATGAAAAAATTTATGAGCAGAAGTTAATGTGTGAAAGATTACTGATGCAGTGCATTGACAATTTGCAGTTATGCCAGTCCATAAAAATGCAAAGCTTGTGCTGTCTCGCAACATTAAGGCTGTGTGATGAATATTCAATGCATGTCTCTTTTTATATTAGGAAAAACAAGGCCCATGGCGCTGGACATCACCAGGATCAAGGGCAATAGACTGAGCTCTTAGGTGACTGTAGGAAGAAAGCAAAAACTGGGATCCCATGGGCTGGAAATAGTGAGCTGGAGAAGGAAGAGGATGAGTTCAATCTAGAGGGAAGGGAGGTCAAGAATTACATTTTTAGGTCTTGAATCAACAGCTGCATGATGAAGCAGTCCATTGATATCAGAATCAGAAAAATGTGCAAAAAGTTAAATTCACAGGTCGTCGAAAGATATTGAACTGTGTACTTAATGTTATTGAGCAATTGCCTGCATGAGCACGATAACTTCAAGTTATCCATGTTTTCAGGTGCTTCTTTGGCCCCTAGGCCTGCACTCACCCCTGATCTATATTGATAAAGAAAGAAGGAAGATGTTAAAGTTTCAATGCAACAGAAAAGGGCTGGAGATGAGAGGAGAGGGAGAGAGTGATTCTTCCTTCAGAGGGTAAGTCACTTCCCTTCTGAAGGAAGATGCTGCAGCTGGAGTTGGTTAAAGAGGCTAAGAAACCCATTGGACAACATGGGCCAATGGTTCTATATCTGTGTATGCACTGTGTAAGTAATGATACATTCAATGGAACCATTGTTGTAATACCTTAACAAATTATGTGATGTTCTCTTTGTGATTATAGAATCAATCTTTTCCAGGATTTACTCAGAGATGAACAAGTGTATGTGTTAGTAAAATGAAATGCTTGTGATAATTCAGTACAATTCAAAGCCAGCAGAAGAAAATGGTATCGTTTGTAATTGTTGGCTGTGGACATTCAAGGATTTCTGCACTGAAGCAGCACAGCAACATGTGTCCTGTCCATAAGTAAAGCACAAAGACCTAATGATCTTAAACATGCCAAAGATGTGTTCATTCATAGAAACATAGAAACATAGAAAATAGGTGCAGGAGTAGGCCATTCGGCCCTTCAAGCCTGCACCGCCATTCAATATGATCATGGCTGATCATCCAACTCAGTATCCTGTACCTGCCTTCTCTCCATACCCCCTGAGGGAGTTGCTATATTTAAGAGGGAGTTAGATGTGGCCCTTGTGGCTAAAGGGATCAGGGGGTATGGAGAGAAGGCAGGTACAGGATACTGAGTTGGATGATCAGCCATGATCATATTGAATGGCGGTGCAGGCTCAAAGGGCCGAATGGCCTACTCCTGCACCTATTTTCTATGTTTCTATGTTTCTATCCCTTTAGCCACAAGGGCCACATCTAACTCCCTCTTAAATATAGCCAATGAACTGGCCTCAACTACATTCTGTGGCAGAGAATTCCACAGATTCACCACTCTCTGTGTAAAAAATGATTTCTCATCTCGGTCCTAAAAGACTTCCCTCTTATCCTTAAACTGTGACCCCTTGTTCTGGACTTCCCCAACATCAGGAACAATCTTCCTGCATCTAGCCTGTCCAACCCCTTAAGAATTTTGTAAGTCTCTATAAGATCCCCCCTCAATCTTCTAAATTCTAGCGAGTACAAGCCGAGTCTATCCAGTCTTTCTTCATATGGAAGACCTGCCATCCCAGGAATCAGTCTGGTGAACCTTCTCTGTACTCCCTCTATGGCAAGAATGTATTTCCTCAGATTAGGAGACCAAAACTGTACGCAATACTCCAGGTGTGGCCTCACCAAGACCCTGTACAACTCCCTGCTCTTGTACTCAAATCCTTTTGCTATGAATGCCAACATACCATTTGCTTTCTTCACAGCCTGCTGCACCTGCATGCCTACTTTCAATGACTGGTGTACCATGACACCCAGATCTTATTGCATCTCCCCTTTTCCTAATCGGTCACCATTCAAATAATAGTCTACTTTGCTGTTTTTGCCACCAAAGTAGATAACCTCACATTTATCCACATTATACTGCATCTGCCATGCATTTGCCCACTCACCCAACCTATCCAAGTCACCTTGCAGCCTCCTAGCATCCTCCTCACAGCTAACACTGCCCCCCAGCTTCATGTCATCTGCAAACTTGGAGATGTTGCATTCAATTCCCTCATCCAGATCATTACTATATGTTGTAAATAGCTGATGTCCCAGCACTGAGCCTTGCAGTACCCCACTAGTCCACTGAGCCTTGCAGTACCCCACTAGAATGCCTGCCATTCTGAAAATGACCCGTTTACTCCTACTCTTTGCTTCCTGTCTGCCAGCCAGTTCTCTATCCACATCAATACTGAACCCCCAATACCGTGTGCTTTAAGTTTGTATACTAATCTCTTATGTGGGACCTTGTCGAAAGTCTTCTGAAAGTCCAGATATAACACATCCACTGGTTCTCCCTTATCCACTCTACTAGTTACATCCTCGAAAAATTCTATAAGATTCGTCAGACATGATTTACCTTTCATAAATCCATGCTGACTTTGTCCAATGATTTCACGACTTTCCAAATGTGCTGCTATCCCATCTTTAATAACTGACTCTAGCATTTTCCCCACCACCGATGTTAGACTAACTGGTCTGTAATTCCCCGTTTTCTCTCTCCCTCCCTTTTTAAAAAGTGGGGTTACATTAGCTCTTCTACTGTGTCTACATTCTGTAATTTAATCATTATATTACAATGAACAGTGATGTCTTTCCTAACAAGGGATATCCCTAACTGCTGAGAGGATATCCCTAACTGGCTGAAACAGTTTGTCTTTGCATCTGATCATTCTCTGCCAGGACCATTCCCCAGTTTGGTAGGTCTGGTAGCAACTGATCCCTGAGCTTTACCAGTGTTCACTGAGGCTGTTCTATGGGGGTGCATCGTGACAGAGTTTTCATGTTCTCATTTTGCTTCCATTCCATTTCATTTAGGAAATACATGGTATCACCTCTGGGGAGCCACAGTTGTCCAGTTTTCTGGGACAGAATGACAGAAAGCATCTGAGTGTGAGAAGTTGAAAACTAGAACAGGAAATTGCAGAGATGTGTATCCAGCCCAGTGACCTCAGAAAAAGACAAGAAGCACGATGGAAATGTGACCTCTTATTTCAATCAGATTGTGCATTTTCAGCAATCTTACATTTTATCTCTGGAAATTTCAAATGCAGAGCCAGTATGTTGCTGCAGAGGTTTATTCCAACATCCCGTACAAAATCACTTAAAGGGATCTCGGTGTAAGGGACCAGAAATGCTTACTTTGAGTAACATACAGAAATTAGCAAGGGAACATGAAGCTTTCTTCAGTACAAATTCTACTATATTACCGATGGATGAATGAATGAATGAATGAATGAATGAATGAGTAAGTTGATTGGCCAAGTATTCACATACAAGGAATTTGCCTTGGTGCTCCACCCGCAAGTGACACATGACATACCGTGACAGTTAGGAATGACACATAAAACATTAAACACTAATAATAAAACATTATTGATTAAACATGTGAATTAGATAAAATACCAGAGCAAAAGGAGGCTACAGATTTGTGGTTATAGAGTAGAGCTACTACTCGTGGAAAAAAGCTGTTTTTATGCCTGGCTGTGGCAGCTTTGACAGTCCGGAGTTGCCTTCCAGAGGGAAGCGAGAGGGGTCAGAGATGATCTTGCCTGCTCATTTCCTGGCCCTTGCAGTGTACAGTTCGTCAATAGAGCGAAGGTTGCAGCCAATAACCTTCTCAGCTGATCGGACGATTCGCTGCAGCCTCTGGATGTCGTGCTTGGTGGCTGAGCCAAACCAGACCATGATGGAGAAGGTGAGGACCTTCTATAGCACCCATCCTTCTCTCCAGACATGCTTCCTGTCCCGATGAATTATTCCATCTTTTTGTGTCTATCTTCTGTTTAAAACAGCATTAAACCAGATGGCCATATAGAATTGGACCATCATTGCCTGTGGCAGATTTTGCTTCCTCAGCTGCCGCAGGAAGTACATCCTCTGTTGTGCCTTTTTGACTGTGGAGTCGATAGTGGAGGAGTGATACAGGTCATTTAAGGTTCTTGGAGATGATGGTCCTTGGTCCTTGAAGATGATGGTTCCCAGGAACTTAAAATACTCCACAGATGTGACTGTGGTGTTGTTGCTGGTGAGTGGGGTGAGGGGAGGGGGAGCTCTCTTAATGTCAATGTTGTTGATGGTGTCAATTTTGACCACCTTAATGGTGAAGGCTAAATGCATGCAGTTTACTATCATAAACCCTTCAGTTGCTGTGATCAGTTAACAGATAATGATAACTGCAGTGTTTAACTGATTAGAGCAGAGCATCCCTGGCTTTATTTGCGATCTTCATAGAATTAAATAGGATGCAACAGGAAGGAATGGAAATCAGGTATTTTGGGATTCTCGTCTCCAATTCCTGTCAGGACGTTGGATGAATGAAGAGGAAAGGAACCCCAGACTGCAAATAGCTCACTGATATTCATGTGCAGGAAGGAACTGCAAATGCTGGTTTAAACCAAAGATAGACACAAAAAGCTGGAGTAATTCATCGGGACAGGCAGCATCTCTGGAGAGAAGGAATGGGTGATGTTTCGGGTCGAGACCCAAGGGTCTGCTGCCTGTCCCGCTGATATTCATGGTCCAGGCTCACAGATAATTGGTATCCTTGTTGGTTTATTATTGACATGTGCTCCAACTTACAGTGAAAAAAATTGTTTGCCAGCTATCCAGTTTAATCAATATATACATGAGTGCAATCAAGCCACACACACGTCAAGAGTGTTTTATTGTCATATGTCCCAGATAGAACAATGACATTCTTACTTGCAGCAGCACAATATAATGTGTAAACATAGTTCACTGTAAGCAAATAATAAACAAGAACTGTGGGCTGCACCAGTGAAGGGAGGGAAGCTGGATACCAGGTTTACAATAAGCAGTTTACCAGGGAGTACAAATACCTTGGAGTGTACCTGGACAGTAAACTGGACTGTTCCAGAATGCTGAGGCCCTGTACAAGAAGGGACAGAGCCGGCTGAACTTTTTGAGAAGGCTCCACTCCTTCAACGTCTGCAGTAAGATGGTAGCCAGTACCATCTTCTTTGCTGCCCTGTCCTGGGGCAGCAGGGCGAAGGCTGCGGACACCAATAGGGTCAACAAACTCATCAGGAAGGCTGGCTCCGTCCTGGGGGTAGAGTTGGATTCATGGGAGGTGGTCTTGGAGGGGAGGAGCGGAGCATCTTGGACAATGCAGCTCACCCCCTCCATGACACACTGGTCAACCTGGGGAACACCTTCAGCAACAGACCTGTTCCACCAAGATGCAGGACAGAACGCCACAGGAAATCCTTCTTCCCTGTGGCTATCAAACTGTATAGCTCCTCCACCTTCTGTCGTGGGGTAGACTGACTCCCCTCTCCCCCCACCACCCAATTTTTGCACATCCATAATCCTTTCCACTCGTCACTTTAATTTCACGTTTCATTTAATTTGCATTTTTATGATCAATTTCCCTCCTGGGATGAATAAAGTTCTATCATATCATATTGTAAAAAAATGTTCTGTGCGTATATATCCAATATGTAATACAATGAGAAAACGCCAGAGTGCAGAATGTAGTGTTATAGCGTTACAGATATGAGTTACAGAGTAACGCATGCAGATAAAAAGAGTACAAAAGTCGCAATGAGGTAGCCTGGGAAATGAGGATTACGATAGATTATGACATGTAGTGTGAAACAGTGGAGAAAAAGTTGTTCCTGAATATGAGGTGTCTGCTTTCAACCTTATGTATCTTCTGCCCGTTAGGAAAGGGGAGAAGATGGAGTGACCGGAGTGTAAATGTAATGATAAAAAACATCCAATTCAGTAATTAAGCAAGACATGAAAGAGATACAGTAAAACTATGATAATCGACACCCTGGAGATTTTGGTAGCACCAGACCAGGGAGGTTTCGGGTCTATTGGATGCCCAACACACTATTTTACATTTGAAGTGAACTCAGTGAGTTTGAAGGAAACGGGAAATATACAAGCATTCCAGCTCCTGCCACAAATCTTCCAATTTTCCCGATCACTGTTGCCGCAGACCCATCCTCAGCTCTACACCCACATACACTTGGATCATATTCCTGTATAATGAGTGAATCCGCTGATATCCATCAAGCTTTCTGAACAAACAGATGCCAATTTCTTTGAGCTTAACGCCTTCGCCATCACCTGACGGACAGTGAGAGGAGCCACTTGAAGGAGGGGAGGAAAGAAAAATTAATAACAAAATTAAAATCTGTGCATCATACAACACGATTGGTTTACCTAAAATGATTTGTTCCATCCTGAAAACAGGTCCCAAGGGAGAATGAGATAATTCCATCCCTGATCCTTGGTAGCATGCTTTGTCAAATTCACGAAATTACAGAGAGCTGATGATCTGTAGCAATAAGCCTCTTGTGACAAAAATATACAGTGCAATTTAGAATGGGTCATGCATATGATAGATTAGCGGTTTTCAGTATCATTCATTATCTGCAGCAATAACATTTCGATGCCTTCAAAACTAGCAGTGAAAAGGAGACTTGAAAAATAATAAACTTGTAAAATGTGTTGCAGTAATTGCTCGAGGAAAGGCAGCTGAGCTGTGAGATTGGGAGCGAGATTGTAATATGGGATGCAAGTATAACAGTAATGGCCTGTGTGGCTGACAAAATCCCTGGAGGCATTGATTCCTTAGGAGATAAAACGCCCCTTTAAAAAAACGATAGAAATGTTTAATCAGCAAAAATAAATTGCTTCCAATTGAACCAAAGTCAATTAAAAGGAAAACACTATTGTCCCTCAAGCCTTTTACACCATTCAGAGGTCTGTGTCAAAGAAGAGAGAGGAGTCTGAAGAAGGGTCTTGACCGAAACGTCACCCATTCCTCTCTCCAGAGATGCTGCCTGTCTTGCTGAGTTACTCCAGCATTTTGCGTCTATCTTGTGTCAAAGAAGAGTTGCACTCTGAGCCTGTGTTCACGTCTGTGCAATTGATCAGCGAGATGGAGGACATTCTGCACAGATCTCCCACAATGTCAGGACCAATGTGCATCATTTGGCCATTGTTGCATCATCAGAGCATGACAGTGAGAAGGAACAGGAACGTACAGCTATTATCATCATTACTTACAAACCAAACTCAAAAATAAACCCCAAGATGCTTTACCGCACCACTTTGACCAATCTCCACGACATCACCTGCATCCTATAACTTGGATAATTAACTTTATGACGTGCTAAACCTTATACCCACTGATATATACCTCTCACATTATCACCAGAATAAAATTATATACTGCAGTGCATCCTACTACACTTTTAAATGCATTACTTAAAATACAATGGGGAGGATGAAAATGCACAATTTACATGATTTCTGAAATGACTCATCAAGTCCTCACATTTGCAATTTAAAATGACTTAGCTAGACAATATCATTTAGATAATGGAATTTAATTTTATATCTGTAATTAATTCCGAGTGTATGCATGTGTGAGTGTGAGTGTGAGTGTGGGTAAGGGAGGGAAAAATCTGAGGTTTTGGAATCATGTGAATTGAAAGATAGGTTAAATGCTAATAGAAAATTGTTCATGTCAAGGTGTCAAAAAATGTGATTGAGTAATTTACCGACGCACTTAGGTTTTGAGACAAAGTTTGGAAAAAGTTGCTCAAAATGTATAAACCGGAAGGTTTCAATGTTGTCACCAATTGACATATCCATGGAAAATGGCAACTCAGCCAAGATACCCGGCAGGGCTGTCTCAAAGTGCACTCACACCTGGATTTAAGAAGGCATTTCTCATAGAATGTGGAATGAATAGGGGTTGAAAGGGATCTTGGTTTATTCTTGTCACATGTACCGAGGTGCAGTGCAACTTTGTATTACTATCCAATCAAGTGATACCATACATGCATACATCAGATAGCGCAAAAGAGAAAATAAACAGAGTGCACAATGCTGCGTAACAGCTGCAAAGGAAGCACAGGTAAAAGACTGCAAGAGCCAGAAAGAGGTAGATTGGAAGAATGGGAATTCCTGGAGCTATATTTACCATTCTGGTCTACATGAATGTGAACTGTACAGCAAAGAACACGAGAGTGAGCTGAGGAGTCCCTGTAGCAACAATGCTTCATGTCTTCCAATATTGTACACCACATCAGCATCATTTGTGTCTATTTCTTTCACTTTAACTAGTTGCCAACATTTTTGGCTTTGAACGAATACCGATGTTACCGATTTCGTAAGGAAATGTGTGGAGGTGTGTGTGTTCTCACCAAGACCTTCTGTCTTCCCTAACCAAAAGCAATGGATGAATCAGGAGGCCAAAAATCTTCTGAGAACATGATCTTAGCTATTCAAGACTTGCGATGCAAGGTCCTATAAGAAGTTCAGATACAACCTTGACAAGACCATCGAGATGTCAAAGTGACACTTCTGGTCTATTTAGACAGCATGGAAACAGGCCCTTCAGCCCACCGAGTCTATGCTGACTAGCAATCCATGCACACTGACACTATCCTACACACTCGGGACAATCTACAATTATACCAAGCAATTAACCTACAAACCTGTACATTTGGAATGTGTGCGAAAACAGGATCTCCTGGGGAAAACCCACGCAAGTCACGGGGAGAACAAACAAACTCCATACGGACAGCACAGGTAGTCAGGATCAAACCCGGGTTTCCGGTGCCTTAAGGCAGCAACTCTACCGCTACAACACTGTGCCGCCCAAACTGGGGAATCGGTGGATGTTCGGCAGCTGTGGCAAGGCTTGCATATCATGACTCTCTAAAGGCAAAACAAAGATATAGCCCAAGTGACAATGACGCATCGCTCCCAGACGAGCTCAATGCTTTCTACTCTTATTTCAGAAGAGAGAACCCTCAATATACCCTCTTGAGTCCTCACAGCCCCTGATGACACTGAGGCCAATGTCAGAACAACCAACATGAGAGCCAACCCTTGGAAATTATCTGGGCCCAGTGATGTGTCTGGTTGCATTCTTAAAACTTGTGCAGACCAGCTGGTTGGAGTCTTGGCAGACATCTTCGACCTCATTATTAAGGTCCAAGATCCCACCAGCTTTAAAGTGGAATCCATAATACCAATGCCCAAGAAGAGCAAGGTGACCTGCTTCAATGACAACTGTCCAGGGCCACTAACATCCATGATGATGAAGTGCCCTGAGAGGTTGGTTATGACACATATCTGCTCATGCCCTGTTATCTTCTCAAAATATATTTTCCAACTCAGAGTACTGGGTCTTTGCTCATCCCCATGTAACCGGGTCCTTATCTTGCTCACTGGCAGCCCACAATCAGTAGGAAACGGCAACATTAATTAATTGAGTTGGGTTTAGTTTATTGTCACGTGTCCCGAGGTACAGTGAAAAGCTTTTGCTGCGTGCTAACCAGTCCGCAGAAAGACAATACATGATTACGATCGAGCCATCTATTAAGAGAATAACGTGAATAACGTTTAGTGCAAGATAAAGCCAATAAAGTCCAGTCAAAGATAGTACGAGCGTCTCCAATTAGGTCGATACTAGTTCACAAATGCTCTCTGGTTGTGGTAGGGTGGTTCAGTTGCCTGAAAACAGCTGGGAAAAAAACTGTCCCTGAACCTGGAGGTGTGCGTTTTTACACTTCTGTACCTTTTTGCCTGATGGGGGAGGGGAGAAGAGGGAGTGGCCAGGGTGTAACTTGTCCTTGATAATGCTGGTGGCCTTGCCGAGGCAGCATGAAGTATACATGGTGTCAATGGAATGGAGGTTGGTTTGTGTGATGGTCTGGGCTGCGTCCACAATTCTCCACAATTTCTTGCGGTCTTGGATGGTGCTGTTCCGAAACCATGCTGTGATATATCTTGATAAAATGCTTTCCACGACACATCTGTAAACACTGGTGAGAGTTGCTGGGGAAGTGCCAAACCACTTAAGGCTTCTAAAAGCCCTGTCCCACAGTACAAATTCATTCAAGAGTTCTCCCCGAGTTTCCCCTGATTCGAACTCGGAGAATTACGGTAATGGCCACTCGTACGTACTCGGGGCTCTCGTGGACATTTTTCAACATGTTGAAAAATCTTCACGAGTCTTCCCCAGCTTAACTGCCAATTGCGAGTCTTCCCGAGTATCTGCCGTTAGCGTTACGAGCCGCTAAGAGACGTCCCCGAGCTCCGACGTACCCGCTACGTTCATTCCACGTGCTTACCACGAGTTTGATTTTTTTTAACTCGAGAGAGCTCTTGGATGAACTCGTACAGAGCTTTCTTAGCCATTGCTTCAATATGAGTGTCCACAAGAAGTTGTGGTGATTTCTACTCAATAACCATCAACACAGGAGCACTTCAAGGCTATGTGCACAGTTCCCTACTCTGCTCTCACTATTCCCATGACTGTGTAGCCTGACCCAACGCCATCTTTAAATTTGCTGTCATTGGACAAATAACAGGCAATGGTGAGTCAGTGTACAGTAGGGAGATCAATAATCTGATTGAATGGTGCCAGGCCAACTATCTTGCTCTCAACTTTGTTAAGAGCAACTAAGGCTAGGAGTTAAGGAGTTAATTATTGACTTCCAGAAGGGAATCTCAAGGATTCATGAGCCTGTCATCTCAGGTAAAGCAGTGGAGAGAGTGGACAAAAGTGCTGGAGAAACTCAGCGGGTGCAGCAGCATCTATGGAGCGAAGGAAATAGGCAACGTCTCGGCCCGAAAAGTTGCCGATTTCCTTCACTCCATAGATGCTGCTGCACCTGCTGAGTTTCTCCAGCACTTTTGTCTACCTTCGATTTTCCAGCATCTGCAGTTCCTTCTTAAACAGTGGAGAGAGTGGACAGCTTCAACTTCCTGCTCGTGCATATCACTGAAGATCTGTCTGGGATGCAACACAATGGTGCAATCACTCCCATTCATGGCTCCACTTTAGAAGATTGCGGAGATCTGTTATGTCACTGACTACCCTATCAAACTTCTACATGTACAAAACTGAGGGAATACTGCCTAGTTTTGTCACAGCCTAGTTCAGTAACTCAAATGTGTAGGAATGAAGGAGGCTGCAGAAAGTGGCAGATATCACCTGGTCCATCACTGGTACTGACCACCCCATCACTGAAGGAATTTGCAGGATGCGCTGCCTCAAAAATTCAGTAAATGTCATCAAAGACCCACATCATACTGGGTCATATCCTCATTTCTTGTCTACCATCATGAAGAATGTACAGGACCCTGAAGGCCGTGACCTCCAGGTTCATGAACAGCTTCTTCCCTGCAACAATCAGGCCCCTGGACATTACACAACACTAACCACTATCTCAGCAACTAAGATCTATCATGGACTTTGGTTTTGGTTGCATTATGGACTTCAGTTTACCTAGCATTACTGATAGTTCATTTATGGTATTAATAATTATTGGACATTTATTTGTGTGTTTTGCATTAATAGGCCTTGTTTACTTCTCTGTGGATTGTCACCTTGTCGTGGTGGAGAAGCTTGTGTGGACCTGAGATTCTGAGATCGCTGCCGTCCGGAGCTACGCTCCTGTTGGGGCCACCCAAGGCGGTAAGGTCGAGGGGGAGGTCCCTGACAAAGACCAATCCAACCAAGACCTCAACGGTAGAACAGGCGGAGGATGATGGCTGACCTTAGTGGAGCGTCGCAACGGCTGGGTAAGTGGATGAAGGCTGCAGCAGAAAAGGGTCTCCGGTCGTCTTGGACTCCATGCCACTGGATCCTGACCCAGACCCGTCAAGGACCGTGTGGTGGCTGTCTGTGCACCAGTCTCCCCACGTTAAACATAGTCACGCACAGGCCTCCTCCCAAAAAGAGGACGGTCATACTCGATGAATAGGCCTTTAACTCTGCAGCATGTAACTATTTCATTGTTCTGTTGCTGAGATATATGTCAATTAAGCACTAGTAATGTTTGACATAATCGTGCATATCAAAGAATGCAGTGCAACCTGTACAAAGTCCATAGTGGATTGGTGCTGGTGGAGTTGTGCCAGTTATCCATGAAAAGATAAGTGGATGATTGTTGGAAACCTTGGACTGAAGGTGGAAGGGGCTGCTGACCTCTCAAATAATTAGCTAGTTTGCAGATTGTAACTATCTAATATTTCAGCAGCTGCATGGACTATGTGCTGTGATTTGGCATTTGGTTTGTAGTATTGAATTTGGCTCTCAGTTACTTTAGAATTTGAAAAGGTCAATTGGGTCAATTGGAAATTTCCTTCTTTAAGAAAATTATGAATAGATGTCTTATCAATTTAGGAGTACAGAAGCACTGTCTGGCTTCTATCTATTTATTTCCCATGGGGTTGAATCTTCCTTAACACAAGGAATTGTGCAGGTGAGTGGAAGAATCATGGAAATATGATCACAAAAAAAGACACTTGCTACCGTACAGCGATTGCAACGCCAGAGGCACGGGTTCGATCCCGACTAAGGGTGCTGTCTGCACGGAGTTTTACGTTCTCCCCATGACCAGGTGGGTTTTCTCCAAGATCTTCGGTTTCCTCCCACATTCCAAAGGCGTGCAGGTTGGCAGGTTAATTGACTTAGTTTAAATATAAAATTGTCCCTAGTGTGTGTAGGATCATGTTAATGTGTGGGGATCGCTGGTCAGTAGATAACCTGTCATTTGTTCAGGGTCCAGTGCTAGAGGAGATACACAGTGGTCAGGCAGTTTTGTGGCTTCACATGTTCAGAGAATTGAAATAAAAGGCAAATTATTGAGCAGCTCCCTCTATATTTGTCTTGGATAAAAGAAGTACACAGGCAGAGGTGGAGTAACAATTAATAAAAATGTGTTCTTGTTGTGCCAGGCAGCCACTATGGAAACATGAGCAGGGTATAATTTACAGCAGGGTTTCATTAAGAATACAGTAAAATGCTTCAACATAATTTGTATCACCCTATACTTAACTAACAGAGGGGTGGTAAACACTGAGCAGTAAATGGGAAACATGCAAAGATGTAAAGAGAAGGAAATAATAAATTCCTCTAGTACTGCTCTCGGTACAAGGGGGAAAGGAGCCACCAGGATGGGGAGAGGGGTCTCAGGAGGAAGCTCTGAGGGAGAGAGGGTAGGAGACGAGGGCACTAAGGGAGGAATGGAGGGAGGTAAAGGGAGCCAGGCAGAAAATGTGGAAAATTCAATCCCACTTTGTACTGAATTAAGGCATTGCTCTGTCAAGCCTATGAGATAGCCAGCTGTGAAATCATCATCACACAAATCAGCACCGTATTAAAATTATTCTCACACATGCATCTTCACTTCCCACTGCAGTGAAGGCAAGGCATGCTCAGACAAAGACAGCCTGACAAGGATGAACAGAAATGTGTAGGAAGGAATGGCAGATGCTGATTTAAAACAAAGATAAAGACAAAATGTTGGAGTAACTCAGCAGGCCAGGCAGCATCTCTGGAGAGAAGGAATGGGCGACGTTTCGCTTCGAGCTCCTTCTTCAGACTGAGTCGGGGAGAGGGAGATGCAGAAATAAGGAAGTGTAAGTTGTGAAAATGAGAAATGGAGATCAAGAAAAATGTGGAACAGATCATTGTTAGCTAGGAGAAGGTAACAACAATGCAAACAGAGATAAAATGTAAACACGGATAGTAAGACTGGTCAGAGAACTGGAATGGGGAGGGATGGAGAGATAGGGAAAGCAAGGGTTACTTGAAGTTAGAGAAGTCAATGTTCATACCGCTGGGGTGTAAGCTGCACAAGCAAAATATGAGGTGTTGTTCCTCCACTAGGCCTCACTCTTACAATGGAGGAGGCCCAGGACAGAAAGGTCAGAGTGGGAATGGGAGGGAGAGTTAATGTGTTTAACAACTGGGAGATCAGGTAGGTTTAGGCAGACTGAGCGGAGGTGTTCAGCAAAATGATCGTCGAGCCTGCGCTTGGTCTTGCCGATATACAAGTGTCCACACCTGGAACCGCGGATACAGTAGATGAGGTTAGATGAGGTACAAGTGAACGTCTGCCTCACCTGAAAAGATTGTTGAGGTCTTTGGACAGAGTCGAGGGGGGAGGTATGGGAACAGGTGTTGCATCTCCTGCTGTTCCAGGGGAAGGTACCTGGGGAGGGGGTGGTTTGGTTGGGAAGGGACGAGTTAACCAGGGAGTTGCGGAGGGAACGGACTCTGAGGAAAGTGGAAAGGGGTGGAGGTGGGAAAATATGGCTAGTGGTGGGATCTCGTTAGAGGTGGCTAAAATGTCGGAGGATTATGTACAGGCGTGTTTGTAACACATGGAAACTATAAAAATCCGTAACCCATAAACTGAAGAAAAATACATCCCAGAAACAGCTGGACATGCTCAGTCCGGACAACTAGAACCATCGCAATTTACAGCATAAAGTTACACAGTTCAGCCCATCATGCCACTTCTCCAGAAGAGGATTTTTTGGTTAATCTTCTTTCTGTGCAGTGCATATTAAGGAATTTTTTTAAAATAAAAAAGGCATCACCTTCATCTGAATGTTCTATGTTTTAATAAAATCCACCCTCACATCCTCACAAGTTCATAAGTATAAAAGTGATAGGAGTAGAATTAGACCATTCGGCCCATCAAGTCTACTCCGCCATTCAATCATGGCTGATCTATGTTTCCCTCTCAACCCCATTCTATTGCCTTCCCCCCATGACCCCTGACACCTATCGGAGGTAGTGACCATAACATGATAAGTTTTAATCTGCAATTTGAGAGGGAGAAGGTAAAATCAGAAGTGTCAGTGTCACATTTGAACAAAGGGGACTATGGAGGCACGAGGGAGGAGCTGGCCAAATATGACTGGAAAGGGACCCTAGCAGGAATGATGGTGGAACAGCAGGTGTTTCTGGGAATAATCCAGAAGATGCAGGGTCATTACATTCCAAAGAGGATTAAAAATTCTAAGGGGACTAAGAAGCGACTGTGGCTGACAAGGGAAGTCAAGGACAGTATAACAGTAAAAGAGAAGGTCATAGCAAAGATGAGCGGGAAGCCAGAGGATTGGGAAACTTTTAAAGATAAATAGAAGGTACCTAAAAAGGCAATAGAGGGAGAAAAGATGAAGTATGAAGGTAAGCTAGCCAAGAATATAAAGGAGGATAGATTCAAGAGATTCAGGAGACATTTATTGTCACATGCACCAATTGGTACAGTGAAATTTGGGGTCACCATACAGACATACGAATAAAAGAAGAACAAAACACGATAGTATTTTAACATAAACATCCCCTGCACAGCGGAATCAAAGTTTCCTACTGTGATGGAAGGCCCAAAGTTCAGTCCTCCTCCTCTTTGATGGTCTTTGATGTACGCCCGTGGTCGGGGCCTCCCGTGCCCTCCGCAGCCCTCCTCAGTCGCCGCTCAGGCCCTCTCGCCGGGATGATGGAACTCCGATGTCGGAACAGGAGAACAACCTCAGCGGCTTGGACCTGGAATCGGCCATTTCCTACCGGAGTCCGCGGCTCCCGAAATCCACAGGCCGCACTGAGCGGAGACCCACACTGGCGGCCCTCGGCAAAGGGCCCCAGGGCACCGCGATGTTGAAGCCAGCACCGCCCACGCTGGAAGCTTCGCCAGGAGGCAACTGGGAGATGGTTTCCCCCTTACCCTACCCCCCTCCCCCATATAGAAAAACTAAAGAAAGCTCCTCAACATACTTTTAAACAAAATAATTTTAAAAAATGGAAAAAACGGACAGACTGTGGGCAGAGGCAGCCTTCATGCGGCGCCCCTAGTGGCCATAGTAAAAGCTTTTTTAGGTATGTAAAGAGAAAAAAATTAGTTATGACAAATGTGGGTCCCTTGAAGGTGAATATATTATGGGGAACAAGGAAATGGCAGATGAGTTGAACCGGTTATTTGGTTCTGTCTTCACTAAGGAAGACACCAACAATCTCCCAGATGTACTAGGGGACAGAGGACCTAGGGTAACGGAGGAACTGAAACAAATTCACATTCGTCAGGAAATGGTGTTGGGTAGACTGATGGGACTGAAGGCTGAAAAATGCCCAGGGCCTGATGGTCTGCATACTGGGGTGCACAAGGAGGTGGCTCCAGAAATCGTGGACGCATTCATGATAATTTTCCTATGTTCTATAGGTTCTGCATCAGGTCCTGTGGATTGGGTAGCTAATGTTATCCCACTTTTCAAGAAAGGAGGGACAGAGAGAAAACAGGGAATTATAGACCAGTTCGCCTTACATCGGTGGTGGGGAAGATGCCGGAGTCGATTAACAAAGATGTAATAGCGGCGCATTTTGATAGCAGTAACAGGATCGGTCCATGTCAGCATGGATTTACAAAGGGGAAATCATGCTTGACCAATCTTCTGGAATTTTTTGAGGATGTAACAATTAAAATGGACAAGGGAGAGCCAGTGGATGTAGTGTACCTGGACTTTCAGAAAGGCTTGGTGCTGGGATAGCAGCTATTTACAATATGCATTAATGATTTAGATGAAGGAAATGAAGTAACATTAGCAAATTTGCGGATGACACATAGCTGGGTGGCAGTGTGAACTTTGAAGAGGATGCTATGAGGATGCAGAGTGACTTGGACAGGTTGGGTAAGTGGGCAGATGCATGGCAGATGCAGGATAATGTGGATAGATGTGAGGTTCTCCACTTTGGAGGCGAGAACAGGAAGGCAGATTATTATCTGAATGGTGTCAGGTTAGGAAAAGGGGGAGTACAATGAGACCTGGGTGTCCTAGTACATCAGTCACTGTAAATAAGCATGCAGGTACAGCAGGCAGTGAAGAAAGCTGCCATTGCCTTCATAAAGAGAGGAGTTGAATATAAGAGCAAAGAGATCCTTCTGCAGTTGAACAGCCCCTGGTGAAACCACACCTGGAGGTCTCCTAATTTGAGGAAGGGCATTCTTGCTATTGAGGGAGTGCAGCGTAGGTTCACCAGGTTAATTCCCGGGATGGCGGGATTGTCATATGATGAAACAATGCAGCGACTAGGCTTGCATTCACTGGAATTTGAAAGGATGAGAGGGCATCTTTTAGAAACATATAAAGTTATTAAGAGACTCGCTAGATGCAGGAAAAATGTTCCCGATGTTTGGGGAGTCCAGAACCAGGGGCCATTGTCTATGTATCTATGTATCATACTTATCGAGAATCTATCTATATCTGCCTTATGAATATCTATTGGCGTCCTCCACAGCTTTCTGAGGCAAAGAATTCCACAGCTACACCACCCTCTGACTAAAGAAATTCCTAATCATCTCCTTTAATTCTTTAATTCTGAGACTATGACCTCTGGTCTTGGACTCTCCCATTAGTGTAAATATCCTCTCCACGTCCACTCTATCCAGGAGATTTACATTCCCCACAAACCTAATACTAATTAAGTTATCTGATAAGGGAAATGGGTTCTTCCTGCCGATCCTATCTTGGCATCTCATACTTCAGTTCAGTTAGATTAAATCGCAGTACCAGTTGGCCAGAGACAACAACCTCAGTCTAATCCTCAGAAAGATAATCCTGCAGCCCTGAATCTTTCTAAATTCCCTCTGCACCATCTTTGGTCCAAGGATATCCCTGCTGTGGGATGGTGATCAGATCTTTGTGCTGAACTCTAGGTGCATGAGCTGGCATGTTAACATGGATCAAAGAGCTAAATGAGGTGAGAGGGATAGCCTTCACATCAAAGCATCAATACAATCTGACTGAGTGTCATATCAAGGCATTTAAGAACGGCCTTTGTGACTTGCTGCACTTGTACGGCTGAAGGTGCTCCCCCACACTGCGCATGGGGAGGGTTCCAAGGCTTAGAGCCAGTAATGATGAAGGATGGGTGATATATTTCCAAATGAGGATGATGCATTGCTTGGAGGGGAACCTGCAAGTGTTGATATTGTAGGTACCTGACTGATACATATAAAATTCTTAAGGGATTGGACAGGCTAGATGCAGGAAAAATGTTCCCAATGTTGGGGGAGTCCAGAACCAGGGGTCACAGTTTAAGAATAAGAGGTAGGTTATTTAGGACGGAGAAGAGGAAAAACTTTTTCACCCAGAGAGTTGTGATTCTGTGGAATTCTCTGCCACAGAAGGCAGTGGAGGCCAATTCACTGGATGCTTTCAAGAGAGAGTTTGATATAGCTAGGGATATGGGGAGAAAGCAGGAACGGGGTACTGATTTTGGATGAACTGCCATTATCCTATTGAATGGCGGTGCTGGCTCCAATGGCCGAAATGCCTACTCCTGCACCTATTTTCTATGTTTCCGTATTTCTAAATGGTTGGAGGAGCACAGTGGGTCGAGCAATATGAGTGGGGAGAGGAATTGTTCCCAATTTGAATCTGTATCATTGCTTTCCACCCACAGATGATGCTTGACTCTCTGATGTTGTGTTGAAGGTATAGCGTGTTTGATTGTGTGAGACTGAATCGGAGCAGCCGGTGGATGAAGTGAGACAAAAATTTGTCAAAAAGAAGATCGACACAAAACGCTGGAGAAATGGCTTACTCCTGCACCTATTTTCTATGTTTCTATAATAGGACCCTTACCTTAAATCCTATACTCAGATCCTCTCATGATAAAGGCCAACAATATAAGGCCAACAATACAAGATTTTTAAGGGTTTGGATACGCTAGAGGCAGGAAACATGTTCCCGATGTTGTGGGAGTCCAGGACCAGGGGCCATAGTTTAAGAATAAGGAGTAAGCCATTTAGAACGGAGACGAGGAAACGTTTTCTCACAGAGAGTGGCGAGCCTGTGGAATTCTCTGCCTCAGAGGGTGGTGGAGGCGGGTTCTCTGGATGCTTTCAAGAGAGAGCTAGATAGAGCTCTTAAAAATAGCAGTCAGGGGATATGGGGAGAAGGCAGGAACGGGGTACTGATTGGGGATGATCAGCCATGATCACATTGAATGGCGGTGTTGGCTCGAAGGGCCGAATGGCCTGCTGCTGCACCTATTGTCTATTGTCTATTGTCTAATATGAACATTAAATTCTCAATTTATAAGCAGCATTATAGCTTTCCCTCTCTGCCTCCACCACCCTAGTTCTACTACAATCAGCCCCTCTTCATACACCCCCATTCCATTCCACCCATATCCCCCCCCCCCCCCATTTCTTTACATGTCACCGCTCCTCGCACCTCATCTCACACTTTTATCTCCTTTTCATCTTGAGCCTTTGTCATTTACTATACCCCCTCACCTACCGTATCTCAACCTAGCAGTTGCCAGCCTTTGTCCAGCTTTCTCCCCCCTACAACAATCAGTCTGAAGAAGGGTCCCAACACAAAATGTTGCCTATCCATTCCTTCCACAGACTCTGCCTGACCTGCTGAATTACTCCAGCACTCAATGTTTTGTTCAAGATTCAAGCACCTGCACTTCCGTGTGCCTCCCTAACTGCTTTCTACTTATGCATACTGACCGCCGGTATTAGGTGTATAAGGGCATCAATTTTTCTGTGAACAACAACATTTCCTGATCTCTTGCAATCTATCATTATTCGCAAATTATGCTGGATTTGTAAAAAAAAAGAAATTTTTAAAGCTATTTTCACACAGTGTGGGCATATATGGAACTAATTGCCAGAGAAAATGGTTAAGGCAGATACAATAACAAAATTTAAAAAAACATTTGGATAGGTGCATGAGAGGAAAGATTTAAAGGATGTGGGCCAAACATGGGCAAATGGGGTTGGGTAGATGGGCATCTTGGTTGGCGTGAAAGAGTTGGGTTGATGGGACTGTTTCCATGCTGTTTGACTGCTCACTTCCAACCCCTGATTGTCCAGGATCGGCCAAGCCCAGCATATTCAAATCACATGCAGAGAATACAAAGAGCTGTAATATCTGGATCTGGTCACTGCCTGATCTCGCCAACGCATAATCCCCATCTTCCTGCACTAACTTCTCCAGATAATGAGATCTGGCCAACTGAACCTCAGTGCATGTGAGATTTCCCAAGAAACAGAGTGGGTCCAATATTAGGATCAGGCCTCTGGTAACAAAACTGTAGGCATTATTCCACAAGCAGTCTCACCAAAGTTCTATCGGACTGCAATAGGGCACTTACATTAAATCCTGTACTCAGATCCTCTCATGATCTGAGTTCATTCAAGTGCTCTCCTGAGTTTAAAAAAAAATCAAACTCGTGGGAAGCACGTAGAATGAACGTAGCGGGTACGTCGGAGCTCGGGGACGACCCAGTAGTGGCTCGTAAAACTAACGGCAGGTACTCGGGTAGACCCGCTAACGGCAGGTAAGCTCGGGAAGACTCGTGAAGATTTTTCAACATGTTGAAAAATGTCCACGAGAGCCCCGAGTACCGACGAGCGGCCATTACCGTAAATCTCCGAGTTCGAATCAGGGCAAACTCGGGAGAACTCTTGAATGAACTCGTACAGTGGGACGAGGCTTTAAAGATCAACAACATGAACATTGGATTCTCCAATTTTAAGCAGCACTCTCACTTCCCCTCTCTTTTCTCTGCCTTGTTCTACCACAATCAGCCCATCTTCACCCTTCTATTCCACTTCTGATATCAGCGGATTTGATGGGCTAAAGGGCCTGTTTCCGCACTATATCTCTAAACTAAACACCCAGTCAATCGTTGATGGATCATCATGGACGAAGGTCTTTGGAAATGTTCTAACTGTTTCTGCTGTCAGAACTAGTTAAAAACTACTCAAGTGGATTCTATTTTCTTTAAAAAAAAAGCACATAATCTTCTTTTAAAAAGTTATAATAATTAAAACCATCTTAAAATAATGGAAAATAAAAATAATATAGTCAACATTGAGTCATACAACATGGAAACTGGGCTTCCACCTCATCCAATATGCTCCATCTACGTTAGTCCCATTTGCTCGCATTTGGCCCATATCCCTCCAAACCTTTCCTGTCCATGTACGCCAGGAAGCGAGCGGGCAAGATCATCTCTGACCCTTCTCACCCTGGCCACAAACTCTTTGAATCACTTCCATCTGGAAGGCGACTCCGGACTGTCAAAGCTGCCACAGCCAGACATAAAAACTGTTTTTATCCACTAGTAGTTGCTCTACTCAACAGCCAAAAATCTGTAGACTCCCTTTGATCTGGTATTTTGTTGGTTCACATGTTTGATCAATGGTGTTTTATCATTAATGTTTTATTATTATTAATGTTTAGTGTTTTCTGAGTCATTCGTAACTGTCACTGTATGCCATGTTGTTACTTGTGGGCGGAGCACCGAGGCAAATTCCTTGTATGTGAATACTTGGCCAATAAACTTACTTACTTGTTGTTAAAGAAGGAACTGCAGATGCTGGAAAATCGAGGGTACTCAAAAGGCTGGAGAAACTCAGTGGGTGCAGCAGCATCTAAGGAGCAAACTTACTTACTTACTTCCCTTTCCGTGTACTTGCCTATGGTAATGTGAGCAAATCACTTACCTTTCCTGACCTTCTCACCTGCTGCGGATGTCCCCTTTCACCCAAGTGGGCGAAGCTCCTTCCTCCAGCCAGGATGCAGCAGAGCTGAGGGGTGGATGTGAGGTATATGACCCTCTTTCCTCAGTGCTCAGTGGAGTTTCCAGCAACAAGGAGGGGGTGCGGTGCTCTGGCCTCTAACTGCAATCCGACTCCTATCTTTAATCACGAGCATTAAGGAGTCTGATCAGAGAGCTGGTGGTTTTGTGAGGATCTCCAATTAAGGGCAAGCTGGATCCAGATCTCTATGCCACAGTTAAATTGATGCTTATAAGCTTTTGAAGAAAAAGGAAAAAGAAAATGATTCATCGCTATCCAGTGACCTCTGCTGGTGAGAATGTAAATTTGGTGTTTCCTTATTTAACACAGCAAGTTGATGTCGAAGGTAGACACAAAATGCTGGAGTAACTCAGGGGGACAGGCATCATCTCTGGAGAGAAGGAATGTGTGACGTTTCGGGTCGAGACCCTTCTTTTGTGTGAACCTTTGATTTAAACCAGCATCTGCAGTTCTTTCCTACTGCAAGTTGGAATCTCTCTACACCTTATGGAATATTGATCAGATGTGAGCAATCAGAGATTTCTATTGGTGTTTCACTGAACGATGGCTTGAAGGTAGCAGGTTCTCCATAGCTGAATAAATCAACACATTCCCAGAATGTGGTGCATTTTGTTCACTCAGACGTATGGGCTCCAGATGGCTCGGATTAGCGACGTTTGCTTCGGCTGGGCTGCTTAATTCTCCAAGCTCTTAAATTCATTCCAGATCACAAAACAGCAAAGATAAAGAAATGTTATTTTGTCACCAGATTATTGCTCAATATTCTGAAAACATAAATTATAAATTACTGTTATCCAACAATTTTTGCATACACTTGGATTTGTGCAATTGACACATTCTGTGTTGACAAGAATCAGCAACCATTTCTCTGTCTCTGGTGTTTCCTCTGTAGGGGCCATCAACCTAACATCTGCTAATGCATTCAATATAAAAGGTTTCTGCGACTTGTCCATAAAATATAATCACTTATTTACGTGTCCGCCATAAAGTTCGGTCTGTGTTTTATTCATTTTACTAATTACATCAATGTGTCGCATCATTGGATCTAAATATGGACTCGGATCCGCAGAAGACCATTCAGCCCCATAGCATGCCATTCAATGATACCGGGGCTATTCTTCATCCTAATTTCATGCACACACCTGGCTTCCACAAATGTTCGTATTCTTAACTGACAACCATCGTTCAATCTCTGTTTTAACATCGTCAAGTGACCCATGCTTAACCAGCATCTGGGGTTGAATGTTCAAGATTCTCATTACCCTTTGGATGAAGATGTGGGTTTTGACACCACCAGTAAAATATTTTTTTCACAGAGGATAATTTTAAGTTTGCAGACTGGAAATAGAATAGAATGCCTTTTATTGTCGTTCAAACAGCTTGGTTTGAACAAAATTGCATTTTCTACAGTCTTAACATTACAAAAAAAACCAAGACTCACACTTAACATAGTTTACACAAACATCCATCACAGTGCGTCTCCAACATCTCCTCATTGTGATGGAAGGCAAAAGTCTTATCTCTTCCCTTTGTTCTTCCCCCGCGGTCCAGCAGTCCAACTGCAACGTCGATGCGACTGGGGCTCCCGATGTTAAAGCCCCCGGTGGGCGATGGTAAGTCCCGCGGCCGGGCGATATTACGCCCCGCTCCGAGTCATTTAAACCCGCGATTACGGCGGGAGAAGTTGCCGTTGCGGGAGCTCCGAACAACGGTCTCCCACCAGGGACCTGCGAGCTCCCGATGTTACCGTCCGCCGGGCCTGCGGCCGGAGCCTCCGAAGCTCCAAAGTCGGGTCGCAGCCGCGCGCCACCACAGCTCTCCCCGTTCTGAAGACGACCAGCTCCACCATGGCAGGTCCGCAGGCTCCGCGACTGGGGCCCTCAGGTTAGTTCCGGCCGGAGGATGCCGCCGGCTCCACGATGTTAGGGCCAACGACACCGGACACCCGACAGGGAAAATGTCGGGTCCCCGTACAGGGAATAGATTAAACTGTTTCCCCCCCCCCCCCACCCCCACCCCCCACATATACACAGCTAAAAATATAATAAAAACTAGAGTCAAAACGTACATTTAACGAGACAAAAATGTAAAAAAGGCAAACGGACTGTAGGCGAGCCGCTGCCGTTAAGCGCCGCCACACCACAAGAAGCCACAAGGTTGTGCTCTTTGTGTTTTACCACCACGTTTAATAGTAAGGACAGCATAGCGGCACCGCTGGTAGAGCTGCTGCGTCACAGCGCCAGAGACACGAGTTCAATCCTGACCTGGGCTGCTGTCCGTGTGGAGTTTGCATGCTCTCCCTTTGACCACAATGTTTCCTTCTGGTCCTCTGGTTTCCTCCCACATCCCAAAGGCACATGGGTTTGTGGGTTAACTGGCCACGGTAAATTGACCCTAGTGTGTAGGATGTGGGTATGAAAGAGGGAAAACGGAACAAGGGTGAATGGGTGATTGATGGTTGGCGTAGAATCTGTGGGCTTGTTTCTATGCTGTATCTCTGAACTAATCCTAAAAATACCCCAGTTAAATTTCTTTTCTACTCCACATTTAAGAGAAAACAATCTAATATTCTTGAAGATAACTTGTCATTGTTATATAATTCCTGATATCATTCTCGGTGAATTAGCCCCACATTGCTAAAGTGCAGCACCCACAGCTGAACAGAGTACTACAAAAACCATCTAACAATCATATTATAATGGCTGGATGACTAAGGAAGGATTTTTTTTTTCCATTTTTCATTTTAGTTTCATTCCGATTTTTTAAAATATATTTGACATTTGGTTTAATCGGATCATGAATAAAAACCTTTAGGATATGAAACATAGAAACATAGAAACATAGAAATTTGCAGGAGTAGGCCATTCAGCCCTTCGAGCCTGCACCGCCATTCAATATGATCATGGCTGATCATCCAACTCAGTATCCCGTACCTGCTTCTCTCCATACCCTCTGATCCCCTTAGCCACAAGGGCCACATCCAACTCACTCTTAAATATAGCCAATGAACTGGCCTCAACTACCCTCTGTGGCAGAGAGTTCCAGAGACTCACCACTCTCTGTGTGAAGAAAGTCTTTCTCATCTCGGTCTTAAAGGATTTCCCCCTTATCCTTAAGCTGTGACCCCTTGTCCTGGACTTCCCCAACATCGGGAACAATCTTCCTGCATCTAGCCTGTCCAACCCCTTCGATGTATGACTTTTATAGTAGTCTACAACTAAACTGATAATGACAGTAATACCTGTGTTTGAGGGACATCCATTGCTGCTATGTTTTTACCAATGTGAGATGATCTTCATGGGGGGGGGCGTTCTAGTCATATCACAATTCAGGTCACAGGTAGTCATGCTACATGCACTAAAAGAACACAGAGAGTTGGAGTAACTCAGTGAGTCAGGCAGCATCTCGGGAGGACATGGATAGCTAACGTTTCAGGTCGAGACCCTTCTTCAGACTTCAGGTCTGAAAAAGGGTCACGACCTGATATGCTGAGTCTGAATAAGGGAGTCAACCCAAAAAGTCACCTATCCATGTTCTCCAGAGAGGCTGCCTGATCTGATGAGATACTCCAGCACTTTGTGTTCGTGTGTGCATTAAATTGCATCTGCAGTTCTTAGTTTTTGGTTCTGCGACAACATGTATGTCATAACACAAATTGGATATAACAGGAATGATGAATTAGGGAAGACTTTTTGTATTGCACAGGCTGAACTGCTTCTAACACATCCTCAATTGGTACTAGAGGAACACTTAAAAGTAGCTTTAGAAATTGACAAGCAGAAAAGTAAGCTCTTGTAAAAAAAATTCTGGGGAAATCAAAGTGTCTCCATCTGACCACCCCCTCGTCAGTTTCACCGCACGTGGCCATTGAAATTGACAACATTTGCTTCGATGGGCATTTGTGCAATGATAGTCTATTTAAAAATGTGACATGCACTCTTCAGTATTTTTAGCTTGCAGTAACAAAAATAAACTTTCTTTTTTTTTTGTTAGAAGTAAGTACTTTAGTGTGGTACTTGAGTACCTAATACATACATACATATTTCCATTCTTGTACTTCATACTTTTGGTTCAATAATCAAAGAACAGTGAGAAAAAAAAGAACTAAAGAGTGTCGGAATAGATAGACAAGCGAGTAGAAACAGAAAGCAAAAGAAATAGAGATGAGGAGTTAAAAGATTGAAAGAAAAGGAAAAAGTTTTGAATGCTGGCGTAGGTGCGTTTTTCCAAAATTTAAGTATAAGTTTTTTTGCTGTTATTAGACCATAATTAAGAAAAGCTTCTTGGAATATAGTTAGTTTACTTCCCTCTTCCATTGATCCAAAGATAAACAATTCTGTATTGGGGTTAAAGTTTGTGTTAAATAGTTTTGTAAAAATTCCAAAAATTTCATTCCAAAATTTATACAGTTTTGTACAAGAGACAAAGGAATGTGCTATAGTGGCATTTTGAGTTAGACATTTGTCGCAGATGGGGGAAACATTTGAAAATATTTTATTCAGTCTAGTTTTCAAATAATATAATCTATGTAAAATTTTAAATTGAATTAGGTTATGTCTTACATTCATTGAACATTTGTTTACATATAATAAATTTTTATCCCATCTATCATTCGGAATTTTTATCAATAACTCTTGTTCCCAGTCCCTTCTAATTGCCTCTGTCATTGGTGTTTTTATATTTAGAATTATATTATATAAGTAAGATATTAAATTGCTTGATTCTGCCTTTCTATTCATTCCTTCCTCCAATAAATCTGGGGTTAAAGTTTGATCTCCTTGTATATATTTTTTCAAATAATCTTGAATTTGAAGATATTTGAAATATTGATTACTTTTCAAATTATATTTTAGTTGTAATTGTTGGAATGATAAAAGTTTTTCCATTTCATACATATCTCCCATTGTTTTAATTCCTATTCTTTCCCAATGGATAAACGTTTTATCAATAATGGATGGTTTGAATGAGGGATTATTAGCTATTGGAGAAAGAAGCGATAATTTTCTTAATTTTAAAGTTAGTTTTATTTGTTTCCAAATTCGTATTATACTATGAATAATTGGATTCTTCTTATATATTATATTGTTCAGTTTTATCGGGAAAAGAAGGATCGCTCCTATATTTTAAGGGGAACAATCCTCTTTCTCCATTCTTATCCAATCTACGTGTTGGGCAGAACTGTCCAACCAGTAGATTATATTTTTAATATTCACTGCCCAATAATAATACAAGTTAGGGAGTGTCAGTCCTCCTGTTTATTTAGATTTACACGTGTTTTTTTTTTTTAATTCTGTGTGATTTATAATCCCATATCAAGTTTATAATATCCAAATCTAGTTTTCTAAAGAATTTTTTAGGTAAGTATATTGGCATTGATTGAAATAGGTACAATATTTGTGGTAAGAAGATCATTGTTATCGCGTTTATTCTGCCTATTAAAGACATCGGCAGTGTTTTCCAAAATGTAATCAACCCATTTATTTAGTTAATAAAGGCATATAGTTTGCATTGAGTAATGATTTATAGTTCCTAGTAATTTGGATGCCCAAATACTTTAATTTTTCTGTTGCAATTCTAAAAGGGAATTTCAACAGATGTGTCGACTCTTGAGGTTTTATTGTCATAATTTCGCTTTTGTTCCAATTTATTCTATATCCTGAAAAAGAACCAAATTCCGCTATTAAATTTAGTATATTTGGTATGCTAATTTGCGAATTTGTAATATATAATAATATGTCATCTGTATATAATGAAATTTTATTTACTTTTTTTTTTTTTTTTGTTTGTTTATTTTTGTTAGCAGTAAGTACAATAGTACTTAAGTACCTAATACATAAATAGATATTTTCATTCTTGTACAACTTCATACTTTTGGTTCAATAATAAAAGAACAGTGAGAGAAAAAAGAAATAAAGAGTGTCGGAATAGATAGACAAGCGAGTAGAAACAGAAAGCAAAATAAATAAAGGACAGAGATGAGAAGTTAAAAGATTGAAAGAAAAGGAAAAAGTAAGGAAAAGAGAGATTAGGAGAGATCTACCTAGCTCATATTTTTGCCCATCCGTCACCCAGTTCTAAACCGTGTAATTTCTAAGGTTATGTTATGTTGCACCATATGCTTGCAAAAAGTTGATAAAAGGAGACCAAATCTTTAAGAATAGGTCTACTTTGCCTAGTAGGAGGAATCTCATTTCTTCAAGATGTAGCGTTTCAGACATGTTTGAGATCCACATTTTGAATGTTGGCGTAGGTGCGTTTTTCTAAAATTTAAGTATAAGTTTTTTTGCTGTTATTAGACCATAATTAAGAAAAGCTTCTTGGAATATAGTTAGTTTACTTCCCTCTTCCATTGATCCAAAGATAATCAATTCTGTATTGGAGTTCAATTTTGTGTTAAATAGTTTTGTAAAAATTCCAAAAATTTCATTCCAAAATTTATACAGTTTTGTACAAGAGACAAAGGAATGTGCTTTAGTGGCATTTTGAGTTAGACATTTGTCGCAGATGGGGGAAACATTTGAAAATATTTTATTCAGTCTAGTTTTCGAATAATATAATCTATGTAAAATTTTAAATTGAATTAGGTTATGTCTTACATTCATTGAACATTTGTTTACATATAATAAATTTTTATCCCATCTATTGTTCCAAATCTTTATCAATAACTCTTGTTCCCAGTCTCTTCTAATTGCCTCTGTCATTGGTGTTTCTATATTTAGAATTATATTATATAAGTAAGATATTAAATTACTTGATTCTGTCTTTCTATTCATTCCGTCCTCCAATAGATCTGGGGTTAAAGTTTGATATCCTTGTATATACTTTTTCAAATAATCTTGAATTTGAAGGTATTTGAAATATTGATTACTTTTCAAATTATATTTTAGTTGTAGTTGTTGGAATGATAAAAATGTTCCCATTTCATACATATCTCCCTTTTTTTAATTCCTATTCTTTCCCAATGGATAAACGTTTTATCAATAATGGATGGTTTGAATGAGGGATTATTAGCTATTGGAGAAAGAAGCGATAATTTTCTTAATTTTAAAGTTAATTTTATTTGTTTCCAAATTCGTATTATACTATAAATAATTGGATTCTTCTTGTATATTATATTATTCAGTTTTATCGGGGAAAGAAGGATCGCTCCTATATTATAAGGGGAATAATCCTCTTTCTCCATTCTTATCCAATCAACCTGTTGGGCAAAACTGTCCAACCAGTAGATTATATTTTTAATATTCACTGCCCAATAATAATACAATAAGTTAGGGAGTGTCAGTCACCCTGATTCTTTAGATTTACACAAGTTTTTTTTTAAATTCTGTGTGATTTATAATCCCATATGAAGTTTATAATATCAGAATCTAATTTTTTGAAGAATTTTTTAGGTAAGTATATTGGTATTGATTGAAATAGGTACAATATTTGTGGTAAGAAGATTATTTTTATCGCATTTATTCTGCCTATTAAAGACATCGGCAGTGTCTTCCAAAATTTAATCAAACCATTTAATTTAGTTAATAAAGGCATATAGTTTGCGTTGAGTAATGATTTATAGTTCCTAGTCATTTGGATGCCCAAATACTTAAATTTTTCAGTTGTAATTCTAAAAGGGAATTTCAACAGATGTGTCGACTCTTGAGGTTTTATCGTCATAATTTCGCTTTTGTTCCAATTTATTCTATATCCTGAAAAAGAACCAAATCCCTTTATTAAATTTAGTATATTTGGTATGCTAATTTGCGAATTTGTAATATATAATAATATGTCGTCTGCATATAATGAAATTTTATTATTTGAGTGTTTGGTAATATACCCATGAATATTTGGATGGCTTCTTATACTTTCAGCTAAAGGCTCTATCACTAGTGCAAATAGCAGGGGCGATAACGCGCACCCCTGCCTATTGCCCCTTGCTAATTGGAATTTTGGGGATAATATATTATTAGTCAGTATTCTAGCCATCGGCTTATCATATAATAATTTTACCCATGAAATAAAATTATCTCCCATGTTAAATTTTTCCAATACTTTGAATAAATATTGCTATACTACTTGATCAAAAGCTTTTTCTGCATCCAATGAAATAATTGCTAGTTCTTCTTCAGTATTATGTGAGTACATTATATTAGACAGCCGTCTCAAATTGTTAAATGAGTATCTCTTTGGTATGAATCCTGTTTGGTCCGTATTTATTAGCTTACTAACATATTTACTCAATCTTCTCGCTAGGGTCTTTGTTAATATTTTTTGGTCTGTATTTAGGAGTGCAATAGTTCTATATGAGCCTGGGTCTTCTAGATGTTTATCCTTTTTTGGAATAAGTGTAATAGTTGACTCAGTGTTTCTGGTAGTTTATTTTCTTTAAAAGTGTATATATATAAATCTTGCAACCGTGGAGAAATTATCTCGTAGAATCTTTTATAGAATTCATTACTAAAGCCATCTGGTCCTGGCGTTTTGCCATTCTTCAACGAACTAATTGTTTCTTCTATTTCCTGTAGTGTAATCTGAGCTCCTAATGCCTCTTGTTCCACCATATTTAATTTTGGAAGATTACACTTATCTAAGAAATTTGTAATTTGTGTATTATTTGCAGAGGTTTTCGATGTACATAAGTTTTGATAAAATTGAGCAAATCTTTTATTAATATCTTTAGGTAGTGTTAGTAATTCCCCTTTGTCTGATTTAATTTTAGTAATTGTATTTTCTGTTTCCAGTTTTTTCAGTTGGCGTGCTAGGAGTTTATGAGGTTTATCATCAAATTCAAAATTTTCTTGTTTTGTAATTTGAAATAATCTTATTATTCTGGCTGATAAAATTTTATTTAATTTATATTTTAGTATTATTATCTTATTATGTTTATCTATAGTTGGTTCTTTGGCATTTTCTAAATCTAATTGTCTAATTTCTTGTTCTAACTGCAATTGTTCTGTATTATCCTTTTTATTTTGGAAAGCTTGATATGAGATTATAATTCCTCTAATAAATGCCTTAAAAGTTTCCCATATCTGGTGTATAATTTGGCTCAAAGAAGAATCTCATCTGCTCTTTTAAATATGTACAACCTTGTGAGTTGTTTAAGATTTGGGGGTTAAAAGTATTTGTCCAAAACAAATTTTTATCAGGCATTCCTTCTAATTTTAAAGAAAAAGTTAACGGGGAATGATAAGAAATAATACTATTATGATATTTAGAATTATATGTATATGGAATTAGTTTTGTGTCCACTAAGAAATAATCAATACATGAATATGTTTTATGTACCGTTGAATAAAATGAATATTCCCTACCTACTGGGTTAGCGATCCTCCATACATCTGTTATATTAGTATTTTTCATGTATGTATTTAGGAGTTCACTAGTTTTAGATTTTATGTTAGTACTTTTTTGTTTTGCTGATTTATCCAAATATGGATCTAAAACACAATTCAAATCTCCCCCTATTATCACATTTTGATGGTTAAGTTCTGAAATTATATCCAAAATTTTACTAAAGAATTGGGGGTTGTCAAAATTAGGAGCATAAATATTTATCAAAGTAAGTGGAGTAGAATAAATTTCTCCCCTGGCTATGACATATCTCCCCTCTTTATCTGCTATGGTATTCTTTAATTTAAATGGTATACCTTTACGAATGATAATAGCCGTGCCTCTAGATTTAGAAGTAAATGAAGAGTGGTATGTTTGCCCAATCCAATTTGCCTTCAGTCTTATCTGTGTTTGATATTTCAGATGCGTCTCTTGTAAAAAAAAATGATATCACTGTTTAAAGCTTTTAATTGGGCAAAGATCTTACCCCTTTTAATTGGTTCATTAGCGCCCCTTATATTCCAACTACAAAATATGATTCCTCCAGTTTTCTTTTGTTTATCGTCTTGCATTATGGATAATGTTAATACCTTTACTTCATATGGTGCAACCAAGAACCTTATAACTCCAGATGAAGGATGGTCATCCCCAGCTGTTAAGTTTTGTTGGCATCTCCACTTCAGAATAAACCTTGAAAAAGGCCAGAAAGTGTAGAGTCATGAAAAGTTAATTAACAAACAAAAAGTGATATTATAATATCCAAAAATAAAGATATTATAATTAAAAACAAACCATCAACAGGTGGTAGAAAAAAATCATATTGACTTCCGTAGATGTTTTTATATGTTTCGCTCTGCCCCCTTGATCAATTATTATTAATTGGAAGAGAGAGCGATACAAAGTTAAACAATATATATATAAAATAAAACGCACTCCAATAGCTAGATTAGAAATGTATCTTCAAAGAGGAAAAACAAAATAAAAAATAGTTTCCAACATTAAGTATATACTTAGATATGACAGTAATTATGTTAAATATATATTCATATCTATCAATAGGCCAAGATTTATTACAATTAAGTCTCAAACTTTTGTATCAGACAACAGCAGGTTCCAAGGGGTTAACCAGATTCAGACCCTTGGATAACTTCCAAGTATCTGAGTCTCCTCCCCCCCCCCCCCTTTACGCGCAATCTAGACTAAGTCTACCATATCCATAAAATGTGTTAGTATGTTATTGATACTTATCAATCATATTTAACTCGTATATTCTTATTAGCAAATAATTAACATCATGAAATAAACATCAGCTATAGTTAAGCTATGCCTTAATATTACACAATTTTATTAATTATATTTTATGTTAGTATGTAATTATATGTTTCTTAAATCATAAATTTCTATATACAAGTCCACTGATAATATTTTTATATATTCTCAATTTATTTTCCCCACCACAGTTTCTCTTCTTTGTCAATCCTTTGTTGAAATGAAACATAAAATCCGACCTTGAATTAACATTCCAAAGATAAGATGTCTAGACAACGCCTCGAGGAAAGTTTGCCATCTTAACCAGAGCAGTCTTTTTTGTATGTTAAAAAAAAGAGACACAATTCTTTCTTTGTCATTTCTCCTCGGTGTTATTGTAGGAGACCAACTCCTAATGATCAGTAGTCCTCCTTTGTGATACTTTGTGCATATTTAAATGCTTCTCCTGGATCCGTGAATGCACGTTCAACAGAGTTATAAGTAATTCTCAATTTCGCAGGATATACTATCCCATATCTTACTCCCTTGACCTCTTTCAGTAGCCTGCTTGTGTTTGTAAACTTGTCCCTCTTTTCCATTACTTCAGCTGGAAAATCACGGAAGAATTGTAGTTTGTCTTCTCCAAACATCAAATTCACTCCATATGGAATCTTTTTCATAATTCCTTCCAGGGTTGAAATGTCATAGAATTTCAGAATAATCTGTCTTGGGGGGGGGGGGGGGAGGGGGGGGGGAGGGGGGGGGGGTGCTTGAGCCTTACGTCGGACCCGGTGAGCCATATCTATTCTCGGGGCTTCAGGCAGCTTAAGTACTTGTTTGAGTAAGTTGGCAGCAAACTCCTGAAAGTTTTGTCCACTCTCCTTTCCCTCTTTTACTCCAACTATCCTCAAATTTTGCCTCCTTGATCTTGCTTCCAAGTCCGTACATTTATGCTTCATTTTAGCAAGCTCCCTCCCAGTGCTTTCTTGTTCCTTTTTTAGTCTCCTTAGCCATCTCAGTTATCGTATTGTCCATTCCTTCCATAGCCGCCTCAGTAGACTAACATTGCGTCCAGCTTTTTATTACAGTCCTTATCAACCCGCTTAATTTTTTTGTTTAAATCCTCCTCAACCTCGACCACACGTTTGGTTAAGTCATCAATTTTCCCCATCAGCGTATCATTACCTTGTTTAATTTTTTCAGAGAGGCTTTTGTCCAGCGCGACATTCCCCTCTCGTATCACTTTAGAAATAACTTCAGTGACTGAAGCTAATACTGACTTTTCCAGATATTCCATTTGTTCCCTGTGTTCCGCCATTAAAGTCAATTCTGTAGAAGGATTTCGGGAATCAACTTCTTCTTCTGAACTTCCAACTGATGTTTGAGGGGATTGAGGAGTCTTTTCAGGTTTTTTCAAGCAGGCTTTTGTAGCAGGTCTTGAAGTGGCTTTTGCAGGCTTCTGGCGAGGTTTCTGTTTTTTCATTTAAAACTGCAATTATTATCTTTATCAGCAGGATTTCTGATAACACACAATTAAATAGCAGCTCCGATAGTTATTTTCAGAACTCCCCCGTCTTCCAATTCATATTTTAGCACATTAAAACATTCTTCGGGAGCCGAGCGAAACAGTAACGTCTCTCACCCCACCATTGATGCCACCGGAAGTCCAAAAATAAACTTTCAATATTTAAAAATCCGGTGGGAGAAATTACATTGTTATAGTGAGCCTGAAAACCTCTCGCCCCAAACCTCCATTTCCCCGTTGGCATATCATTGAATTTATCCAGCTCTGTGAACAATTCAGTATTCTGTTGATATATTTAAAAAACCTTGAACTTTAATTAGATTATAAGAACACAAGTAAATAGGTGCAGGGATAGGGCACTCGTCCCCTTAAGCCAGCCTGCTGGTCAATACAGTCCGGCTAATCTTCCCCTGGCCTCTATTCCTCCCTTGTGCCAGATCCACATGTCCCTCACTTCTCCAATTTTTCAAACATTTATCTATCTCCCTTTTAAATACTTTAACTGTCTATCCTCAACTCTCTGCATGAAAAATTCAAAGATTCACTGGCCTTTGTGAGAAAGATTTTCAAGGTACCCATTTTAAATGAATAACCCCTTATCTTGAAAGTACGCCCCTCATTCAAGACTCTCCAAATGGTGATCAAACATCTTGACATCTACTCTGTCAGGTCCTCTGAAGATCTTATTGCTTTCACCATAGTCCTGTAGACTCTAGGAGATACAGGCCAATCTGTTCATCCTCCCTTGATAGAGTAATCCTTTCATTCTATATATTGGTCTGGTGAATGTCTGTTGGACTGTTTTCAATATTACTATGCACTTTCTTTGGTAAGAGAATCCAAATGCATAGCATTCCATGTGTGGTCTTGTACAATTGTAACAAAGTCTCCATATTTCTAAACGTCAACCCTTTTGTAATAAAAGAGCTTTGTGTTACAATTGAGAAATTCAAGCTCTCTCCCAACGTGGCATGGTGGCAGAGCAATTAAGTCGCTGCCTTACATCACCGGAGACCCGGATTCGATCCTGACTATAGGAGCTGTCTGTACAGAGTTTGAATCTTCTCCCTGTGACCTTGTAGGTTTTCTCCGGGATCTCCAGTTTCTTCCCTCGCTCCAAAGACGTACAGGTATGTAGGTTAATTGGCTTCAGTGAAAAAAATTGTAAATTGTCCCCAGCGGGCGGATAGGGCTAGTGTGCTGGGATCGATGGTCAGCGCCAACTCGGTGGGCCGAAGGTCCTGCTTCCGCACTATATCTCTAAACTAAACTAAATAAATAATCACCGTAATATCTTTAGCCTGCAAAATAAATGTGAATAATTATGAGCGTTTAAAATTATATCTTTTTTGTCCATCCACCACTTTTAGGACTTTTTTAATTGAATCATTATATCTTTCTATTCATCTCCAAGTTCTTGCTTTGTACATTAAAAAGAAATGTTCTTATCCATCTTTTTTGTGTTTTATATATTTACTCATTCATTGGCATCTGAGCATCATCGGCAAGATCGGCATTTATTGCACATCCTTGGTTGTCTTAGGAACATGGCAGTGTGCTGTCTTCCTGAAACGTTGCACTGCTTCCCCCACACAGTGCTGTTTAGGAAGGAGTTTAGGAAGTGGCAATCCTGCTGCATTTCCAAGTCAGGGTGGTGTGCGACTTGGGGGGGAGCCTGCAGGTGGTGGTGTTCCCATGTGCCCACAGCCCTTGGCGGTGGGGTTGTGGGTTTGAGAGGTGCGGTCGAAATAGCAAGGATGAGTAATGTACAGTGCATTTTGTAGATGGTACAAACTGCAGCCACCGTATCTTGGTGATGGAAGAGATAGACATTGATACAGACATTGTGGGCCGAAGGGCCTATTCCTGTGCTGTGCAGTTCTCTGGGCATTTAAGACGGTTGATGGCTGTGAATCAACTGAGTTGCTTTGTTCTGAATGATGCCAAACCTCCTCAATGTTGTTGGAGCTACACTCATTTAGACAGGATTCTTGATGTGTCTTTTTAATTTTTGTTCATCACGTGTAGCAAGGTTCAGTGAAAATCTTTTGTTGCGTCCTATCCAGTCAGCGGAAAGACAATACATGATTACAATCGAGCCATTTACAGTGTATAGATACATGATAAGGGAATAACGTTTAGTGCAAGGTAAAGCCAGCAAAGTCCGATCAAGGATAGTCCGAGGGTCACAAATTAGGTCGATAGTAGTTCAGCACTGCTCTCTGGTTGTGGTGGCATTATTCAGTTGCCCGAAGGGAAGAAACTGTCCCTGAATCTGGAACCCAGGTTCAATCCCGACCTCAAGTGACATCTGCATAGGGTTCCCTCGCTGCTCACGTGGGTGGTCCAGTTTCCATCAAATACCCAAGATGTTCTGCTTGATTAATTAGCAATTATATTGCCCCTCAGTGTAGCTAATTGGCAAAATAATCAATTGGGAAATTAGGTGGGCATGTGGGAAAGAATGGACTATGAGTTAATGGAATTATTCTGCTGGGAGCAGGCTTGAACTTAATGAGATGAATGGCCTTCTTCTCGGTTATAATAATATGTCATGTCAATTCATCAGGCATTGAGATTGTATGACTTGGAATTATGTTGAACTGCTATTCACAACAATCCACTGAGAGGTGTTTTGGAGAGCATCGAAAGCAAGGCTTCAGAGTGAGTCATTAGCCAGCTGGATCCTTGCCAATATCATTCAGGCTGAGCATATATACGTTGGGTTAGAAGATTACTTCTCCATTTGCATAATTGTTCTGTGGGTGTATAGAAATCTCAGAGAATATCAGAGCTATTTCAGGACACATCCAACAAAGAACTAGATGGATCGTCATTACTAACAGCAGCCTGGTTAAATTGGGCAGACGATATTCAGGACACCTCCCTGACATCGGATCCCATCTGCTGGGGATTAGTGCTGTAGCCTACACTCAATTACAAAATCTTAACTGGGCAGACTTCTTGTTAATTATCTAATGACAAGCAGAGCAAATATCAATGCAATTAATAGTGTATAAAACCTTAAGTGTTGTTCAGCAAAGTCCCACGCACTTTGGCAAAGTACTGTATGTAACACTGTAGTATGTAAGGCTTACCTTGTCAGCTGTGGTTCGATGAGTAGCATTCACCTCTCAGAGTAGGGTGTCAGATGCAGCTGTAAGGTACTAAGGGAGCACCACACAGTCAGAAGTATTGAAGTCAGAAGTGTAGAAAATCATCAGAGGAATAGATCGGGTAGATGCACAGAGTCTCTTGCCCAGAGTAGGTGAATAGAGGACCAGAGGACATAGGTTTAAGGTGAAGGGGAAAGTTTTAATAAGAATCTGAGGGGTAACTTTTTCACACAAAGGGTGGTGGGTGTATGGAACAAGCTGCCAGAGGAGATAGTTGAGGCTGGGACTATTCGAACATTTAAGAAACAGTCAACAGGTACATGGATAGGACAGATTTAAGGGGATATGGATCAAACGTGGGCAGGTGGGACATGCTGGCCGGTGAGGGCAAGTTGGGCCGAAGGGCCTGTTTCCACAGTGTATCACTCTGTGACTCTATGACTACCATATTTTTGAGTAAAATGATAAACCCAGGACCCAATTCTCTTCTTCTAATGAACATGAAGTGCCTTTGTCATTTCTCCAAAGAAGAATGTTCACATTCTCCCAGTAATCTGGCTCCTCTAGGTTGCTGTGGGCAGTGGATCAGATCCCAGATCTTTGTGAAACTTGAGATGAACAGCAAGGAAAAGCCTGGCATGAAGCCTGACCCTTGCTCGTTGGACTAAGACGTTTCAGGCACTCAGGGCGGCACGGTGGCGCAGCGGTAGAGTTGCTGCCTTACAGCGCCAGTCACCCGCGTTCGATCCTGACTACGGATGCTTGTCTGTACGGAGTTTGTACGTTCTCCCCGTGACCTGCGTGGGTTTTCTCCGAGATCTCCGGCTTCCTCCCACACTGCAAAGACGTGCAGGTTTGTAGCTTAATTGGCTTGTTATAAATGTAAAATTTGTCCCCAGTGTGTGTAGGGTAGTGTTAATCTGCGGGGATCGCTGGTCGGTGAGGACTCGGTGGGCCGAAGGGCCTGTTTCTATACTGTGTCTCTAATTATACTCCCCTCCTATTATACTCTCCTCCTAAGTAGTGAAAATTATACTCTCCTCCTAAGTAGTGAAAATTATACTCTCCTCCTAAGTAGTGAAAATAGACAGTGCTGAGAATCGACAGCAGGCCAGGCTGAATCTGTGGAAAATAAAACAGTTATATTTCAAGTTGATGAACCTCTACAACTTCTGCCCATCCATTTTTAATTTAGTTTAGAGATACAGCATGGAAACAGGCCCTTCAGCCCACTGAGTCCGCACCGACCAGCGATCCCCGCACACTAACACTATCCGACACGCACTAGGGATAATTTACACATACCAAGAATACAAACCCAAGCCAATTAACCTACAAACCTGTACGTCTTTGGAGTGTGGGAAGATACCGAAGATCTTGGAGAAACCCACGCGGTCATGGGGAGAACGCACAAACGGCGTACAGTCAAGATCGAGCCCGGGTCTCTGGCGCTGTAAGGCAGCAACCCTGCCGCAGTGCCACCGTGACATCCAGTACTCGGGTGGGGGTTGGGTGTGGAGAAGGGGAGCAGGCAAAAATGCAATGTAAAGCAACCCCACAGTGGCTTCAGAGAAATCGGGGAGATTCCATCCCATCTCCTCAGAATCACTAATCAAACTCCAGGAAAAAAATTGCTGCAGCTTGCCTCTGACTGCTTGAGCACATGGAATGGGATTGTTCAGGTTGTTCGCAGGTAGGTGAGTGAGTGACCGACCGAGTGACCGACCGAGTGACCGACCGAGTGAGTGACCGACCGAGTGACCGACCGAGTGAGTGACCGACCGACCGACCTCGCCTGCTTGGCCCATACTGGATGAGCACTGTAATGCGTTTAGGAGACAGTGTTGAAGGTGTTGGTAATTGTGCAATGTCGCATTCCAGTTACATCTTCTCAGTAAATGAAGCAGTCTCCGCCCGCGTGAAACAAGAACGAAACAACATTCTAGCATGGGTTTGTAAATGGCAAATAACACTGGAGCTACAAAAATGCCAGGCAGTGACCACCCATAGCAATCGAGGGTTTAACCATCTATCCTTGATATTCAATGATGCTACCATGGTTACCAGAGCTGGTCAGAGCTAGGTATCCTGGGGCAAGTGACTCACCTCCTGACTAAGTTTAGTTTAATTTAGTTTAGAGGGATTACGTGGAAACAGCCCCTTCGGCCCACCGAGTCTGCTCCAACCAACAAGCACACATACACTAGTTCTATCCTACATACTAGGGACAATTTACAGTAGCCAATTAACCTCCAAACCTTCACGTCTTTGGAATGTGGGAGGAAACCGGTGCACCCAGAGAAAACCCTTGTGGTCACAGGGAGAACCTACAAACTCCTGCAGTCAGGATCGAACCCGGGTCTCTGGCGCTGTATGGCGGCAGCTCTGCCGCTGCGCCACCGAGCTGCTCCTTCCACAATCTGCACAGTTTGAGTTAGGAACATGATGGAATAATCACCACTTGCCTGGATGCATTCAGCTCCAACACCTGTAGCTCAACCCCATCCAGGATAAAGCACCTCCCTGTATTAGTGCCGCCGTGACCACCCTAAACATTCACTACCTCCACCTCTGGTGCTCAGTGGAGCAGTATGCACCATTTACAAAATGCACTGCAATAGCATGTCCCAGTACTTTGACAGCACCTCCATCTTCGACCACCAAGCAGACACGTGCAGCAAACTCACCCACTGAAGGTTCCCTTTTAGATTCACCACATCTTGGTTTGGAAACATATTGCATATCCTTCATCACTATTGCATCTATATCCTGAAAGTTGCTCCCCAGTAGTACTGTGGGAGCACCTTCAACGGGACTGCAGTTTGTAATACCACATTCTCAAAGATAATAGTAAGATTAAACAAGAACTTTGAAGTTTGAAGTTTGATCTTTATTTTATGAGGAGTGCGCCTGCGCATCAATCTTCAAAGCAGCGGCGTGAAATCACAGTAACTACAGTCGAAGTGATATAGTAAGACTCAGAAGACTAGAACTACCAGATGATCTTTGCGATTATGAGGGCCGGGAGCGGAGGGCACGTAATCGCTCACCGTAACACCTCATAAAATAAAGATCAAACTTCAAACTGGTAAGTTCTCGTTTAATCTTACCATTTTACTTCGGAGTCACGCGAGTGATTCCGTGAAGATTTCAAAGCTCTGTGATTTCATGCCGTAGACCCAGTTTCATATGACACACTGCTTCGGTTGACACAGGATAAACAAATAAAGTATTGAACATTGTGTGCATTATACAAATTAATGTCTTAATAACAAAAGAAGCAACAACAACCCCTCTCCTAGGGGGAATTTACAAACAGGACCCAAATCCTTCCGTCATGAGGATAGCTTTGTTATAACCGTTGAAAATCCCTTCACTGGACCATCCTGCGGCCCCAAGGACTTGGACTACAGAGGCGTCCAGTGCCCTCGCTGTGATGTTGATACCGCCCTGGTGGAGTGAGATTAAAACACATTAGTGTCTGCTCCAGCAGAATCCAAACCTGCTTCAGCCACTTCAAAATGGTCTATATCGACACCTTTCGATGAGGCTTTGTGACTGATGAGCATCGTTGTTTTGGAGCCTCTAAGACTCTTGGTGATCTCAATATTGACATAGATGCGTAACTACAATAGTCGCCGGTCAATGGCGTATGCTCTAAAGCTCATTTTTGTCCTACTTCCCTGGCCTGCTTGTGTAATTAGATCATATACATAAATTGTAATACTATTTACAGAAAAGGCATGCTGTCCAGTCGTAACTTTTGCAATGTCTGGACCCCGTTGTGCTGAAATGAGCGCCATGAGCATGACCAGTTTAAGTGTTAGTTTTTTGGAAACAGATGTAATCGGAGCCTATTGACGAAGCAGTGTGAGAACTATACTCACATCCTAGATTCATGTATATCTAGGTCTAGGAGGGTTCTTGTTAAATACCTCTCATGAATCAGGACACCAATAGATGAGATCTGACAGAATGTTGTCCCGACCCCTGCAATAAATAGGAGGACAATGCACTCCTAGCACTATTAATGGCATTATAACTCCATTGCTCGTCAAAGTGTAATGTAACAAGAAACTCCAAAACATCAGGTATGCCTGCAGTGTGATAAGATATAGTTGACTGTAAGCAGAGCATCTCCCATTTTTATATATAAGATACGTATTGTTTTTTAGTGTTATCCCTCCAGGCCATAGATATCACATCCATGGTTCGCCTTGATAGTCCGACCCCCTGGAAAGGTCTCGTCAGAATCTGCAATCAACAGATTAACACGATCATGGAAAGGGTGACTCTTTCCTGTCACAGGGTGAACCAACAAGGTGCTGCATTTGGGGATAACCATGAATGGCTGTGTCATTAGTCTCAGAGCCAATGGTAACCATGGTTGTGTGGCCCAGTCGGGACTACCAAACGCCTGAAGCAGAGCCCTGCTCAATTTGGTGAGACATTGACTGATAAGGCAGAATGGGGAAAGCGTAGAAGTACGTACCCCCCAATGTAGCGGGAGTGCATCCACCACTACTGCCCCTCGATCCAGTTCCTATGAGGCGTATTTAGGTAACTGGTGATTTAATCTGGATGCAACAGATCTATGTCTGGAAATCCATAGTGGGTGACAATCTTTTAAAAAATATATTTGGATTCAATATCCATTCTATGTTGTCTTTAAATCTACGTGCCCTGCTGTCCGCCACCACACTATCTCTACCTAGTAGGTAGATTGCTAAGACCCAGATGATCCTAGTAATACAGCAGTGGCAGATGGGGTTTAGCCAGATTATCACATGATAGTGACATAATTCCGCCCTTGTAATTAATATATGCAATTGCTGTGGTATTGGCAATCTGGAGCTGAACATGTAAGTCATGCATTTGTCGAATAGTACGCTTTTCTGGGGCATAAAATGCCCCAACGATTCCAAATACATCTGTATGATTAATGCCTCTTGCACACCGCATTTGCTGTTGCGCTGGAATTGTGTTATCAGTGGCACACCGTCCTGAAACACTCACCTCAGCTTGTAAAACAGCTGAAGGTTGTTTGCTCAAATTGTTACTAGAGCAACGTGAGACATTTGTTATACACCTTTGCAACTCGGTGATAGCTTGGGCTGTCAACTGCATCGGTCTATCGAAATGACCTGCATGTTTTTGACTGCCTGTTCCTTAGCCCATTGCAAATTCTGATCGTGTAGAGGCCCAAATTGCACTTCAGGGAAGGCTATTAATTTACCAATAACATTAGCCACCCGTTGGTGGGAGGGTTGCTGTTCTTCAACCAGACTGCTGCAGGGCTATTTCTAAACTTTTGGCCATAGGCAGAATCACTGATATGTTGGTAATTGAAACAGAAATTCAGTTGCCTTCTGAATGGTGCCCATGATCAGAACATCATGCAAGTTTGCCATCGCAAGTGATTCTGAGCCCGGAGTAGTCCGCATACTGGTTTCCACAATTTTGTAAACAAGCTAGGGCTGGCTTTACCCATTTTGGCAAGTTTTAACTGCCACCGCTATCGCATTCAACTAACTTCCAATATCTGCGGTATTGTAATGAATTGGGACTGAATAATATGCATCTTTCAGATCTATACTTGCCATATAACATCCTTTGGAAAGCAGTTGCTTAGCAGTGCTGACCGTTTCTATTTGCAAGTGTTTATACTGGACATAGGAGTTTCAGTCGGGCTAGGTCTTAGAATGGCTCGACATCCAACATCCTTCTCTTGCTTGGTTAATTCAAATTAACTGAATTCGAAACCCCTAAAACTGTCCATTATAAACTCCTCTGATGTTATACAGTACCCTTCATTGTAGACCAATTGCAAGCTACCCCCTACTGGTGACTGGTCTCTAGAGGATATGTCCTGGACAAGTCCAGCAGCTTGTACCGCCATGGTTGTTGGATTCTTTTGCCTCCTACTTTTGCTGGAGATGTGCACTGGTGCATTCCAATGGCGTGTCAATGGGAGCTCGCCCCGCACCAGCGTTTGTGACCCATCTGAAGGGGTGTGGTTGACGAGGCGGCATCAAGCACAGTCTTTGCCTCGTCATCTGAGTTATTGACTTGCTTTGCCACAACCTCACCAAACAACGTTCGGTGGCTTTGTTGGATGATCTGCACAGTGCTGCACATTTCGGATTCAAGTTGTCTTGATGGCGTTTTTCGTCAGGCCGTTTGATCTCAAAGTGGGCGTTACACAGCAGGCTAACATGTCCGCTGCCAGTTTGGTAGTGGCACCCAAATCCGCTATACCTGATCCGATTAGTTTTAAGGCTTTCTGTAGCCTGGTTCATGCAATTGCATGGTTGCACCCATTTGCCCCCAGATGCACTGGTTTACAGTGGGCTCTTTGAGTGATGCACACTTTACAGGTGCCTCATATCGTTTGGGTATTTCATCCATTGTTAATTCTTGGAACTAGTGAGAGGTCATGTAATTAATGTTTCTGGCCAAATTTTTTGCCTTTTCCCAATTCCTGCCGCATGATGAATTTACATGCCACATCCGGCAAGCGGGAGCTAAGCTCTTGGCTTTGGGGCATGTACCACCAACCTCAGGGGTAGTATCATACGGTCCTGGCTCTCCCTGCTCATGCATAAGGGAGGTATCATGCAGCCATTTCTTCACCAGTTCCAGCCGGTATGGCAAATTTACCTGCCACATCCGGCACACCTGGAGCGAAGCTCATGTGCTTTGGTGTACGCTCTTCTGCAGTATCACCAACATCAGGGTCAGAGTCATACTGCCCTGGCTCTCCCGGCTCATGCCCAAGGGAGGTATTATGCAGCCCATGACATGGCGCTGCTGGTATGAGTCCCCTTGCAGACTCGTAGGCATCTGGTTATTGCACTATACGGACCTCTGGTAGAGGTTGCTACTGAGAGCTGCTGGGGAACCCTGGGGGTATACCCCTGACTGGAACACCTCATGATTGTAGCATTTCTTTTAGGAGGTGTTCCATCTCATGCAGACGTCCCCTAACCTTATTGTTGGTAGGAGGGGAGTCTTTCTGGCCTGACTCAGAGTCGACAGGCCTGGATAATTTACTCTTGGCCTTTCCTCCCGACAGGAGTGGCCACAGTGCTTCTTTCTTTTTTGCATAAGCAAGTTCAAATAAAGAAACGTGAAACATTATTTCCGTGTACTGAACTTGTAGGACGTTTTAATAGACTTGAGATTTTTATTAAGTATCTCTGAATATCCCCCAACCCTCAAATCGTGGTGTGAGGCACCGGAGTTGCTGCCGCTGGCTTTACTGCCGGCGGCTCTGGAGCCAGCATCTCCCGCAGACCACGGTCCCGCGGGCAGGTTTTTATTTTTATAGGCGGCACCCTTGCCTTACTTTCTGTTAATTTTTTCCCTTTTTAGGAAGTGTCCCTGCTGGCTCCTGTAACCAGCATTACGGGACCTAAGCAAACCGCAGCAAGTTTAACACACTTACCTGCGGGTGTTTGAACTTACCACTGGTGGAGCTGCGCTCTCCAGCCTGTCAGTGCGCCAAACGCGTCTGACATAATGACGCGCAGGCGCACTGGCGGGGCTTCTTCACGGAATCACTCACGTGCCTCCGAAGTAAAATTCCAGATGGGCAATAAATGTTGTATCAATGAGTGGGTGACATCAAGAGTGAATTCAAAAAGCTCAATTATCCCAAAAGAACAGAAAGAATAGATCATGAAAAGGAGTGTAAAATTGAGATAAAACAGATGCAGAACCTAGGAGATAAAGATTTGGAAAGTGTATTTAAAATGAGAGAAAAAAAAATGAGAAAGACAGAGAGAGAGATCAACATTGAAGCAGCTTTGTGAGGATTTGCCGGTGTTGGTTTATGTTGGAGCTGAAAGGAAAATGCTATTAGGAATCTTGGAAGAATAATAGATCTCCAAACAGCAATAAAACTGACCTGCGCTATTAAAATGATAGCATAAAAAAGTGGTTGCTATTGCTACTGGGAGCAATATTTGTCAGGTCCAACCTGACATAACACAATGTAAAATGTCCATCAAGGCCAGATTATTCCAGAGTAATTTAGCTGGTATAAGGTGTAGAGAATTAAAAAGAGAGAAAGAGAAGGGGGCAGACCCTCACAGGGACCCCTAGAGTACTGTCTGTTTATTACTAAATGTAAAATAAACTCTTTTGAATCAAATTTGACAGGAAACAGAGTGATTACACTAATGGTTGAACTGCTCTTATACCCAGCTGTCACATTCCCCTCGGGGTGTGGTGGGTAATAGCTGAAACACCTCATAAAAGCCACGAGAATTTACAAATTGTGCTGATTTAAACAGCTGAACATCAATTCCGCCTGTCGAGCAACATCTGTGGCTCGCACAGTGCAGTGCAGCTAGGTAGCCCAGAGGAAGATTGCTTCTCTCCCACTGCTTCACCACTTGTTTTGCTATCAAGAGGAACAGCAGTCTTTAATGCCCCTGTCCCACTGAGAAAACCTGAACGGAAACCTCTGGAGACTTTGCGCCCCACCCAAGGTTTCCGTGCGGTTCCCGGAGGTTTTTGTCCCACGGGAATCACCTTCAACTAGCATCGCAACCGGCTTCGACTAAAAAATTACCGATTTTTAAAATCGGTAACCATTTTCGACCATTAGGGAGACTGACATAAACCTCCGGGAACCGCACGGAAACCTTGGGTGGAGCGCAAAGTCTCCAGAGGTTTCCGTTCAGGTTTCCTAAGTGGGACAGGGGCATAAAGGTACTGTAGGTGCAGTAGTAATTCAAGACACCATTGCACATGTTCCAGTAATGCTGCGATTCTTTGGGAGTATTTCTCAAAGAGTCATAGAGTCAGCGAATAATACAGTGTAGAAGCAGGCCCTTCGGCCTAACTTGCCAACATCGACCAACTATAGTATTCCCACCTGCCTGTTGGCCCATATCCCCCTAAACCAGTCCAATCCATGTACCTGTCTAATTATTTCTTTGCGATAGTCCCTGCCTCAACTACCTCCTCTAGCAGCTCTTTCCATAAGCCCACCACACTTTGTGTGAAAAAGTTACCCTTCAGATTTCTATTGTATTTTTTCTCCTTCACCTTAAACCTATGTCCTCTGGTCCTCGATTCACCTACTCGGGGCTAGAGACTGTGCATCCACCCGATCTATTCCTCATGATCTTATACACCTCTATAAGATCACAGCCTACTCAAAATCTCCTTATAGCTTAGACCCTCTAGTCCTGGCAACATCCTCGTAAATCTTCTCTGTACCCTTTCCAGCTTGATAACATTTTTCCTATAACATGCTATCCAGAACTGAACACAATAGGCCCCACCAATGTCTTATATAATTGCAACATGACCTCCTTTCATGAAAGATATCACATTTCTCCATTTGTATCAAAGCGATTTTCAATTTAATACACGTGCAGCTGTGTCACATTGCGTGAGCACTTGGGCGTCCAACGACTGTTGACTTGCACCCAGTATCCACACGAGAGCTTGTAGTCAGTAATTAAATAATTTGTCAGGTAAAAGATGTAGGATCATAGGTCATAAGTGATAGGATTAGAATTATGCCATTCGGCCCATCAAGTCTACTCCACCATTCAACCATGGCTGATCCATCTCCCCCTCCTAACCCCATTCTCCTGCCTTCTCCCCATAACCTCTGACACCCGTACTAATCAAGAATCTACTGTATCTATCTCTGCCTTAAATATATCCACTGACTTTGCCTCCACAGCTGTCTGGGGCAAAGAATTCCACAGATTCACCACCCTCTGACTTAACAAATTCCTCCTCATCTCCTTCCTAAAAGAACGTCCTTTAATTCTGAGGCTATGACCTCTAGTCCAACACTCTCCACATCCACCCATTCCTTCTCTCCAGAGATGCTGCCTGTCCCGCTGAGTTACTCCAGCATTTTGTGTCTACTCTCCACATCCACTCCATGCAAGCCTTTCACTATTATGTACGTTTCAATGAGATCCCCCCCCCCCCCCACCTTCATTTTTCGAAACTCCAGCGAATATAGGCCCAGTGCCGTCAAACACTTGATGTAACATGATGATTAGTCCCAGAATCTTGTTCAGGAATTCTGAAACATGCCAAAGTTATTTCTCATATAATATTGTTTGTGGGGGGGAAATATTTGAGATGATTTAAAAACAGAGAATAGGATTGGAGAAGGAAGGAGAAAGGAGTGCCAAGGAATAACTGTTGCCATTTTAGTCACATTCACACTGATTAATTACAGCATTTGGAATGCATTTAACCATCAATTATAATCTGGATCTGGATTCCTGAGCAAATTAGTAAATCATTCCTACTAGGAATATTTAAAGCAAGCTAACGGAATTCCCATCCTGTGACTTCTCTGACATTTCTCTGCATTGTCTTTTGACCCAACCCACACATTCCAGAATCACAACCCCACAAGATGCCTTTTTACCCCCAGCCTTCACTTTCCTACATCATGGAGGTTTTCAAAACAGTTGCAGTTTAGTTTATTGTCAGTGTACCGTGGTTCAGTGAAAAGCTTTTGTGGCTTGCTAACCAGTCAGCAGACTGACATTACATGATTACAATCGAGACATTTACAGTGTATAGATACATGATGAGGGGATAACATTTAGTGCAAGGTAAAGCCAGCAACATCTGATCAAGGATAGCCTTCTTCCTCTTCTTCTTGCGTATGGCGTGCACAGCCTAAAGTTGTAGGACAACTTGTTCTATTTGATCTTATTTGATTGTGCACGCCAGGTTGATTGCATTCGTCGAAACAGGGCGGACCCACGTGAAGGTTGCAATCTCCCACCCCAAGGATCGCCAAGGGGGTAGATAGTAGTTCAAAACTGCTCTCTGGTTGTGGTAAGATGATTCAGTTGCCTGATAACAGCTGGGAAGAAACTGTCCCTGAATCTGGAGGTGACCTGGACTGACTGAACATAAATCATAGAACATAGAACAGTACAGCACAAGAACAGGCCCTTCGACCCAGAATGTTTGGGCCAAACATGATGCCATAATTTATCTACCTTCACATAACCAATATTTCTCTATTAGCTACTTTCCAGTCCTCCATGACATCGCCTGTGGCTAGAAAAGATGCAAGGATCTTTATCAAGGCTCCTGCAATCTGCTCTCTTGCCTTTCTCAATAACCTGGGATAAATTCCATCCAGTCCTGGAGATTTAACCACCTTAATGCTCTTCAAGAGCCACAACAAGACCTCCTTCTTAATCCCAAACTGCCCTTGAATTTTAGTATTCTCCACACTGATCTCACTGTCCACCATGTCCTTCTCTTCAATGAAAAGAGATACAAACTACTGGTTTGGTACCTCACCTACATCCCCAGACTCCAAGCACAAATTCCCTCCTTGAGTGGTCCTACCATTTCCGTGACTGCATCTTGAGCAAACCCTCCACTTCCCATCTGAACACCAGTGTACCTGAAGCAGCACTCGAACGAGACACCAAAGAGGCAGCGCAAAGGTTAGGAAATTGTGAAGAAATGACAAACCCAAACTTCGTAGAGTCACACAACAGGGAAGCAGATCATTTGGCATAGACCACCGAGCACCATTTACACTAATTCTTCATTAATATCAATTGTGAGTTTCTCCATATTTCTGTCAACTCCCCCCAGATTCTACCACCCACCGACACACTTGAAGCAATTTACAGGAGCCAATTAACCAGCCAACACGGACGTCTTTGGGTTCTGGGAGGAAAGCAGGGTACCCCAGAGAAACCTGCATGGTCACAGGTTGAATGTGAAAACTCCACTCACATAGCCCCTAGATCACGATTGAATCCAAGTCTTTGCAACTGGAAGCTTGGAGCTGCAACAACTTCATGATTTCTTTATCGTCACATACCAGGTACAGTGAAATACATGTTTTGCGTACAGATTCGCAAGACTTTCCCCGTACATAAGCACAACTGCGGCACCGTGTGAGTCCTTCTGACTGAAAGAAAGACAGTCCATGTCCCGCGTCCATTCCTCAAAGAAATCGCTCAATCCTAAACATCAGTGACGTCCCGCCCCTCCTGCCCATCTGGTGTTGCTCCAGGAGATGACAGCTGGTTGTGAAGCACTGCCCAGTTGTATTAACTTCTTTTCAGTAAGGTCATTCCCATCTTCTTCACAGGTAGTCACAATCAAATATGATTAGGAAATCAGGGAAAAGTCCCAAACAGAACAATGACATTCCTAGATAGACACAAAAAGCTGCAGTAACTCAGCGGGACAGGAGAGAAGGAATGGGCGACATTTCGGGTCGAGACCCTTCTTCAGTCTCATTCTATATATGCAGCCGCACAGCAGAACATGTAAACAGTGTTCTGTAAACAATATAATAAAGTTCAGTGTATATATAACAAATAAACAATAATAGTGCAATGCCCGCGTCTATGTAGTTCAGCACTTATTTGGAGCTTGTAGTGTTGAATTGAAGGGAAGAAGCTGTTCCTGAACCTGGACGTTACAATTTTCAGGCTCCTATATCTTCTTCCTGATTGCAGAAGGGAACTGAGAGCGTGGCCAGTGGGGTGTGGGTTTCTGATGAAGCTGGCTACCTTTTTGAGGCAGAATATTTCAGGCCATCACGGACAATCATTAAAGAGAGTCCAATTGGATTTCCGTAGCCGTGTAAGCTTGCTCACAATTGCTGCAGAAATACTTCAGCAGATGTTCAGGAGGCTTTATGAGGAGAACCTAATGGACCTGAGGATGGACATTAGTAATCATTCCCACCCAGGAATGAGTGGGTTAACATATGATTTGATGGTACTGGGCCTGAACGCACTGGAGTTTAGAAAGATGAAAGGGGTCATTGAAACTTACTGAACATTGAAAGGCCGAGATAGAGTGAATATAGAGAGGATGTTGTCACAAGTGGGAGAGTCTAAGACCAGTGGTCATAGCCTCAGAATTAAAGGACGTTCCTTTGGGAAGCAGATGAGGAGGAATTTTTGTAGTCCGAGGATAACATATCTGTGGAATGCGTTGCCACAGAGGGCTGTGGAGAGCCAGTCAATGGATATTTTTAAGGCAGAGATAGATAGATTCATGATTACTAGTTAACAAGTTATATTAGAATTAGGCCATTTGGCCCATCGAGTCATTCATGGCTGATCTCTGCTTCCTAATCCCATTTTCCTGAATTCTCCCCATAACCTTGACACCCGTTCTAATCAAGAATATGTCTATCTCTGCCTTACAAATATCCACTGACTTGGCCTCCACAGCCCTCTGTGGCAATGAGTTCCACAGATTAACTACCCTCTGACTAAAGAAGTTCCTCCTCATCTCCTTTCTAAAAGAGTGCCCTTTAATTCTGAGGCTATGACCTCTGGTCCTAGACTCTCCCACCAGTGGGAAAATCCCTTCCACATCCACTCTGTCTTTGCCTTTCATTATTCTGTTAGTTTCAATGAGGTTCCCCGTCAACCTTCTAAACTCCAGTGAGTACAGGCCCAGTACTATAAATGTTCATCATGTGCTGACCCACTCATTCCTGAAATCATTCTTGTAAACCTCCTCTGAACCCTCTCCAGAGCCAGCGCAGCCTTCCTCAAACGTGTGGCCCAAATTTTCACATACTACTCCAAATACGGCCTGACCAGTGCCTTATGGAGCCTCAGCATTACATCTCTGTTTTTGAATTCTAGACCTCTTGAGAAAGAAACATAGATAGAAACATAGAAAATAGGTGCAGGCGTAGGCCATTCGGCCCTTCAAGCCTGCACCACCATTCAATATGATCATGGCTGATCATCCAACTCAGTATCCTGTACCTGCCTTCACTCCATACCCCCAGATCCCTTTAGCCACAAGAGCCACATCTAACTCCCTCTTAAATATAGCCAATGAACTGGCCTCAACTACCTTCTGTGGCAGAGAATTCCACAGATTCACCACTCTCTGTGTGAAAAATGATTTTCTCATCTCAGTCCTAAAAGACTTCCCCCTTATCCTTAAACTGTGACCCCTTGTTCTGGAGTTCCCCAACATCAGGAACTATCTTCTTGCATCAAGCCTGTCCAACCCCTTAAGAATTTTATAAGTCTCTATAAGATCCCCCCTCAATCTTCTAAATTCCAGCGAGTACAAGCCGAGTCTATCCAGTCTTTCTTCATATGGAAGTCCTGCCATCCCAGGAATCAGTCTGGTGAACCTTTCTCTGTACTCCCTCTATGGCAAGAATGTCTTTCCTCAGATTAGGAGACCAAAACTGTACGCAATACTCCAGGTGTGGCCTCACCAAGACCCTGTACAACTGCAGTAGAACCTCCCTGCTCTTGAACTCAAATTCTTTTGCTATGAATGCCAACATACCATTCGCTTTCTTCACAGCCTGCTGCGCCTGCATGCCTACTTTCAATGACTGGTGTACCATGACACCCAGGTCTCATTGCATCTCCCCTTTTCCTAATCAGCCACCATTCAGATAATAGCCTACCCTCCTGTTTTTGCCACCAAAGTGGAGAACCTCACAATTATCCACATTATACTGCATCTGCCATGCATTTGCCCACTCACCCAACCTATCCAAGTCACCTTGCAGCCTCCTAGCATCCTCCTCACAGCTAACACTGCCCCCCAGCTTCGTGTCATCCGCAAACTTGGAAATGTTGCATTCAATTCCCTCATCCAGATCATTAATATATATTGTAAATAGCTGGGGTCCCAACACTGAGCCTTGCAGTACCCCACTAGTCACTGCCTGCCATTCTGAAAATGACCCGTTTACTCCTACTCTTTGCTTCCTGTCTGCCAGCCAGTTCTCTATCCACATCAATACTGAACCCCCAATACCGTGAGCTTTAAGTTTGCATACTAATCTCTTATGTGGGACCTTGTCGAAAGCCTTCTGAAAGTCCACATATAACACATCCACAGGTTCTCCCTTATCCGCTCTACTAGTTACATCCTCGAAAAATTCTATAAGATTCGTCAGACATGATTTACCTTTCATAAATCCATGCTGACTTTGTCCAATGATTTCACAACTTTCCAAATGTGCTGCTATCCCATCTTTAATAACTGACTCTAGCATTTTCAACACTACCGATGTTAGACTAACTGGTCTGTAATTCCCCGTTTTCTCTCTCCCTCCCTTTTTAAAAAGTGGGGTTACATTAGCTACCCTCCAATCCTCAGGAACTACTCCAGAATCTAAAGAGTTTTGAAGAATTATCACTAATGCATCCACTATTTCTGGGGCTACTTCCTTAAGTACTCTGGGATGCAGCCTATCTGGCCCTGGGGATTTATCGGCCTTTAATCCATTCAATTTACCTAACACCACTTCCCGGCTAACCTGGATTTCACTCAGTTCCTCCATCTCATTTCACCCCCGGTCCCCTGCTATTTCCAGCAAATTATTTATGTCTTCCTTAGTGAAGACAGAACCAAAGTAGTTATTCAATTGGTCTGCCATGTCCTTGTTCCCAATGATCAATTCACCAGTTTCTGACTGCAAGGGACCTACATTTGTTTTAACTAACCTTTTTCTCTTCACATATCTATAAAAACTTTTGCAGTCCATTTTTATGTTCCCTGCCAGTTTTCTTTCATAATCTATTTTCCCTTTCCTAATTAAGCCCTTTGTCCTCCTCTGCTGGACTCTGAATTTCTCCCAGTCCTCTGGTAGGCTGCTTTTTCTGGCTAATTTGTATGCTTCATCTTTAGTTTTGATACTATCCCTGATTTCCCTTGTTATCCACGGATGCACTACCTGCCCTGATTTATTCTTTTGCCAAACTGGGATGAACAATTGTTGTAGTTCATCCATGCAGTCTTTAAATACCTTCCATTGCATATCCACCATCAACCCTTTAAGAATCACTTGCCAGTCTATCTTGGCCAATTCACGTCTCATATCCTCAAAGTTACCTTTCTTTAAGTTCAGAACCCTTGTTTCTGAATTAACAATGTCACTCTCCATCCTAATGAAGAACTCAACTATATTATGGTCACTCTTGCCCAAGGGGCCACGCAGAACAAGACTGCTAACTAACCCTTCCTCATTACTCAATACCCAGTCTAGAATAGCCTGCTCTCTCGTTGGTTCCTGCACATGTTGGTTTAGAAAACTATTCCGCATACATTCCTAAGAAATCCTCTTCCTCAGCACCCCTGCCAATTTGATTCACCCAATCTATATGTAGATTGAAGTCACCCATTATAACTGTTTTACCTTTGTTGCACACATTTCTAATTTCATGTTTGATCCATCCCCAACTCCACTACTACTGTTAGGTGGCCTGTAAACTACAGACAGGTGTTTCAGTGGACACAGGCGAGACTCCAGGATGGAATATTGCTTCTGTGGTGCCAAGGTCAATAATATCTCTGAGTGGACACAGGACATTCTGTTTAGGAAGGTTGAGCAGCCAGTGGTCAGGCACGTGCCGTCAGGGTAGGCAAGGTAGGCAGTGCCTACCCTGACTAAAATTATAAAATGGTCATTATTATATATATATAAAATATATATAAAATATATATAAAACATATATAAAATGGTCAAAAATAGTAAAGGCACGGGAGAATTATGCTTCCCTCAGAGATCGATCTTTTAGGGAGTCATAATTCTCCCGTGCCTTTCATCCGCAGTACATTTAAAACGCAGAAGTATGTGCTACTCACGTGCCGTCGACGCTGCTTCAAGCCATCCATGGCAACGGTCCTTAAAGGCAGCTGAAACTCTGCCTTTACACCGTGGACTGCGTGCATGTGCTGCGCTACGCACTACGCATGTGCACCAGCCTACTGCGCATGCGCATGCGCAAGTTACTTGGCGGGTTTTTCAAAGGAGGATAGTGATTACCTGAAGAGTTTCTCAAAGCAAACTTACGAGGAAAAGACCAAAATAATTGAAAATGACAGACCAACGCCGGAACTTAAAGAACTTCAACAGCGCAAAGGAACAAAAATAATTAGAACATTTAAAACAGCTTGGTACAACAGGAAACAAAGAGAGAAGAATCGATTTTGTGTACAAATAATATGGTAAGTAAATTTATTTGAGCTATATGTTTATAAATACTTTATTAAGAGATAGGACCTATTGAAGACAAATTACTTGATAAAAGTCGAGAGAACAATCTGTGCATGCGCGGTTTTCAAGATTTTTAAAAGCCACTGCCTACTCTGACTAATTACTCACGGCACGTGCCTGGGTCATAATAGTACCACAGGCATAGGTAGAAAGGGAGATGAGTTACTCCAAAGATAACTTAGGGAGTTAGGTAGTAGGTTAAAAATAGTATCTCTAGGGTTGCACCATCAGAATGAGCTTGTGAGGCAAAGATTAGAAAGATGGTGCAGTTCTATACTTGACTAAGGAGCTGGAGGAAGAGGGAGGGCATCAGATATATGGATCATTGGGCCTCTTCCTTGGCACCTGGGACCTGTACAGGAGGAACAAGTTGCACCTGAACTGAAGGGGAAGCAATATCTTCACAGGGAGGTGGAGTGTTGCTACTTGGGAGGGTTTAAACCAGAATGGCGAAGGGGTGGGGAGAGTTGGGGGTGGGCGGTGGAAACCAAAGCAGCCGGTCAGTAAGTGTAAAGACTGACGGGATTGTGACAAGTAAGACTGAAGGGACGAAAGGAGAGGCAGAAACAGGTTAATGAACATGGTGACACAGAACGATGCAAAAGCACCAAAATGATCATAGTGGCAGAGTTTAACTTCCCCAATATTGACTGAGACTCTTTTAGTTGCAGAAGCTTACTGTATGTGGGCTAGAATGTGTTAGATGCATCCAAGGGGGATATTCAAAACAGTATGTGAATTGAGGAGGGACAATTCTGGACCTTATATTGGAAAACAAGCTTGTCCAGGTGATAGGTGGGAGAGTTAGATAGAGCTCTAGGGGCTAGTGGAATCAAGGGGAGAAGGCAGGCACGGGTTATTGATTGGGGACGATCAGCCATGATCACAATGAATGGCGGTGCTGGCTCGAAGGGTCGAATGGCCTCCTCATGCACCTTCTTTCTATGTTTCTATGTTTCAGCTGCTACAGTGGAAAGGCATTTTAGGAACTTTGATTTTGTCTCGTTACGTTTTAAGATTACAATAAATATGGATAAATCTGGAAGTACTCAGTTGGGAGAGGGCAAGTTGCAACAATAGTAGACAAGATCTAGGGACAGTAACTTTGGAGCAACTGTTTTTGGGGAAGTACACATCTAGCGTCTGATCAGAGGTCATGACCATCATGTTCCAGCAAGGAGGAGTGCCAAGGATGCCAGACCTTGGATAAACCTTGGTGGCAAACCTTGGATAATGTGAGAAGTTGTCAATTTGGTTAAAAAGGAAAGGTATGTAAAGCTGAGGAAGATTACATCGGACAGGGCTTTTGAGGAATATAAAGCAAGCAGTGTAGACTTCAAGCAGAAAGTTAGTAAACAGAAAGGTCCATGAAATGTCCTTAGGAAATCCAATTAAAGAGAATGCAAAGGCTTTTTATACATACATTAAAAACAAGAAGGTAACTAGGGAGAGGGTAGGCCCATCAAGAATAAGGAGGGAATTTACGGAGTTGGAGGATTTAGTTGAGGTACGAAACAAGTACTTTGCATCAGAATCCACCACAGGGGATGACATGAAAGACAGTGAGATCAGAGGAATACTAAAATGCTAGAACATTTGGAGATAAAAATGGAGGTTGCATTAGAAATCTTGAGGAGCATTAAAGTGGATAAGTCCACAGGGCCAGATGGGATATACCCGAGATTATTGAGAGGCAAAAGAGGAGAATGCAGGGACATTGATGAAAATCTTTGTATCCTCCCAGGCAGGGGTCCCAGAGAAGTGGAGTGTAGCCAGTGTTGTTCCTTTGTTTAAGAAGGGAAATAGGGATATTCCAGGAAATTATAGGGCAGGGAGGCTATTGGAGATGATTCTTTGGGATAGGATTTATTCACATTTGGAAGAGAATGGACTAGTTTGGCACAATCAGCTTAGCTTTGTGCAGGGCCAGTCACATTTAACAAATTTGAATGAATGTTTTGAGGAAGTGACAAAGGTGATTGATGGGCATAGAGCAATGGATGTCTTGACATGGACTTTAGTAAGGCATTTGACAAGGTCCCTGTCCAAGAAGATTAAAGATGCACGGGATCCATGATAATTTGATAGATTGGATTCGGAACTGGCTTAAACATAGAAGAGAGAGGGTAATGATGGAAGGCAGTTATTCTGGCTGGAGGCCTGTGAACAGTAATGTTCGTAAGATCATAAGTGAAAGCAGTAGAATTAGGCCATTTGGCCCATCAAGCGGCTGATCTATCTCTCACTACTAACCCCATTCTCCTGCCTTCTCCCAATTACCCCTGACACCCGTACTAATCAAGAATCTGTCTATCTTTGCCTTAAATATATCCACTGACCGCCTCCACAGCCTTTTGTGGCAAATAATTCCACAGATTCGCCACCCTCTGACTAAAGAAATACCTCCTCATCTCCTTCCCAAAGGAACGTTAGGTTGATGAACGCTGCAGATAACTTCTGGCAAACTTGTTGGGAAAACTCCATCTGAGCAATCATTTTCATAGAAAGAAAAAAAAAGCTGGAGTAACTCTGCGGGACAGGCAACATCTCTGGAAAGAAGGAATGGGTGATGTTTCTGGTCGAGACCCTTCTTCAGAGTGGTTAGGGATAAGGGAAACGAGAGGTATAGGTGATGATGTAGAGAGATAAAGAACAATGAATGAAAGATATGCAAAAAAGTAATGAAGATGAAGGAAAAGAGCTGCTTGTTAGATCAAAATGAGAAGCTAGTGCGACTTGGGTGGGGGAGGGATAGACGGAGAGGGAATGCCTAGTTACCTGAAGTGAGAGAAATCAATATTCTTACCATTGGACTTTAAGCTGACCAAGTGAAATATGAGATGCTGTTCCTCCAATTGCGTTTAGCCTCATGGCCCTGTCTCACATTGCGAGTTGACCCACGAGGTACCCCGAGTGAAAGACTCGTGGTTGTGTACGAGACTTCAAGTTTATGTTAAAGTGTTTAACCGAGTTCCCACGGGTATGTCATTTCTGCGATGTTCCAAGTTCCTCCTCCGAGTTACCAAGTTCCTCTCCCGTTACTCTTGAGCCAACCGTGAATTAAGGTATGTTTTAATAAAGCAACAATGTTAAAAGACATCTCCATCCTGTGGCTTTGAGTTATTTCAGCGCGGCCTGCATCTATTGATACGACCTACAAAGGGAAAATGCGCACCCTCCAGCAACCAATAACGTGGTAAGTGCATTTCTTGGTGCTTTATGTTTTTAAATACTGTATTTCCCGGGGTGGGGGGGAGAGCTCAGTTCATAGTATTTGGGGAGTCTGGCGTTGTGAAGGAGGGGATTGGGGTCAGTAACCCACTTGCCACGCTCCGGTCTGAGTGCAGGTAGATGGGACTAGGTGACAGTAAACGGCACGGAGTAAAAGGGCAGAGATGGCCTGTTTCCGTGCTGTCATTGCTATATGGTTTTATTGTGGCCAGGGAGTGAATTAGCTTGGGTGGCAGCCGCAGCGCTCCGGGCACGGACAGCAGAACTGGCCGCCACTTCCGAGGAAGGAAGCAGCTCGGGTGACTGCGAGTGGCCGCCGGACCCGACAGCAGACACACACACACACACACACACACACACACACACACACACACACACACACACACACATACTGTAAATACAAATAATGTCATACACAAGAAAGGGCAGATGCTAGTTGAAAAAAGTGAACACATGGGGCTGGAGAAATTTGGAAATGTCATCCCGTCACCCATTCCTTCTCTCCAGAGATGCTGCCTGCCCGCTGTGTTAAAAGAGTTCCCACGGTAGACTCACGAATCACTTAAGGTAAACGCACGGGCCACCACGTTATAAACGAGTTTAAAATGTTTTAATTTTTAACTTGAACTGTAAATTTGAGTTACCAAGTTTCACGGGTACCTGCCGTTAGCACCACGAGTCGCTAAGTTGCTCGCAAGAGTTCCGACGTTCCCGCTACGTTTAGTGTACGTGATTACTGCGAGTGACAACTCTGGGTCACTCGTGGGTCAACTCGCACCGTGAGACAGGGGTTTCACACTGACAATAGAGGAGATCTAGGACAGAAAGGTCAGTGTGGGAATGGGAAGGAGAATTAAAGTGTTATGCAACTGGGAGATTCAGGCGGGCTGAGACTGAGCCAGACTCAAGGGCCTGACCCACTATGGCGACCTTATTGGCGAGTTTAGGAGAGTGAGCGCTCGCCACAAGCTCGCAGCATGGTCGACACATGGTCGTAGGTGGTCACTGGTAAGTCTCCTTCATGGTCGAGAGGAGTTCCCGCATAGTGGTTACTACTCGAGGCCTCAGTTTGGTCACGGAATATTTTTCAGCATGTTGAAACATTTTCTGCAAGTAAAAATTGGTTGGCACGGTAGGTAACCGTAGGTAATCTCCATTTGCTGACCGGGCATTTTAATTGGCTCATTGGGGAAACAAACGTAAGCATGAGTTTTCAGAACCAAGGAAAACCGACCGGTAATGTTAAATGCCCGCTAAACCTCACAGCTGTCTATCCCTGGCTTATTAAAAGTTGTCTGGCTTCTTAAAAGTGTCTCCACTCCTTCTCCCTCCTTCTCTCCCCTTCTCCCCCCTTCCGCTCTTTTAAAGGACTTACCGTACACTGTGTTATCCGTATTTAACCTTCCTGTTCATTGCGGGTATCAACTTGGCTTTGCACCGTGTGAATTTCAGATAGTGCTCCCCACCTTTTCCCTGGCCCCTGCCTGTGTGTGTGTGTGTGTGCGTATACGTGTGCGTGTGTGTCGCAGACAGTGTGTGTGAAAAGTCGCGTGAGTGGCCTCATTTTCATAGACTTAGCCCTTCACTGTTCTGCGACTCTATCCCACATTGCTTCCTCCTCCCCCCACCCCCCTTTTCCCCTGCCCTCCCCTCCCCCTACTCCTCAGACTATCTTTGATCAGACTTTACTGGCTTTACTTTGCACTAAACGTTATTCCGTTATAATGTATCTATACTGTGAATGGCTCAATTATAATCATGTCTTTCCGCTGACTGGATAGCAAGGCAACAAGAGCTGTCTAACCCTTTATAATTATAACCCTTTATAATGAACCTCATCTCACTGTCCAGGGAACAAATTGCCACGTTGCTTGCTGTGGTCCGGCTGGCAGCGTCTAATGGGATATAAGCCCCCACTCTGAGTAAAACTCTGCAATGTACTGAATGAAAGCACGACAGCACTTTAACAGCATGAATACCACAAAGCTACAGACATTAGTATTATTGCCGACTGCAGGAGAGAAGAAAATTAACAAAAGCACTTAAACAGCAGGAAGAGTGTATAAAGATCTGTGTGTGTGTGTGTGTGTGTGTGTGTGTGTGTGTGTGTGTGTGTGGGGGGGGGGGGGGGGGCACTTACTTTGCAGATGGAAGTCTAATCATAATCAAAAGTTGCAATAGTTTTACATTTTTTTCCTTCAAGATCTGTGACTATTTGATATTCAACAGCTCAACAGTGGTGAAAGGAGCTGTGATTCCATGAAACCTAACTTTCAAGTGTGCAAGTTAGCAAACCTGAGAATGACAGAGGGAAGGGAAATGTTGACACTCAGTTTGGTCATCTCTCTTCAAAAGCGGTACCTGACTTGCTTTCCCCAGGTATGCGGTAAAATCATGGGCATTGTGGCGCGGGGGTAGAGTTGTTGCCTCACTGCGCCAGAGACCGGGGTTCGATCCTGACTACAGGTGATGTCTGTATGTATGTTCTCCCCGTGACCTGCGTGGGTTTTCTCCGGGTTAAGTGGCCTGGTTATTGTCCCTAGTGTGTAATGAGGTCGGTGGGCCGAAGGGTCTATTTCCACACTGTATCTCTAAACTAAACTAAACCGCCTGACATGGAGCCGAGTCTGGGCTGGTCTGGCTGCTACCGGATCCCTCTCATGGCCGTCCGAAGGGGGGGGTGCGGTGCGGTTGCACATCCCTTTTTTTCCCAGAGTAAAAAAAAAATCCCGAGAGAAAAAAAAATTGGAGCGCAATCAGTGTTTCCACTTTGAAGGAAATTACCCGAAATTCTGGTTCCGGCCCGGGGGATGATTTGGGGGAAAAATATATATATTTGCGACCATCTGCGCAGTTAGGGGAAGCCGGTGACGCTGTCTCTCCGCGCATGCGCAGTGGGCCACCATTTTCACTACACACAATCAGACATTGCCTCGACTCCTCGTGTCTAGTCTGGGTGAGTGGGGTCGTGGAATATTGCATTGCGGGAGGGAGAGTCGGTTTGTTTTTTATCGGGGGTGTCAAATTACCCTCGAAGGGGTTCAATCCGGCCCGCAGGATGATTTGGAAAAAAAAAGGTGTGCCCGTTTCTCCAGGAGGAGGTCCACTGCCGGCGGTCGGTCCGGGGAGACCGTTCTCCCGTCGCCTGGTGGGAGCGGGAACGACTGAATCTGAACCCAGTCCTGGCAGTGGCCGTGACCCCGACACCAGGCCTTCACCTCCCCCCCCCCTCCGCGGGCCCTTGCTACTACTCCCTCCCCCCACTGGGCCCTCGCCACACCCCCCCCGCTGGGCCTACGCCTCTCGCCCCCCGCTGCGGGCCCTCACCTCACCCCGACTGTGGGCCCTCCAACACTGCGTGGGAGGGAGAGAGAGAGGGGGAGGGAGGAGGGGAGGGGGGAGGGGAGCGAGAGATGGAGGAGGGAGAGAGAGGTGGAGGGGAGGGAGGGCGAGAGGAAAAGGGGGATTATCTTTAGTGAGATTGCAAAATTAAGGTAGGTTTTAGAGCTATTATAGTTTCTCGTCCATATGAATAATATCAAACAATTGGAACTGCTTTCTTTTGCTTGATAACAATACTGAAAAATATCAATTCCATAGCTTGTGACTTTATTTTTACATCATATTTTTTAATATAATTTGAATATTATAAAAATCTGCATGTTTTCAGGGTCATCATGGATCTGTGTGCAGTAATGCAGCAGTCCATTGATGATGTTGCTGCTGAGGAAGGTAGACAGAAGATGGAATTGGAAGATCTCCTTGGTGCCAGTGATCTTTTTTCCTTCAAGAGCTGTGACTATTTGATATTCAACAGCTCAACAGTGGTGAAAGGAGTTGTGATTCCATGAAACCTAACTGTCAAGTGTGCAAGTTAGCAAACCTGAGAATGACAGAGGGAATGACGCTCCCAGTGTCATAAGATGGTAACTGTTTTTTTCACGCGGTTGTATCATACTTGCTATTGAGGGCGTGGATTTTAATGGGAAATTGAAAAAATGTAATATGGTCACCTGTGTCACATTTATTGCAACAGCAGTGCACAATGCATTAAAAACATTCAAAACAGGTTGATGCAAAATTGGGAACGAATTGCTGCAAGAATATAAACATAAGTATACCAAAATTCAAAATGACCGTCACACGTCATAGATTTAGAATAAATGTGAACTTTAAAAAACAATTTAAAAAACTGTTATTCTTACTTGCCATACTAATTAAAAGAGCATAACACATTTTCATAAAACATATTTACTTGATGTATTTAAACATGTATACATCTCAAAAATTGTATTCTTATATTTAAGGAATGCGAACATTTTTTCAGATCAGGTGACTGCTCCTGAATGTCCCAGTGCATGTTCAAAATCACCTGGATCCAGGATTTTTTTATCTTTTATTTTTTAGTCAAATTCATGTTGGGTACAAGCAATAGTGCCATCTTGTTCGGTATCATTATATTCAAACATAGCCATGAATCCTAGCAGAAATATGGTAAGATTTGCAGGATCAAATCTTTAATTAATGCCTTTTTATATATATCTTACAGAAACCATCACAGCTGCAGAAATCCGATCACCGCTGATGTAGTAGAGAAGTTGAGGAAACCAGCGCAAGTTGTGCATGATTACCGTGTGCCACGCACGACAGCAGAACTGCTGGAGCAGAAGATCACCGTGATATCCCACGACAGACAGACCTGGGAGGCGAAAGTCCTCAATATTTGCCCTCCAACAGTGCAGACTTCCCGTGTAATGTAAGTTGGTCATATAATGGACAAACACTTTGTCCCTCGATAAAAGTAAGCACAAATATAAACTATCAATCATAATGTTTATATTAGGCCAAAATAAACTATTGAGTTCATAAGACTTAAAAAATATGGGTTGGTAGGAGAGGGAAAACATTATCACCAATTTTATTCGGAGATAATTGTGATTTTTTTTATGGTTAAAAACTAGAAAATGTTGACACAGGATTTTCTGACTAGATTTTCTGACCTTTTTGTGTAATTGAATTGCATGCATTTTTTTTTCCAAAATCAGCACTGTACCCCCCCCTTAAAACTAAGTTACAGAGGTGTGAATTAAGTCGATGATAATTTTAATTCCCGTTCAAATTACGATATATTTGCAGATCTACACCGTCCATCTTATAACAAACGTACTTAACCAATTTTAATAAACTTAGTATAAAATATTGGTAATTTATAAAATATACATTTTAATGGGATCACTATATACAGATGCAACATTTCCATTTGGAGGTCATTTCGAAGCCGATTGCCTAATCGTTAAAGGATCAATGGACACTGTATTGCATAATACATGTTAATGATAGCATGAAATAAATCCATAGCATTATCCTGCATTATCTCATTACAGCAGATGATCTGAAGTGTACTTCAGCATCCTGCAATGGAAGATCCAAAAGCGGCAAATATGGCCAGCGACCAATACGGTGCACAGGCGTATGTGAGAGACCATGGTGCCAACCTTGCCCCATTTACCCACTGCAGTTCCCATGCCCTCAGTCTTGAAGTTTGCCATGCCTCAAATGAAACTGATGTCAAGTTCACACTGGATCAGATTAAATCAGTTTGTCTTCTTCAAACACAGTCCAAAACGACAACGCCTATTGGAGAAGATTGTCAGCATTGGGTCCCCATCTCTCAGGAAGCAGCCTCTTCTGGAGGTATGTAGGACAAGGTGGGCTGAACGCCATGTGGCATATTCCCACTTCTACGACACACATATCTTTCTAGTGGAGAGCCTTGAACACATCACCCATGGCCACCACGCAGACCACCAGGAGTTGGGAATATTCGCTGGCTCCTGGAGCGGCCCCACCAAGGTCGAGGCCTCATCCCTGGTCCTAGCCATCACATCCTTCAAATTTATCATGATCTTCATCATAGCCTCAGAGATGCCAAGTGTCCCGGATTCGCCGTATTTTGTCCCGGCGAAATAACCTTTTTACGGTGTTCCGGCAGCCAAACATGCTGTTACGGAACACCGCCGCGCCGGTGTTCCTCCCGTGGTGAACGCCGGCGCCATGTGCCCCCGGTTTGCCAGCCCGGCAGCTCGCAGCCATGCCCGGCCCAGAGCCCGGGCGGCGCCGGCCCGCGCGATCAGCGACACGGCGACGTTTCTTGCCGCCAGCCGGCCGCTCGCGGCAGCCCCATCACCGGGCCTCCCCCCAACCCCCACCCCCACCCAGTGCGCAGGCGCAGACCCGCCGGCAACCTTGCCAAGTGCGCATGTGCTGCACCCGCCCGCCGGCAGCCTGCTGATCTGCACCAGTGCGCAGGCGCATAGCCGCCGGCAACAACCCCAAGTGAGTATGTTACGGAGAGAAATGCATTTAACCCCATTTGTTACGGACAAATGGGTTGAATGTTACTGTGAACTAAATTTAGGGTTGGCATCTCTGTAGCCTATCTAGGCCCTACTTGCCCCTGTGTCTGGCATCATCGAGTCCCTCCAGAAGAGAAGCTTTGAGACACAGTAATTGATATTGAAGAGGAAGAGGAGTTTTGGTTGCTTAACATTTTCATGTGAAGTGTTATGTCTAATAGTTATTCTAACATGTGTAAAATATAAAGTTTAAACACTATAGAATGATTTTGTTCTGAAATGATATATTAATTAAATATCAACCATTTTCAAGGCTAAATCTTGGCTGTCGGTCTAAACCTACAATGAAGACTTGAGCTGATGAATGGCTTATATCTTAGTAATAACATCAGCATTCCAGAAATAATCCAGAAATAATTCCAAGGGGTGTTAAAACATTATATCCGACTAAATCTAGAACAGATTTTACGTGGTAATAAATCCAACAACCCCCCCCCCCCCCATTTTCTAGCTTCACCTCCCAGTACATATTCCCTTTAATCAATATGGAATTTTATATTTTTCAGGTTGATGACGTTTTGTTCTCGTAGAAAAGGTTGCGTGACAACATTGAGTCCCGTTTTAAGTCGTGGTTTCAACAGGCATGCAGAACGGCCAACAAGGTAAATTTTCCTAAATATGCTAAATAAAGAAACTGCGTTTCTACAGCCATACAAACAAAGCAATTCCTCCACAACACGCAAAAAATTCAATTTACAGAAAACATCCATCACAGTGAATCTCCTCCTCACTGTGATGGAGGCAAAGTCTATTCTCTCCCCTGCACCATTTCTCTCCCGATGTTGAAGCCCCAAGCGGGCGATGTTAAGTCCCACGGCTGTTGAGGACTGTGCCGGGCGATGTACGGCCCCGCTCCAGGCCCAAAAGTCACAAAGTTGGAGCCCCCGGCGGGCGCTGGAATGTCCCGCGGCCATTAAAGCCGCACCAGGCGATGTACGGCCCCACTCCTTGTGTCCTTGCCACAATTACTACTTGTTTTGATTACCCGTTTATTGCATATCTTACTATGCAACCAGATCTGTACTAGCAGAACCTTTGATGCATATATGTGATTTTTATGAATTGTTATGATTTCTTTTTTCAAGTTATTTCATCAATGTGGACCTGCAAATGGTTCCCAGGGGTAAAATTGTTTGTATGTATCAGTAATACATTTTACTTTCAAGGCTTATTGAACTAAAAATATGTATTGCATATTATTACAAAATAATTTATGCATATTATATCCATTATTTATGTTGTGCACGAGAAGCCTTTTCCTCCTGTATTTCTTTATTGTTTTATTCCTGATGCTTTTTATTGTTTTATTCCTTTTTTTATTGCTTTGTGTAATAATAATAGTAATAATAATAATAATAATAATAATAATAATAATAATAACTTTATTACGGACTCAAGGTCCAGACAATGGGGCAACATTACATTAAAAATGCATTGCATCTCAAATATCATAAATATATATAAAATCATAGTAAATCACATAAAAACATCATAATTTATATATTTAACAAAAAAAAACCACAATACTTAAGTTAAAAATCCAGAGTAAAAAATGATCAATGTCGTACAACGAGACAACGATACCAGTGTCTCCACAACTGGGATTCGTAGCGTGTAGTGCTTAGCAGAGTTATTTTAAACATCAGTTGAGTTCAAAGCATCGACTGTGCAGCATAAAGAAGCAATATATTTGAATCCTCAAAACCCCAATGCGTTTTACACGTAAAGCTATGTAAAAATTCATTTTTTGAGCGATGTGACTTAAAATGTAATGTGGCACCGTAATCGTAGAAGTGTTGCGCGCAAATTTAGTATCAAAATTCGTGCAAAACTCGAAAGAAAAGGTCATGAAACAGCACGACGTTGCGTAGAAATGGCAGAATCGGGGGTGGGGGAATCATGCCCCCAGTCCTTTTTAGGGGGTTAACTGATAATACTAGCCTTAAGACACTCATCTTATGTGTTTTGTATTGTTGACTTACAGCTCTTTCTAAGACAGCAGGTGAGTTGCTTGGATTAGTTCCGTCAGTGGCCAAGGTGCGGCAGTGCAGCCTTGCCCCGACATACGAGCAGGACTTGCCCTCACCAGCACCACTTCATGATGAGTACATCCGCTGGGGAGAGAGTTTTCAAGAGATCACAGGAGGTATAATGAAGAATGAAACTTCAGATTAGTAGTTAGACTAAGTGAGTAACACATCTGACAGCTTTTAATAGAAGTGAATTTTGTACCTTAATGCCTTAATAAGTTTGTCGCCTAATGTAATATATGTTCAGTTATTGAAAGTCTGAATGGTGTCTTCATTTTATTAAAGATAAAGTAGGCCTAATCTCATTGAACAAATGTTATTTTCCCTTGCAGATGACCTTCCTGATACGGCCACCAAAGCAATCAAAATGTGTGATCCTGTCCTCTACCCCGGCATCCAGCATGCTGCTGTTGATTGCCTGTACCCTCAACGTGACAAGCGCAGAGTGTGAGCGTTTTGCCACTGTTCTCTGTCATCTGCATCACTACACCAGGACTTCCATGAGCAATGACAGGTTGTCTGCACTCACCTTAATCCACATTCACTACGACTTTGCCCATAACTTGGACAAAGTGGTGACTAGGTTTGCGCAGTTACATTCTTGGAAAATGGAACTGGAAAATGTAATTTGTGGCTAAATGTCAATATATGCTGGTCTGCCAAGAATGTCCGTCGCCTTCATCATTACACTAGGACTTCCATGAGCAATGACAGCAAAATGGAACTGCAAAATGTGATTGGCATGATGTTGCCAAGTCAAGTCAAGTTTATTTGTCACATACACATACGAGATGTGCATTGAAATGAAAGTGGCAATGCCTGCAGATTATGCCAAAACTACAGAACAGGTGCTCCTGAATGTACATTGCCATTTACCACTATCTCTACTAATACAAGGGCATTTGTTGGCCTTAGCCTATATGCCATCCCTGGTTCCACAAACTGCGCAAATCCTGTCAAAGCTTCGAACAGGCCTGCCACTAGTAGAAACATCCTATCCACATCCAGTCTATCCAGTTGCTTCCTACATAGTCTAAAGGTCAATACACCCATCACTACACAGCTCTATACCCTCCGGTCAACAGAGCCTCTGTTGGCCTCGTGAGGGTGGGAGGGGAAGAATAATGGACAATGGAGGACCTGGCGTGGGGGGGAACACGGGGAGGGGGAGGGGAGGGTTTGTGGGGGGGGGGGGGGGGGTGGAAGCAGAGGAGGGGCTGACGGGGGTCATTTGTCACCGCCATATGTGGTGACTATTTGTATACCTTGGTGTGCAAGCCAAGAACTTCACTGTGCCTTGTCACATGACAATAGAGTCTTCCATCCATAGATGCTGACGACATTCTCATTTAAAAGAGTTGCAAATCATCCTCATTCTTGTGTTCAAAATGTCCCGTAACCCTGTGCATCCTCTCCCTGCAGGGATCAAGGGCGACTTGCTTCCGCTAAGCTTTTGTTAGTCTGGAATGGCTGATGGGTCAGGTGGGTATCTGAGAGCGTCCACTACTTACGCGGGGCCTCTGTGGGTGCTCCCGGTGGACTCAAGGCCGTCAATACCAGACCGTGGCTCGCTGTTGGGGTTCAGGCATGTACTGGGCTACACCACAGTCACCACAGCACACCACAGGAGCGGCACGGTGGCGCAGTGGTAGAGTTGCTGCCTTACAGCAATTACAGCGCCTGAGACCCGGGTTCGATCCCGACTACTGGACCTAGTCTGTACGGAGTATCTCTAAATTAAAGCAGTCCCTAACCCTTCAAGCAGTGGAGATGCCTGTGAACGGATTATTAGTACGGGTGACAGCGGTTATGGGGAGAAGGCAGGAGAATGGGGTTAAGAGGGAAAGATAAATCATCCATGATTGAATGACAGAGTAGACTTGATGAGATGAATGGACTAATTCTGCTCCTATCACTTTAGAACTTATGAACAGCCGAGGTTTAGAAGCATCGCTGGAAGATTACAAAATTACAATAATTACAATATTACAATATACATCAATGATTTGGATGAAGGGATTCAAACATTAGCAAATTGCAGATGACACAAAGCTGGGTGGCAGTGTGAACTGTGAGGAGGATGCTATGAGAATGCAAGGTGACTTGGACAGGTTGGGGGAGTGGGCAGATGCATGGAAGATGAAGTTTAATGTGGATAAATGTGAGGTTATCCACTATAGTAGCAAAAACAGGAAGGCAGATTACTATCTAAATGGCGTCAAGTTGGGAAAAGGGGAAGTATAACGGGATCTGGGGGTCCTTGTACATCAGTCTATGAAAGTAAGCATGCAGTTACAGCAGGCAGTGAAGAAAGCGAATGGCATGTTGGCCTATATAACAAGAGGAATCAAATATAGGAGCAAAGAGGTCCTTCTGCAGTTGTACAGAGCCCTAGTGAGACCACACCTGGCGTATTGTGTGCAGTGTTTGGTCCCCTAATTTGAGGAAGGATATTCTTGCTATTGAGGGAGTGCAGCATAGGTTTACAAGGTTAATTCCCGGGATGGCGGGACTGTCATATGCTGAGAGAATGGAGCAGCTGGGCTTGTACAATCTGGAGTTTAGAAGGATGAGAGGGTATCTCACTGAAACATATAAGATTGTTAAGGGTTTGGACACGCTAGAGGCAGGAAACATGTTCCCGATGTTGGGGGAGTTCAGAACCAGGGGCCACAGTTTAAGAATAAGGAGTAAGCCATTTAGAATGGAGATGAGGAAACACATTTTCTCACAGAGAGTGGTGAGTCTGTGGAATTCTCTGCCTCAGAGGGCGGTGGAGGCAGGTTCTCTGGATGCTTTTAAGAGAGAGCTAGATAGGGCTCTTAAAAAATAGCGGAGTCAGGGGATATGGGGAGAAGGCAGGAACGGGATACTGATTGGGGATGATCAGCCATGATCACATTGAATGGCGGTGCTGGCTCGAAGGGCCGAATGGCCTACGCCTGCACTTATTGTCTATTGTCTATTGTCTACATAGACTCCACTTCCATACGAGTAGTAGAGCGAAACAGCGTGGAAACAGGCCCTTCAGCCCAACTTGCCCATACAGGCCAACATGCCCCAGCTACACTGGTCCCACCTGCCTGCGTTTGGCTCATATTGCTCCAAACCTGCCTATCCATGTACCTGTCCATTTCTTAAACATTGGGATAGTCCCAGCCTCAACTACCTCCTCTGGCAGCTTGTTTCATACACCCACCACCCTCTGTGTGAAAAAGTTAACCCTCAGATTCCTTTTAAATCTTTTCCTGTTCACCTTAAAACTATTGTTTGTTTTGTGAGTATATGTGTATCTGTGTATCTATATATATGTGTGTGTGTGTACTTGTAAGTGTAAATATACACACGGAACTTTTTTTTCTCTCGTTTATCATATTGTTTACAGTGTACTGTGTTTACATATTCTGTTGTGCTGTATTGCAGTAAGTAAGAATTTAATTGTTCTATCTGGGACACATGACAATAAAACACTCTTAAACCTATGTCCTTTGGTCGTCAACTCTGGGCAAGAGACTCTGTGCATCCACCGATCTATTCATCTCATGATTTTGTACACCTCTATAAGATCACCCCTCATCCTCCAGTGCTCTAATGCGTAGAGCCCCAGCCTACTCAACCTCCCCCTTTAGCTCGCACCCTCTAGTCCTGGCTACATCCTCGTAAATCTTCTCTGCGCCCTTTCCAGCTTGATAGTGTATTTCCCATAACATGGTGCCCAGAACTGAACACTCATTCTGGAAGTAATAAGTGTCGCTATCGATCAGCTGCCCTTCCCGTTTGTGCTCCCACATCCCCACCACATCCCAGAAGGAAAAATGCCAGTCCCAGCCAAGTCACCGTGCAAAGAAGACCTCCCCAGGGACGAGATAAGGAGGGGGAGCAGATGGAAGGGGCTGCAGGCACAGCGGGTGTTTCGACTCAGTCTACACTTGAATAATCTTCTTTCCCCTCACCGCATCTCCATTACCGCAGGCTCCATAACTTGGCCGCTTATAAAAGTGTTGTCAGTGAAAGCTGTCAACAGATTCAGTCCATCTACAGAGGGGGGGGGGGGGGGGTCCCAGGCAGTGAAAGGGAAGCTGGCAGGAGGTGATAGGGAACCGCTGGAGTCCCTGAAAACCCCCACAGCCTGCTCCGGTTCTGCTTTTCAATTATCAGATCGGCTTTTGCTATTGTTCGGTTGCTTTTGGAGACTTGCTGGTGAGCAACACTAACCACTTCACACGCAGCAGTGGCTCTTGCAAACGCCGGCAGCGTGGAACCAATCACGGAGACTGAGAAGCAGGCGCTGGACACAATGTGTTGTTGGATACAAACGGTACAAGCTGTCGGGCTCAGTTCTGGCAACCCACAGCATGGGAGATGGGCAAATGCTTCGTCAGAGGCGTGAGCATGAAGTCAGACACTGTGGTCCACAATGCCGGTGGGCACGATGCTGTTGCTAGCCAAGTGCCACTCGTGTTGGCACAGAGAGAACCGCTTTGGGTTGTAACAGCAAAGGAAGGCAAATGGAGAGTGAGATAGTGAGCAGAGAGCAGAGGAGAAAGCGAGCAAGCAGAGAGGAGAGGGAAAAGAGGGTGGATCAAGAGGGGTGGAGGAATAAATGGGCTAAGGAGAGTGAGAGCAAGCAAGGAGGGGGGGGGGCAGAAAAAGAGCAAGCGCAGAGGGGAGGAAAGAGTGTGAACTGGGGACAAGGCAGAGCGACAGAGAAGGGGAGGAAGTGAAGAAAACGGGAACTAGAGTGAACAGAGAGGAAAAGAGAAAACAAGGAGAGAGGACAGAGGGAGAGTAAATATCAAAAGAAAAGAATGAAGAGAGGACAGCAGGAGTGAGTAGAGAAAATAAGAACTGAGTGGGAGAATGTGTGAGCAGGGAGAAAGGAAAGATAAAGCAAGGGAGACTGAAAGAGAGAATCAGTTTTGTTTCAGTTTAGTTTATTGTCACGTGTACTGAGCGACAGTGAAAAGCTTTAATTGCGTGCTAACCAGTCAGCAGAAAGACAATACATGATTACAATCAATTGATTTACAGTGTATAGATACATGAGAAGGGAATAACGTTTAGTGCAAGGTAAAGCCAGCAAAGTCCGATCAAAGATAGTTCAAGGGACATCAAAGAGGTAGATGGTAGTTCAGCACTGCTCTGGTTGTGGTAATATGATTCATTTGCCTGATAACAGCTGGGAAGAAACTGTCCCTGAATCTGGAGGTGTGCGTTTTCACACCTATTCCTTTTGCCTGATGGAGGAGAGGGAGTGGCCAGGGTGAGACTCATCCTTGTTTATGCTGCTGGCCTTGCCCAGGTATAAATGGAATCGATAGAAGGGAGGTTGGTTTGTGTGATGGTCTGGGCTGCGTTCACAATCGCTGCAATTTTTTACAGTCCTGGATGTAGCTGTTCCCAAACCAAGCTGTGATGCATCCTGATAAAATGCTCTCTGTGGCACATCTGTAGAAGTTGGTGAGAGTTGTAGGGGACATGTCAAACTTTGTAAGCCTTCTAAGAAGTAAAGGTGTTGGTTTTCAACCATCTTTACTTCAGCACCGCCAATGCAAACTGGGGTATGTGTACTGCTCCCGCTCCCATAGTTGATCACTATCTCCTTTGTCTTGCTGACGTTGAGAGAAAGGTGGTTGTCTTGACACCAGGACACGAGGTTCTCAATCTCCGTCTCATCATTATTTGATACCCAGTCCACAATGGTGGTGTTGTCTGACAATTTGGAAATTGAATTAGATTTGTACATGGCTGCGCAGTCGTAAGTGTACAAGGAGTAAAGAAGGGGGCTGAGAACACATTCTTGCGGAGCGTTGAGGATTAGCGTGGAGGATGATTTGTCCCCCTATTCTCACTGATTGGGGTCCGTTGGTCAGGAAGTCGAGGATCCAGTTGCAGAGACGAGTGCTGACTCCAGCTGATGAGTTTGGTGATGAGCTTGGATGGGATAATGGTGTTAAAGCAGAGCTATAGTGTATGAATAGGAGTCTGATATAGGTGTCTCTCTTCTCCAGGTTTTCCAGGGATGAGTGTAGGTCTAGTGTGATGGGATCGTCCGTAGACTTGTTGTGGCGGTGGGTGAACTGCAGTGGGTCAAGGCCGCTGGTTAGACTGGATTAAATGCATTCCATAAGCAGCCTCTCAAAACATTTCATGATGGTGGATGTCAAGGTCACTGGATGTTAGTTGTTTAGGCATGAGGTCTTGCTTTTCTTCGGCACTGGGGCGACGGTGGTCTTCTTGAAGCAGGTGGGTGTTTCAGAACAGAGTATGGAGGGATAGAAGATGTCCGTGAATACTCCCGCTAGCTGGTCCGACAAGCTACTAAGGACTTGGCCAGGATCTCCGTCAAATCCGGTTGCTCACCGTGGGTTTACCTTCAGGAAGGCCGATCTAACCTCTGCTACAGTCACCCTAGGGAGAGGCACACTGGGGTCTGAAGGGCCAGGTGTCACCACCCTGTTGGCCTTCCGTTCGAAGCGAGCATAGAAAGCATTCAGTTCATCGGGCAGGGTGGCACTATCACCAATGATGTTGCCTGAGCTTGCTATCTTATTCAGACCGTCCCACATTCTCCTTGTGTCCGAGTGATTATAGCGGGACTCAACTTTGTCCCAGTATTGTGCCTTGGCATCCTTGATAGCTTTGCGAGATCATAGCGGGCATTCTTGTCCTGTTCGGGATCGTTTGACTTGTTTGCAGCGGACCTGGCCTTCACCTGTGAACGTACCTCGCGGTTCGTGCATGGTTTCCGTTGGGGGAGCACTCGGATTGACTTGGACGGCACACGGTCTTCCGCGCCTTGCTGATGAAGTCAATCACGACAGTGGCGTGCTCATTCAGCTTCGCTGCGGAATCCCTGAATATGAACCAATCCACTGACCCACAGAGGTCGCGTAAGATGTCATCCGTGTCCGTTGACCAGCTTTTCACAACTCTCTGTACCGGATCCTCCTGCTTCAATGTTTCTTTGTAGGCAGGGAGCAGAAGTACAGCTAGGTGATCAGATCCCGAAATGTGGTCGTGGGTTAGAGCGGTAGGCATTATTTATTGAGGTACAGCAGTGATCAAGAGTTTCCTGGCCCCTGATGGAGCAAGGGACTTGCTGGTAGTACTTTGGTAGTTCGCCCCTGATAGCAATGCGAGGGGGGAGAAAACAACACAACAACGTTAATGGTCAGTTCTTGACAAGCTAGCAAGCCTGGCTCCAGTGCTAGGTTTCCTTAGATGGACACAAAAAGCTGGAGTAACAGTGGGTCAGGCCGCATCTCTGGAGAAAAGGAATAGGTCGAGACCCTTTTACAGAATGAGAATCAAAGGAAAGGGAAAGGAGAGAAATGAAAAGGTACCTAGAACAAACTAATGAAAGGTGTGCAAACGGGCAAATCAAAGCCAGCAACAACGATCATGGAAAGGTGGAGCCCACAATGGTCCATTGTTGGCTGTGGAGAAGGTGATAACAAGTTATACAAAGTGAAACTCTGCAGGACGACAGTGAAACTAGTACAGTGACGAGGGTGGGGGAGGGATGGAGAGAGAGGGGATGCAAGGATTAATTGGTTATAGAAATCAATATTCATACCGCTGTGTTGTAAGCTGCCCAAGTGAAATGCGAGGTGCTGTTCCTCCACTTTGTGTTTGGCTGCACTCTGACATTGGAGGAGGCCCAGGACAAAAAGGTAAGCATAGGAATGGGAAAGGGGGTTAAAGTGTTTGGCGACCGGGAGATCGCGTAGACCAAGGTGTAGGCCAAGGTGAGCGGGGGTGTTCAGCGAAACAATCACCCAGTCTGTGCTTGGTCTCGCCGATATACAGGAGTCCACACCTGGAACAGCAGATACAGTAGGTGAGGTTGGAGGAGGTGCAAGTGAACCTCTGCCTCACCTGAAAGGACTGTCGGGGTGCCTGGGAGGAGGTATAGGGACAGGTGTTGCATCTCCTGCGGTTGCAGGGGAAAGTACCCGGGGAGGGGGTGGTTTGGGTGGGAAGGGATGAGTTAACCAGGGAGTTGCGAAGGAAACGGTCTCTGCAGAAAGCGGACTGGGGTGGAGATGGGAAAATGTGATTAGTGGTGGGATCCCGTTGGAGGTGGCGAAAACGTTGGAGGCTTATGTGCTGCATGGGACGGCTGATGGGATGAAAGATCAGGACTAGTGGGACTGTCCCTGTTGCAACTGGGGGGAGGGGGAGCAAGAGCAGAGCTGCGGGGTTCTGAGGAGACACGTGTGAGGGCCTCATATATGATGGAAGAGGGGAACCCCCATTCCCTAAAGAATGAGGACATCTCAGAAGTCCTGCTATGGAACACCTCATAACTGGAGCAGGAGAAATAGGTGCGCACCAGGGTGGATGGGCGACATGAAAGGGAGAGGGCTTAGGGAGAGATTTACTTAAAATTGGAAAAACAAAATCAATGTATACATTGGGTTGTAAGTTACCCGTGGAAAATGAGATGCTGTCCTTTCAGTTTTAGTATGTCCTCTCTCTGGCAATGAGGGAGGCCCAGGACAGAAAGGTCACAATGTGAATGGGATGAGGAGTTAAAATGGTTGGCAACTGAAAAAACCAGCAGGTCTTGGTGGACAGAATGGTTGCCTCGTCCACACTTGCTCTTGCCAGAGTGAAAGAAGCCACATCACAGGAGATAAGGTTTGAATAGGCGCATGTTAACTTCTGTCTCACCTGAGAGGGCAGCTTGGGTCCCTTGATGGAAGTGAATAAGGAAGTGTAGGGACATGTGTTACACTTTCTGCAGTTGCTGGGGCTTGCTGTGAAAATCAGTGGTTAGGGGAAGTGTGGATTCGTCCCTGTGTTTAGGAAACCTTGCAACCTTTGTTCCACATTTATTCACGTCTTTACCTATCAAAATGTGATAAAGTCTGACCATTAAGTTTGATTGGTGCTTGAATCCTGAACTTTATGGAGTTCTAGATTTGTGCTGTCTTTTGCGGGGGTCATAATGTGCTTCCCACGTGATCTGGGTCCAGTTTTAAGAATGTTTCCTTCGATGTTCTGGATTCCCGCAGCAAACAAACAGAACAGTTGCAGAAAATCCCTGTTGCAGCTGAGAGTGAAAAATGGGGAAAAGCTAGAGAGAACCAGCGAATGAAGGGGTGCATCATATTTCGTGAATGTCTTGAACGTTTTTTGAACTTTGTACAGTGGGGTGCAATGTAAAATTAGGAAGGAAAATTCAGTGCCAGCATTTATATCAAGAGGACTGGAATACAAAAACAGAGATGTAAAGGGCTGGTCAGTCCGCATTTGGAGTACTGTGAGCAAATTTGCGCTCCTTCTCCGGGGAAGGATGCGCTGACTCTGGAGAGGGTCCAGAGGAGGTTTACAAGAATGATCCCAGGAATGAGTGGGTCAGCATATGATGAGCGTCTGACAGCACCGGGCCTCTGCTCGCTGGAGTTTAGAAGGTTGAAGGGGGACCTCATTGAAACTGACAGAATAATGAAAGGCTTAGACAGAGCGGATGCTGTTTCCATTGACGGGAGACTAGGACCAGAGGTCATAGCCTCAGAATTAAAGGACACTCTTTTAGAAAGGAAATGAGGAGGAACTTCTTTAGTCCGAGGGTAGTTAATCTGTGGAACCCATTGCCACAGAGGGCAGTGGAGGCCAAGTCAGTGAATATTTTTAAGGCAGAGACAGGCAAATTCTTGATTAGAACGGGTGTCAAGGTTTATGGGGTGAAGGCAGGAAAATGGGATTAGGAGGCAAAGATCAGCCATGATTGAATGGCGGGGTGGGCTCGATGGGCCGAATGGCCTAATTCTGCTCCTATAACTTGTGAACGTGAATATTATATCATCATAACCTATCACTAATTTTAAAAATCTCTTTTTCACACTTCAAGTAGACCCGAATTCAGAGTACAAGGTTATTTTTAAATTAAAGTTTAGATTTACTGAGGGAACTTTTACTCGGAGGTTTGAATGAATTTGCCATATTCCAAAAGGAAATATTTTCAAGCCAGCATTATACTGGCACCTTGTGGCTGAGACAAAGCATTGCAAACAGACTTTTCCTAGGCGAAATCAGTCCACAATAGTATGTCAAACAATCCCTATTCCAGGCATACACTGGCCATATCCCCATACTCTATCTCCACTTTACAACCCAATGGTATGAATGTTGATTAACACTGCCTTTCCCTCTCTCTCCATCCCTCTCCCATCCTAGTTCTCTGACCAGTTTTAATCCTCCTGATTACATTTTACTGATTGTACACTTCGCTGTCAGCTTCCCCTCAGCTGACAATGAATTATTCTACATTTCCTTATCATCGTCCCCTTTGATCTGTCGTTTTCACACCTTACTCTTCCATGTCTCTGTGTCTCCCTCTCCCCTGTCTCTGAGTCTGAAGAAGGGTCTCCACCCAAAGCCTCACCCATCCCTTCTCTCCAGAGATGCTGCCTGTCCCGCTGAGTTACTCCAGCATTTTGTGTCCATCTTCGCAAAATTGAATCATTGGCTGACAGGTGAGGGAAATACCCCAGCACGCTGTTCAGGATTCCCACTACCCAGAAACCTGATTGCTTTGTTCTTCGTGTTGTCTTGGCCCCTTTCCCGTCAGGGCCCTGTGGTGCAAGTATTTAAACTACAGTTCTGCTAAAGCACGAGGTGACTCCTGACCAGCAACAAGGGACCATCTCCTACCGTTTTACACTGGAGGGGGTGAGGGGGAGGTAAGGCTGAACAGCTGGAATAATAAACGGCACTGGAAGAAGGGGAGTCTGCAATTTTAAGTTTGAGGAAGTGATGGGATTATCATGGGTGACAATAGACAATGGACAATAAGTGCAGGAGTAGGCCATTCGACCCTTCGAGCCAGCACCGCCATTCAATGTGATCATGGCTGATCATCCCCAATCAGTACCCCGTTCCTGCCTTCTCCCCATATCCCCTGACTCCGCTATTTTTAATAGCCCTACCTAGCTCTCTCTTGAAAGCATCCAGAGAACCTGCCTCCACGGTTCTCTGAAGCAGAGAATTCCACAGACTCACCACTCTGTGAGAAAAAGTGTTTCCTCGTCTCCGTTCTAAATGGCTTACTCCTTATTCTTAAACAGTGGCCCCTGGTTCTGTACTCCCCCAACATCGGGAACATGTTTCCTGCCTCTAGCGTGTCCAAACCCTTAACAATCTTATATGTTTCAATGAGATCTCCTCTCATCCTTCTAAACTCCAGAGTGTACAAGCCCAGCTGCTCCATTCTCTCAGCATATGACAGTCCCGCCATGAACCTTGTAAACCTACGCTGCACTCCCTCAATAGCAAGAATGTCCTTCCTCAAATTAGGGGACCAAAACTGCACACAATACTCCAGGTGTGGTCTCACTAGGGCTCTGTACAACTGCAGAAGGACCTCTTTGCTCCTATATTCGATTCCTCTTGTTATAAAGGCCAACGTGCCATTCGCTTTCTTCACTGCCTGCTGTACCTGCATGCTTACTTTCATAGACATAGTGGGATGTTAAGAACTGGAGGAAGTACTGTAGAGGGGACTGGGATTCAAACTGTGTGTAGTCATAAAAGCCTTGGGGACACCGGGGTGAACATGGATGGAATAATAAAGTTCAAGCAGTGTGAAAGAAAACTAGTGTATGTTCGCTGAGATATTGAAGGTTGAGATGGGACTGAAACTAAACTGGTGGGAAGTTAGAGGATCAAGGAAGGAGAGAAAACTGAAATTTAAACTGTGTCTATAAATAAAGATTTATGAAGACTTACATGGATAATGAAGTTGTGGGTTTGGATTGAAGGGATATTAAAGATCTCAGGAACAAGAGAAAAAGATAAATTACAGTGAGATTGTGTCATAGGGTAATATAGCCTTTAGCCCGACCTGTGCATGCCACATCCACACAAATCCCACCTACGCAAGTTTGCTCATATCTCAATAAACCTTTCCTATCCATGTACCTATCCAAATGTCTTTTAAATGTTGTTATAGTACCTACTTCAACTAACTTTTCTGGTAGCTCGCTCCATATACCCATCACCCTCTGAGTAAAAAAGTTGCGCCTCGGGCTCCTATTAAATCTTTCCTATCTCAACTTGCATCCATGTCCTCTGATCCTAGATTCCCCTACTCTGGGTTTAAGTCTCTGCATTCACCCTATCTATTCCCCTCATGATCTGATAACTTCTATCAAATCATCCCTCATGCTCATTAACGTACATCTGTAACGTTGTTTCTTAAGGGGCTGTCCCACATGGGCGACCTAATTGGCGAGTTTAGAAGAGTTTGAAAAAATGACATGTTGAAGACCTCCTTCGACCGCCTTCGAACTATGTTGAAGACTAGCTACGACTAACTACGACTAACTTCGGGAAAATTGGACACCGAATAGTGGAGAGTGAAGACGACCTCTTTCGACCTCCCTTCGACTTCCCTTCGACAATGATGAAGACTATCTACGACTACCCTTGATTACCTACGACTAACATGCCGACCTACTACGACTAAACCTACGAGTACAAAAAGTATCGATTTTTTCCATGGCGACCTTTTTTTACTCGCGGGCATTTTTTAACATGTTGAAAAAAACGCCGCAACCTAGCTGAGGCCACGAGTACACAGGGATTACTCTCAAGCATGAAGGAGAGTTACAAAGACCTCCTACGACCTCGTGTCGACCATGCTGCGAGTATGAGTCAAGGGTAAACTCGCCAGAACTCACGGATTAGGGAGTTTGAAGGAGGTCGTCTTCACTCTCCACTATTCGGTGTCCAATTTTCCAGAAGTTAGTCGTAGTGGGACAGGCCCTTAACTGGTAAATGCCCAGGCAGAATGATAATTGCAAACGTTATACCCCCTGTATTTAAAACTGGGGTTAGACACCACTTCATAAATTATAGGCCTGTTTCCTTACTTTCCCACTTCTCCAAGATACTGGATAAACTCTTTACTGGAAAACTAGACAAATTCATTGAGAAGCACTAATTGCTGACTGACAGTCAGTATGGATTCAGATCAAACAGATCAACATGTATGGCGTTGATCAAATTAAAAGAAGAAATTACTAATTGTAGTGACAAAAAAAACTGTGTAGTGGGAGTATTTATAGATCTAAAGAAAGCTTTTGATTTCACTGATCACAATATATTTCTTGATAAATTGGAAAGGTACGGTATCAGGGGGTGGTGTTGAATTGGTTGAGAGGCTATTTAAGCAACAGGCAACAGTTTGTGATGATAGGTAAGCATAAATCGACATGCTCGGATATCACGTGGAGTACCTCAGGGGTCAGTATTAGGACCAAAATTGTTCATTTTGTATATAAATGATATATGTGTAGAGTATGAAAAACATTGACATTAGTTTTATTTGTGGACGATACTAATATCTTTTGTTCTGGGGATAATTTACAGCATCTTTTGGAGGAGATCACGTCAGAAATGAGAAAATTAAAAAGGTGGTTTGACAAAAAAATTATCATTAAAATTAATGATAAACAAAACAAAGATTTTGTTGTTTGAAAATTGTAAAATAAACACTCGGGTACAAGTGATGATACATGGTGTTGATATAGAAAGAGTATATGAAAATACATTTTTAGGTGTGATATTAAACCACAAAATCTGCTGGAAACCTCATATAAAATATGTGCGAGCAAAGCTGGCAAGGAGCATTGCAGTCCTGGGAAGAACAAGGCACATTCTGAATCACAGGGGGGTTACATTGTATATTGTTCACTTGTACTGCAATATCTAAATGGCTGTGTGGAGGTATGGTGTAACACTTACAAAAGCACCCTGCATCCATTATGCATACTGCAAAAAAGGGCCAAAAGGAAAGTCAATAATGTAGGATTTCATGAACACCATCTCTCTGATTTTAAAGTCAAATGCCTTGAAGTTTATGGATCTAGTAGAATTTAATACAGCACAAATAATGTATAAAGCAAGAAATAATTTATTACCAGGTAATATACATAAAATGTTCTTTAACAGGGAGGGTGGTTATAAAATAGAAGATGAAAGTTTAATTTAAAGAAACTTTAGTCCGTACTGTGTATTTCAATCTGTGGGTGAAATTGTGGAATGATTTGGATGTGGAACTCAAGCAAAGCGCAAACATGACTCAGTTTGAGAAGAAGGGCAAAAAAAATACTTTCCAGAGGTATAGAATGAGGAAGGGCTGTGATGATGGTTAAGTTTTAGTTTATTGACACAATGTGATATTCCCGTTGTACGTAGAATTTGGATAATTGTTTATAAACTGTATATATGTATGTTTGCGTGCATGCATATGCGTGTATATATCTATGTATGTATGTGGCTTATGTATGGATATATGTGTGTATGTGTGTATGTGTTTGTGCATGTACAGTATATACTGTATATACATATATGTATGTATATATGTACATGTATATGTATATATATGTGTATATGTATGTGTATGTGTATATGTAAATGTATGTGTATATGTATGTGTATGTGTATATGTAAATGTAAATGTTGATGTATATGTATATGTAGATGAGAAAGTTTATGAATTCATTGATGAGTAGCGGAGACGGAATAGGAATAGATAAGTGTATACTCTGTATACTTCCTCCTACTCCTTTTCGAACATGTAAGATTTAATTTGTGATGCTTATGAGAGGTTATTCAATGAGTTGTGTACAGGTTTACTGTTCATTTCATTTTATTGTTATTTTGCTTTGTTTTTAACTTTTTTTTTTCATATGTAAGTATGAAATGAACTAGTATATATTTTATTCGAAATAAAAAATATACTACTACTACCATTATCCTCCTGCGCTTCAAGGAGTAAAGTCCTAGCCTGCCCAACCTCTCCCTATAGCCCTTATGTCCTGGCAACATCTTCATAAGTACTGAAGAAGATACTGAGAACTAATTGGGTGAGATATGAAGGTGTAGGGTGGTGAAGATTGGGCGGGATAATTTAAGAGAGTGAGGAGTCAATGTGGGAATACAAGGGTGGGAAAAATTGTAATTGCTCTCAGCAAGCCTCTACTGAGAGACATAAGGAACTGAAATGTTACAGAAGAGTCTAAGCTGACCAACTCATTTACTGACAATGGGAAAACATTATGGTGCAGGAATGCAATGGTGACCCATGAATATATGGAGAGGGCCGACTCAGCACTTTGCTGAATGACTCTTGGGGGAGTGAGAATGGCTGCCTGAGGACCCACATCATCCTTGAAAGAGTCTGGGCCACGACCTCTGTTTTGAAATGCCATGTGCCTACTTTATCATCTTGAAAGATGGTTACTCCATCAGCACCAGTTCCTTATTGTGAACCTGCGTGGTCTACATCTTGCCTTCTGCGCACCATCCCTTCCAACTCACTGTAATTTATTTACTGAGAAGTGACAAGTCTGTTCACGCCCTTAGATAATGAAAGAAGAATCACCATCAGACCCCCTGTGTCTCAGACCGCAACCTGGGATTCAGCTTTACATGAAATAATGAAATTACAACCAGGAATCAACACAACAGAATTGATCGGATTACAATATCTAAAATCAGAGCATAATAAAAAGGAAAGGTAGTCAAAAACAGCATCTGCAGTTCTTTCTTAAACATAATAAAAAAAAGGGAAGCACTGCCTCAACTCTCTAAGGAATTTTGATCAGTATTCACAACGTTACATTTATAGTCAAACCAGTTTCCCTTCTGCAAAAGCTCTCAGAGCAAATCTGAGAGCTCAACAGTAGTCTCCTTTACAAGTGCAAGAACTGGGCTGGCAGTTACTGAGGATTGGTCTATCATATGTGCTGGCCCACTCAAGGATTGCAGCTTCTTCCTGGAAGTAACATTGAAATATTGCATTCACTTGCAGTTCTCTCCTGCCTGTGATTTGCTGATTCAATGGCATATTCCTTTGAAAATGTTGCCAACAACCAGGAACAGTGTGTCGGGGGTTTCTCAGTGGTCTCATCCCTTTGGCTCCTAGTTTGCTGGGGTTACTCTGCCAGTGAATTAGGATCCTGCTTCGGCAATAAGTGATCAAGATTTGTCCTACCTGGCTGACACTGCACTACCAATGCCACACTGATGACCTTTTTTTTCTCTTACTCAAGTGCTATTACAGTCAACTAGCCACCTAATGTAGGGTTAGGATGTCAACGTTGAGTCATTGATTGGCATTGACACCACGGCTCCAGATGTTTTGAAGAGTGATTACACAAACTAGAGTTGTATCCGAGTAAATTTGAAGATTACGAAATGATTCGGTTGAAGTTAACCCAATGTTGAGGGCAGAATAGAGGAAGAGAGAGTATTTCTGCTGGATGGGGAAATAAACAGAGCTTTCAACGTACAGAAGGAGGTTAGTGGATGGGGTGTAAATAAAGTAGGCTGTTTTATCATGGGCTTTATTGAGCCTCCCGAGTGTTGTTGGGCTTAATCCACCCAGGCGAGTACAGAGTCTCCAATCACACGGAGGTGCAAAGGGACTTGGGAGTGCTGGTGCAGGATTCCCAAAAAGAGTTAAGTTGCAAGTCGAATCGGTGGTCAGGAAGGCGAATGCAATGCTAGCATTTATTTAGAGGGGGCTAGAATACAAAAACAGAGATATAATGCCGAGGATCTATAAGGTGCTGGTCAGTCTGCATTTGGGGTATTGTGAGCAGTTTTGGGCCCCATATGGAAGGATGTGGTGTGGTGCCAAGGGAGGTTTACGAGAATGATCCCTTGAATCATTGGGTCAACATATGATGAGTGTTTGAAGGCACGAGGCCTGTACTCGCTGGAGTTTAGAAGGATCAGGATGGGGACCTCATTGAAACTTATTGAATAGTGAAAGGCCTAGATCAAGGGTTCCCAACCTGGGGTAAATTTACCCCCAGGGGGTGAATTTGTTGATTCTGGATTTGTACATATTTTTCTCTCATTAGCTGACTGTGTTTGGTTCTGGTATACCAGTATCTGTTCATCATTAGTTGTTCGTAAAGGAGTGAAATAACATTGTTATGTGCTATTAAAGTTGCCTGGAGAAAATGGGACGAGAAAGGTTGGGAACCCCTGGCCTAGATAGAGTTCAAGTTCACATTTATTCTCACATGCATCAATTAAGGTACAGTGAAATTTGAGTTACCATACAGTCATACAATCAAAAAGAACACAATACACAATAGAATTTAACATTAACATCGACTACAGTGGAATCACCATTCTTCACTGTGGTGGAAGGCAATAATGTTCAGTCAATCTTCCTCCTTTTGTTCATCTGTGGTCGGGGCCATGAACCCTCCGCAGTCGCCGCCACGGACGGCCTGATTGTCAGGCCCTCTCGTTGGGATGATCGAAACTCCAACGTCGGGACGGACGGAACACACTCCCGAAAGCTTGGAGTTCCCGAAACGGCCACTTTCTTACTTCACGATGTTATAGGCCGGCGGTCGGAGCACTTTATCTGGCGATCCCCGGCAAGGGATCGCCCCGCTCCGCGATGGAAAATCTGCACCGCGCCCGTGGCTAGAAGCTCCGCAGACTGCGGCTTCACAATGTTATAGTCCACGGGCCGGCGGTCAGAGCACTTTTTCTGGTGATCCCCGGCAAGGGATCGCCCCGCTCTGTGATGGTAAGTCTGCTGCGCCTGCTGCTGAAGCTCTGGGCCGGTCTCCGAGAAAGACACCGATCCAAGTTGTAAGGCCGCAAGTCGCATCTCTGCCAAAGTAAGTGACTTTCTCCCTATTCCCCCTATTCCCCCCCCCCCCCCCCCCACACTAAAACATACATATAGACATACTAAAAACAAAAAAAGGACGGATACGCTGCTGGCGAGCCTGCCGCTCACAGCACCACCCAAATGTGGAGAGGATGTTTCCACTAGTGCGAGAGTCTAGGATGAGCGGCCATAGCCTCAGAATAAAAGGATGTACCTTTAGAAAGGAGATGAGAAGAAATTCATGTCATCAGAGGGTGGTGTGAATCTGTGGATTTATTGCCACAGTGGCAGTGGAGGCCATGTCAATCGATATTTCTAAGGTGGAGATTGACAGATTATTGATAAGTATGGGTGTCAGGGGTATTGTGGTGAAGGCAGATTGGTGGTGAGATGGAAAGATAGATTAGCCATGATTGAATGGCGGGGTAGACTTGATGGGCCAAATGGCCTGATTCTGCTCCTAGAACTTATGAAAATGAACATTCCCGGCTTATATTATGGATTGAGGCAGTCTTTGGGGAATCAGACGTAAGTCCCTCACCATGAAACACACAGCTTCTGACTGCGTTTGTAGCCATCGTATTTCTGCTAAAGATGTAGTTGAGTTTATTGTGGTTGTGCTTCGCCTCTCTCTTGCTGGTGTTGGTCATTGCCTGATAATGTCACTAACGTTTATTGCCCAGAGTCTGCTTCTTGTAGTCTGTGTCGGTCTAGATTGCCGCATTTAGTGGTGTCCATGTAACTAATACCCCCTAATACATAGATACACAGACAATAGGTGCAGGAGTAGGCCATTCAGCCCTTCGAGCCAATGGTAGGATATTGACAACACTATACCCCTAGCTTATGGGAAGTCCATTCAGTCATCTGAGGACATTGTGGAAGGAGCTGCTCCTGAATCTGATGGTTGGTGCTTTCAGGCTTTTGTATCTTCTGCTTGATGGGAGAGGGAGAAGAAGGAATGGCCATGATGTAAATGGTCCTTGATTATATGTGTTGCTTTCCCGAGACAACATGGAGTATAGATGGAGTCAATGGGAAGGGCGGGAGGGGGACTTGTATGTGTGATGGACTGAGCTACATCAACAGCTTTCTACGATTTCATGTAATCTTGGGCAGAGTTGTTTCCAAACCAAGCCGTTTACAATTTTTACATCTTTTTAACAGGAGTATAGATAATAAGTTTGCTTATCTATGATAGGTATGATGGAGGAAAGGGATGCAATTAATCAATGTGATTGTGAGCATGTGAAATGGAGGCCAAAACTGAGGAGCGTTTAGATTTTTTGGGACATAAAGTGATAACTACCATCGAGCAGTATACTATAAGCAGGGCTGCCAACTCTCACGCATTGAGCGTGAGAATCACGAATTTCGACAAATTCTCACGCTGATCACAAATTTCTCACGCTCTGTCATGAGAAATTCTGTGATCAACGAGAATTTCAAAACTAACATCAACTGCATGGGCCGCGGGTGTTGGAGAGCCGGGGCTGAGGGAGGGATGGAAGCAGGAGCAACGGCCGGCGCAGATGAGTGTTGGCCGGGCTGGCGAGTCGCTCGCTGCAGCTCCGGCCATGGAGCAGACTCAGTGCAAGAGCCCCGGGCCGTCGGAAGCGTTGCGCCGCTGCTGTTAGAGTCTCTGTGCCGAATTCCCCCTTGTGACCAGCATGAATCAGGCAACGTCTCTGGTGAGAAGGAATGGGTGACGTTTCTGGTCGTCACCCTTTCAAGAGTCTCGACCCGAAACCTTTACAAGGGTCTTGACCCGAAACGTCACCCATTCCTTCTCTCCAGACATGCTGCCTGTCCTGCTGAGTTGCTCCAGCATTTTGTGTCTCTTTTCGGTTTAAACCAGCATCTGCAGTTCCTTCTCACACAATGAGACCCAACAAGACGACTTAGAAGCTAGTACCACTCGGGGGGTGGAGGAATGGAGAGAGAGGGGATATTAAATAAATCGATATTCATACTCAATCGGGGAAATTAGTTGATATCTGTCTTTAAATTGATATTTTGTTCATCTTTAAATGGATTCATGTATCGTGGGAACAAATAAGCAAAGGCAATATGGTAAATATAAACTACAAATTAACTTCAGAAAATGAAACTTGTAGAGATGAACTTTGCCCTTCAGTTTACAAAGAATAACCTCAGTAAATGCCATTCAAATACTCTGCAACCTTGAGATAATATTGTTCATGTTCAAATCCTATAGGTAAGTCTTGATTTGTTCAATATTATAATTAGTTCAAAGATACAGTGTTGAAACAGGCCCTTCGGCCCCTCGAGTCCGTGACGACCATCGATCACCCGCTCACACTGGTTCTATGTTGTCCCACTTTCCCATCCACTCCCTACACACTTGGGGGCAATTTACAGAGGGCCAATTGACCTACAAACCCGCACGTCTTTGGGATGTGGAAGGAAACTGGAGCACCCGGAGGAAACCCATGTGGTCACAGGGAGAACGTGTAAACTCCACACAGACAGTACCTGAGATCAGGATTGAACCCGGGTCTCCGGCGCTGTGGGGCATTAATTGTAATGCTAATAATTGGGCCTCCGCTGATTTGCCGGGATGATTACCCAATATTACTGATTATTAATCCATTGTATTATTGATTATATATGTTGCGCCCATTCTCCTTTATCTGTACATTGTGAGTGGCTTGCTTGCATTTCCCTGTACCTCGCTACAGGTGGCAATAGTAAACTAAATCAATCTATTTACATGTGTCTGTGTGGTGTTGCTTTAACCGGCCTGTTAAGGTGCAGCAACTGAGAATGTCATTGTTCTGATGTCGCTGCACGCAACAACTAAATGCTCTTGTCTTCATTCTACACTTGAAATTACCACAATGACATTTCATAGAATCATAGAATCATAGAATCATAGAAAATAGGTGCAGGAGTAGGCCATTCGGCCCTTCGAGCCTGCACCGCCATTCAATATGATCATGACTGATCATCCAACTCAGTATCCTGTACCTGCCTTCTCTCCATACCCCCTGATCCCTTTAGCCACAAGGGCCACATCTAACTCCCTCTTAAATATAGCCAATGAACTGGCCTCAACTACCTTCTGTGGCAGAGAATTCCACAGACTCACCACTCTCTGTGTGAAAAATGATCTTCTCATCTCAGTCCTAAAAGACTTCCCCCTTATCCTTAAACTGTGACCCCTTGTTCTGGAGTTCCCCAACATCGGGAACAATCTTCCTGCATCTAGCCTGTCCAACCCCCTAAGAATTTTGTAAGCCTCTATAAGATCCCCACTCAATCTCCTAAATTCCAGCGAGTACAAGCCGAGTCTATCCAGTCTTTCTTCATATGGAAGTCCTGCCATAAGTCCTGCCGATTTAAACGGCATTTGGACAGGAACACGTGTAGAAAGGAACTGCAGATGCTGGTTTAAACCAATAGCCACAAAGTGCTGGAGTAACTCAGTGGGTCAGGCAGCATCTCTGGAGGGAAGGAATGGGTGACGTTTTGGGTCGAGACCCTTCTTCAGACAGAAGGACTGGTTAATTGGCTCGGTATAAGTGTAAATTGTCCCTAGTGTGTGTAGGATAGTGGTAATGTGCGGGGATCGCTGGTCGGTGGAAACTTACAAATTCTAGGTGGGCCGAAGGGCCTCACAGTTGGGAAATCTAAGACCGACTTTCTTCACACTGTATCTCTAAACTGAACCTTGTGGCTGTCTGGCTAGCAGGGCAGGTCGAAGGGTGGGTCCGAGTGCTGGGACACGGTGACATCTGGCTCTGATCTCCAAAAAGCCAATCACGTATCGAGCAGCGCCGCAGATCAACGGGCCTCTGGTGCTTGGAGATGGTCCACAGACACAGCGAGGAAATTGGATGTTACTCCGGCTTTTTGTGTCTATCAGTGACTTGGAGAGTGGGCTGGACAACGAGTGACGCAGCTGGTCGCAGCTCCCCGATCTACGCTATTCCCACGCACTTATGGGCCTGTCCCACAGAGGCGACTCCTCAGGCGACTGTCAGGGACTAGTCTTACTAGCATTCACCTACGACACCTCGCGACAACCTACGACAACCTCCGACAACAAAAATTGTTGCCACTGTCACTTGTGGTCGCCCAAAAGATCGTAATTAGATGACAAAACCTTAATTTATTAATCCAGAATATCCAGGGGTATGGGATAAGTGTAATATTAAAATGACATGCAAGGTGTCAGGCAGTCTGTCACAACATACAGCCCCTATAACTCATTATTTCCTTCTGATAAATATTGGGAAGGTAGCACTATTGTCATTTGCCACTCAACTATTACGTTTGTTTACGTCACTGACTATTTCTAACCACCCCCCGCCCTCACCCCCAGATTCCTTTGACAGGTTGAATAGAAATGTCCCCAATCTCGTTATTTTATTAATTGAACACATAGATGAACATCCTCAAGAAGTGTAATCAGATGGAAACGGATTCAGATGCGATGTTTAAGAGCTTGTTCAAAGAAGGGGCATATTTTAAAGGAGTGACAGAGATACTTGCAGAGGAATGTGTGAGGAGATTATTATTTGTCTTTAGTTTTAGCTTGAACCAGGACATCTGAAGATTCAAAGTTTAATATAGTAATTTTGCTGATACTGACTCCAACCAACCACGTAATGAATATCATCCATTCCGGAGGTTTTATTTTTCTGATGTCATTTAAACTTCACTTGGATTTCAATCACTTCAATGTAAAATAGTTGGGAATGGGAGCATTGGAACAAAAATTCGCCCTCAGTACATATTAACTGTAATATAATAATGTATGCATGTTGGTAGGTGCAATCAAAATGAAGATCTTTTTATCATTGTTGTGTTATGAATACCACAGAAAATATTATGTACTCTCAAGATCACATTTAATAGAATATTATTGCTTAAATATATAGTTATTGGACTTTGCATCTCGGAAAAGTCCCAGCTGAGAGGGACAGCAAAATACTGAAAATGTTGGGGGTGAAAATGACTTCAGGACAGCTTGTTAGGAAAATGAAGGAAATGGTAACAGAATACTTATGCAGCTGAGTGAGTACAATTTTATGGATGAGAAATTGTGTTCAACCAATTGATGACTTCTTTGACAAAGTAACTGGCATGTTAGATAACAAGGAAGCCAATGGATGTAGCAAATGTTGTTATACTAAATTTGGTCCGTGAAGTGCCCCATAAAAGAGTACCGCATTAGATAAGCACCTGTGGACTTGAACGTAATAGGTTATGTCCAGGGGGTCAGATATGTGGCTCTATGGGCCAGATATATTGTCAGTGCAGGGGGGCTAGGAGCAAGGCCAAGTGTGCATCCAGAGTCAAGATCTGGAATAGTACTAGGTGTGCAGTCAAAGCTGGGACAATGGGAGTGTTCAGCACTAGGAATCTAAGCAGGTAAGCAGTTATGGTCAGGGTAGAATAGGGGGCCAGGTGTAAGGCTGGACTCAGGGTCAGGAATGAGAGAAGGTATGCAACTGGAGTCACGGCAGGAGGAGTACCAGGTGTGCAGTGAACATGGACCAGGTTGGTCAACATGGGCCAAGTGCTTGATTATAATCTGATTTCCATACATGAATATGCTAAGATCATTCATGTGCTGCACCTGTTGATCAGAGCTTGGGCTCTACTGTGGAATGTAATTAGGAATGTAATTTAGCCTAACCTTATTCATAGCTAATACAATTTAAAGCATAAATATTGCATTCAAGTGTAAGTCAAAAGACTCGCTACAATATGCACCAGATTGCACAATTTCAAGCTGAAAAATGCAAAAGCTCCGTACCCCCTTATCACTCCCAACTCTCACCCAATGTTGGCAGCCCTGCTATAGGGAACCTGAAGAGTATAATCATGAAAGGTATCAAAGTGACCCACACAAGATGCACTGTGCTATAACGAATGGCTAGGGGTCCAATACTTTCCATTTCAAGACCCTCTGAATTCTTGAGAGCAGTTTAACTTAAACCATTTTATATTACTTCACTTACATGGCTTATGAATGCAGGAGTTTAATGCCATTTATTTCACCACCCTGAGAGCAACTTCTAAATTTGCACTTAAACATTCATCTGAGTTTGGCTGATGTTGGCAAGCAGTTTTTACAATAGGGACAATGAGTGCTATTTACCCACTCAGTAATTTGAAGAGGGTCTCGACCCGAAACATCATCTATTCCTTCACTCCATAGATGCTGCCTCACCCGCTGAGTTTCTCCAGCATTTTCTCTGCCAGTAATTTGAAGAGATCAATTAAACAATTGATGAGATGGTTTGAGAACCAGCTAATCAAGCCAATATATGAAAATATAAAAACAGAAAGTGCTGGAGATACTTAACAGATCGTGCAGCATCTGCAGACCGAGAAACAGAGTTAATGTCTGAAGTCAGAGACCTCCAGTAGGTAAAGTTCTTTGACAGACACAAAGAGCTGGAGTAACTCAACGGGTCAGACAGCATCTCCGGAGAAAAGGAATAGACGACATTTTGGGTAGAGAACCTTCTTCGGACTGAGAGTTAGGGAAAAGGGAAATGAGGGATATAGATGGTGATGTAGAGAGATATACTGTAGAACAAATGAATGAAAGATATGCAAAAAGGTAATGATGATAAAGGAAATAGGCCATTGTTGGCTGTTCTTTCCACCCCTAAAATAAATCCAAATTCTTCCAAACAATATCTGGTGAGATTTGGCGGGGGAAGGAATGGTGCTTACAACAAAATAGTTTATTAAGCTTTGAACTGGATTTTTTGATACTCACCAACTGCCACGTATTTCATGATATCAAGCAGCCTTATGAACCTTCTGAATTTTGTAGTGGGTAGGGCAGTACTTTGCATATCGCCAACTTGGACAATTTTACATTTTTATCAAGCCAATTAACCTACAAACCTGTACGTCTTTGGAGTGTGGGAGGAAACCGAAGATCTCGGAGAAAACCCACGCAGGTCACGGGGAGAACGTGCAAACTCCGTACGGACAGCACCCGTAGTCGGGATCGAACCCGGGTCTCCGGCGCTGCATTCGCCGCAAGGCAATGACCGCAACTGTTTGCGTGTGGGGCGGGGGTGAAACTCCAGTCGGAAACTAAGTTTCAAAATTAGGCAGAAATGTTTTTAAATTATGACATTAGTACCATTGTCAAGGTGGGAGGGGGGCAAATGCAATTTAGTAAACGGGAGTGAGGACGTGGGACGTTCAGAATGTTGTGTGAATTGAAGTTTAAAGCAAGGAGAGGGTGAGTTTGGCGAGGAGGCAGTGGTCAAAAGGCCCATTACAGCTCATCACACCTCTTGGCTTTTAGGTTTTTGAGCAAGTTCATTTCTAAGTTTTGAAAGCCCAATTAGGAATCTATGTTCCCTCATAAAGCAAGACTAACTATTTTAAACAAAGCGTTGTCCCTGATGTGTCTCTGTAATTACGCCTTAATGGAACAAGTAAGTCGGCGTTTGAAAGAGTGTCAGCATGGAATAAGTTCAATTAGAAGCAATCTTTTCAACCAGTAGCTGAATATGTAATAACATAAATTATGTAGAAGACACGCAGGCTTCCGCGATTACACAGTCCTCAATTCACAGAGTTCTCCCGAAAGAAGCAATCAGATCTAACAATCTCGCACTAATGTGTACACACCAGGGAGAGACCCGCACAGAGTAGCAGCTACTTATCAACTCAGAATATAGAATCAGCCAATATTCATCCAAAATCTTACCCAATTCTCTGGTTCGCAGTTTATCTAGAAAACTTTTATTTTTTAAATGTCTGCTTTCTCCCCGAATGTCTCTGTCCCAAAAGTCCAGAAAGCAATTATGCCCGACTTTGTTCTACAACTCCAACCACCGTGCTAATTCAACGGTCGTTCGAACCCGTGCACAAAGGGATAACTCCCTTTAACATATCATTGATTCAAACTGCCAATTCGGTGCAGTAGAATTCTACAGATATTTTCGGGAAAAAAAGTAGTTTATTTCATCTATTATGGAATAGTTACTTTATCTGCATTATTTAGCAATTGTTCAACTTTAACAGATATCGGGTTATTTTCTGCCAATGAAGGTAGGGACAGAGGCTGCAATTTAGTCTAGTTTAGACTAGATACAGCGCAGAAACAGGCCCTTCGACCCACCGAGTCCGCACCGACCAGCGATCCCCTGACACCTACACTAACCGCCACACACACACACACACACACTAGGAATAATTTACATTTATACCAAGCCAATTAACCTACACGCCTGTAGGTCTTGCGCTGCATCTCTAAACGTACAAACTCCGTACAGACAGCACCCGTGGTCAGGATTTAACCCGGGTCTCTGGCGTTGTGAGGCGGCAACTCTACCCAAGGCACAGGCGTGCGGTTGAAACTCATGACGGTTCGGCATCCTTGGTTGTAATGCCACTGTTTATTCAACAACTGGCCTGAACCGTGATGTCCAACATTCGGGATTCAACATTTGGAAAAGTAAGATGCAAGCATAACGTTACAATGGGATATGAAAGGTAAATAGACGGAACGACGGCAATTAAAGTTCATTGCAGAAATCAAATTTTGAATTAAATGGTGAAAACGTTAGAACCAGGGTCAGAACAAACAGAGATGTCTTCGCTGAGCATCAAAATCTCAAGGACAGGAATGGAATGTCGGCCTTTATATTAGGGGACAGATGCTATCGGAATGCAAAACTCCGATTAGAACGCCATTGAAGTGTTGTGAGCAATTATTCACAGTATAGCTTTGGAATGAAAAAAATGCACAAAGTGCAGTAGTAGCTCAGCAGGTCAAGCAGCATCTTGGAAGAACATGGATACGTAACGTTTCGGTCGGGACCCTTCATTTGAATATAGAATGGTCCCTGGATTACACATCTGTATGGTATTCCCTGGTGTAATTTTAGTTTTATTGATGCTAATTGGGGTTAATAGCATTGATATGGAGAAATAGACTGGGTAGTCAATTAACAGGCATGAGAGTGGGCACTTAGAGTCATACTCTATATAGTGTCGCCATGAAAAGTTTACTTTAGAGATACGGCGCGAAACAGGCCCTTCGGCCCACCGAGTCCGCATATATACACTACCCTACACACAATGGGGACAATTTGTATATGTATACAAAGCCAATTAACCTACAGGCCCTTGGAGTGTGGGAAGAAACCGGAGAAAACCCACGCAGGTCACAGGGAGAATTTACAAACTTCATACAACCCGCTCCCTTAGTCAGGATCGAACCCGGGTCTCTGGCAACTCTACCACTGCGCCACCGTGCTGCCCACTTGAAGAGCTATGGTTACAGAGTAGTGGACTGCGAGCTGGAAAGTGGGGATTGCCTAAGTAATTCAGATTTTGACTAACATAGGTATAATAAACTGTATGACCTTTCTATGTATTAAATATTGACCATTCAATGGCTTTGCTCCGAACTAACATGCTCTTAAATTACAGAAATCTCTTAGAATTCAAGTTGCAAGAAGCCAAAAGCAGGAAAGGTTCCACTTCTTATAGTCATTCTTATATTGGAAGAGGCGACCCTGATCCAGGTATTACAACTGTTACATGTGGCTCACGTCTGCATGGACTGGAGGTTAAAGTGATGGCCTTTCTTCTAAATATTCAGGTTCTGAGATTCATTTTACTGACAACACGAACAAATATTTATTTTGATGTACAGACTGAAGAAACTGGAAAGTTTTGTTTAGAGGTTTGTTTTGTTTTGTCACACCAAATATTGATCTTAAACATTAACTTTATTTTTCTCTCCACAAGCGTTGCTTCACTTGCAGAGTGTTCGGCGTTCTGATTTGTCAAGATAATGAAGGGGGTTGACAAAGTAGATAGAGACTAAATATTTCCATCGATATTAGTGTCAGTGACAATAGTAAAAACATACTTGACACACACGTTTGTTTGAGGTGGGGAGCTGACAAAGAAATCTTTTTTTTAAACGAGTAAATAATTACATGTCGAACGCACCATCTCCGATGCTGGTGGCAGTAGGTTCAATATTAATAAATGGATGTCAATATACACTCAAAGCAGTAACACAACACAGGTGAGTTGCTGTCTTGCAGCGCCAGAGACCCAGGTTCGACCCTGACTACGGGTGCTGTCTGTACGGAGTTTGTACGTTCTCCCCGTGACCTTCGTGGGTTTTCACCGAGATCTTAGGTTTCCTCCCACACTCCACAGGTTTATTGGCTTGGTATGAATGTCAGTTGTGTAAAACGTCAGTGTGCCGGACTAGGTGGGTCCTGTTTCTGCGTTGTGTCTCTAAACTAAACTAAATTAAAACATGAATAACTGCAATAAACGTGGTCATCGTGGTCATAAATTGGGGCTTCTCTTGGCATAAGTTGGCACTGGGAATTTTACTGCGATCCTCTGGTACTATGAAAAACCTACTTGCCTTCATCCTACGCGGGTCTTAGATCACCCCTGGCTGGCGAGGGCAAGCAGACGTTAAATAGAATGAATCACACACTCTCCTTTCCCGTGAGTTAGGGTTTAAAATCGAGGTTATTCCGATAAAGTTAAAAATGAGTAAATTATTTCTAGTGGGGAAAGGACAATGACGAAAAGACAATAAGATACATTTATCTGCATCACATGAACTGAATATAGAAGCAAATTCAATAGTAATTTTCCAAAAAGGTTGGATACAAAACTTGAAAACGAAAGTATTACTAGATGTTGAGGGAGAAACTAATTAGATGGATCTTTCAATGAGCTAGCAGTACATAAAGGGAGGTGTCGTTTATTTGTACTATATCCCTCATTTATATATGGCATGTTTTACGGTACAGTCTCTGTACCTTCGTTACATTCTGAATGTTGATATCTCCACCATCGGCCGTCATGCTGATGAATAATTATCTTTCTAAATCGCTCTTCTCACCCCCTTTGTGGAACCCCCCCCCCCCCCCCCCCAAACATATTCCTCCGATCAAGCGTTGGCCCATCGTTGATATTGTTATCGAAATGCTTGGATCATTTGACCCTTTAAGTACACAATTTAAAAAATGTTCCGGTTGTTGCAAAGCCAAGGTATGTTAATATACTTGATGTACACTAATTAAATATTCTAAACTGACATGCCATCTGCATCATGCCGTTGTATTAAGCCTACCTACAGGTCCAATTTGCAAAAGTAGAAAGCAGCAAAGCGACTTAAATGTTGCATTTTGCCACAATGCTAAATGTTAATAAAGTAACTCCAAACCCGGCACACATGACAAACGCTTTTCAATATCCTAAACAGTACTGTAGTATAGACTGCGAATACGAAGGAAATCGCTTGATATCGGGTTCATTTGGAGACTTGGAAATTAATCCCGATCAGAAAGATCTGCGGCTGACATGCAGAAAATAAAACAAACGTAAAATTTAAATATTAATTTACAGCATTCCGTAAAAAACATGATTAAAGCGTTAACAATGTTGTCATGCCTTTATGTGAAACGATATGCATCATTTATGAAGTAGGTGGGTCAGTAAATACGTTGTTATCCCACCCCCCTCAGCTGTTGTGTATTTATTAGACTTGCAAATCGGCGCTGGCCGAGGTGCTGAAAGCAGCTCCTGCGCATCTTTCCCCAATATCTTTCATGCAGCCGTTTGCCAGTCTGTTTTGCTGAGCTCTGATTTCAAGCGGGATTACCGAGGAACTCCGGAGAGAAGTCATACGTGTCAAAAGAGAGAGGAAAATAAAACCAGCCGTGTGATCCAGTGTAATCCCAATGGAGAAATTTCCAGTTCAAATGATCAATCTCAACACTCCCAATGGTAGCAATGATGTTGCCCAGTTGGACAGAGGATATCAAAATACCGAGCCCAAACAGCTGAACATTGCGACCCCGTTGATTTTAGCCTTCATCTGTTTGGTCGGTTTTGCTGGAAATGTCCTGGTTATTGCGGTTTTGATCAACAAAACAAGGAAGGGTCGAACTTCGATGATAAATTCGTTGATACTCAACCTGAGCGCGGCGGACCTCCTGATTATGGCGTTCTGCGTCCCCTTCAGGGTCGCGGCTTACGCCAGGCCGGTCTGGACACTCGGCTGGTTCACTTGCAAAACGTTGGATTGGTTCTTGCAGAGCTGCATGGCCGCCAAAAGTTTCACCTTAGCCGTGCTGGCCAAAGCTTGTTTCATGTACGTTTCGCACCCGTCCAAGCAAGTCCAAATCAGGCACCAGAAAGTCGCCGTGCTCATTGTGTGCATCTGGGCGCTGGCGTTCATCCTCTCCGCGCCTCACTGGCTCACAGCGAGTGTCAGCCGTGAAGCGAAGGACACGATGTGCGTTCTTGACTGGCCGCAACGCGCATCCAAATTTCTGGCAGTATTTGCAAAGTTGTACCCCGCGTTGGTTTACTGCCTTCCTGTGATCTGTACTTTCACTTATCACTGGAAGGCTTTCAGGAGATGCAAGCGCAGAGGAGCTAAAAACCAGAACCTGCGGAATCAGATTAGAGGGAAGCGACTGAACGACATGCTTTTCGGAGTCAGCCTGGCCTTCGCCACCATGTGCGCTCCAGAATGGGTGGTGTGGCTGTGGATTCGCCACATCCACAAGGACGACCCTTCGCCGCCTGCAGCTTTCGTCCTGTTCTCCCAAGTCCTAGTGTTCAGCATCTCTTCGGTCAACCCGCTCATCTTCGTGGTGAGGTCTGAAGAGTTTAAAGAAGGGCTCATGGGTGTTTGGAAAAGGCTGATCTCCAGTAAGCCGCGAACGTCTCCTAGTCTCTCGGGTGCACAGGCCGAGCAGTCCAGATCAGAGAGTTCCCCCACCAACCAGTGGCAGCAAGAGAAAGCGGCCCAAGTCCCAGACAGCGATCTCGCTCAAGAAAACGTGGAGAGCCCCACAAGTAAAACGGACAACATCGTCCTGTCCGACATGGAACAGTTTTGGGAGGAGAGACACAAGGCGGTCGCCGATGTTGAAGAAGACCCGATTCCCTGGGAACATCAGAGTGGATCAGACGCACCGCACCCCGACAGCGGCAACAAGATGTGAAGAGGCAGGATGGTCAGCAGCAGTTTGGGCAGGTGGGGTTGAATTAAAGCCATGCCTTTTCTACCAGGAGTCCAAGTCTTCTTGCAGAAATACCGCCCCCAATGACAATCTAAAACAACTAGTTTCGAAATTAATGGGGGGAATGGGTTTGGCGGGTCAGATTGCTGCTGTGATTGTTGAATTTATTTCAAGAAATAACACAAACACTTAGTCTGCGGGTGAAGCCGTTCTCTGATGCAGGGGTTATTCCAACTGCAACATCTTCGAGTGAAGCATTTAAAGCGGATCGGCCGTGTATTATTGAATGGCAAAACGGCCTCCAGAGCGAGTTCCCGTCCCTGAATAGTTGACAAGAAAATAGGATTTACGTAAGGTGTTGTGTTGACCGTGACCACCTGTATTGTCTATGCTGTACACCTACAGAAGCATTTTACCCATCTTAGTCTTCAAATGGATTATCGCCTCATAGTCTTCTTGCGGCTGCTTTTCAATTGGATTTGGACGCTTTATAATGTTACTAAGTTACCCGCTACATGAGAATACTGCGTGTGACTGTTAAATGTCTAGCTAGGGTCTATGTGTAAAGAGTGAGCAAAAGGCTAACGTGGTGGGTACTACTCGATGTGTTCTGTTTTTAGAGACCTGCCTTTTTTTGATATTGGAGCTCTCAATTATAAATATAACATCAGTTTGTATGTTAGCAGTGCCTGGAACGTATTGGTCTTGGAACTTTGCTGCAACCTGTCATCTTCATAGACCTTGTGCAATGAAAGCGTGTTGACTCAACGCCAATAACATAGTTCAACTTAAATTCCGTTTGACCGCGTAATCCCCCCCCCCCCCCACGACGAATATTGTAACGGATGATGGTTTGTTAAAACGCAATATTGTTGAATATGTAGCTGTTTTGCCTCGCTCTATGTATAAAGTGATGTAGTGTCAGACATTACCTGTTGCTACTTGGGCATAGAATAAATAGTTCCATACAGTTTCGTGTACGAGTAAATTGCCTGCTGAAAAATCCATACTTTCACACTGCTCAAACGTTAGGCAAACGTTTTAAGATCTATTGCCCTAAAGCCCCATAATTGTGCACAGGCCGTCGATCACAAAAACGCTTACAGAAACGCGATTGAATACGAGATGTGTGCTGCGGATCTGATTCTGGCCCTTCCGAATATTTCACATTTCTAAACAGTGACATTATGATGAATATTCTTTGATCCACGACAATTCGGTTAATATGTATCAGACTCGGTGAAATGAGCTCTGAAGCCTGGTTTCACATTTGACAAGCATCCCAATCCATTTGGAGAGGCCATTCAAAGGTGAAAAGATCACTTGCAAAGCAGTTGCGTTAGTGGCAGTATTTTACAACATGGAAATGCACCAGTAGGATGTAAACGGGGTGTGAATCTGTAGGAGCCGCTGATTGTGAGAAATGTCAAGAGGAAGTGTTGGGGACCCACCAAATAGATTAATAATCAAAAAACGCCTAACGTGTCTAAAACTAAGAATTATTTCATGAAATTTATAATCAAGAAACCAATTAAGGCATTTAAAAAATTGCAGAGTATGTCTGATACTAATCATGTTGGTATAGCGAAAGCATTACAAATTGTCGATAATTTCACTTGTGGAAGGGGCAGGTGGCAATATGGACTATTTAAAAAAATCACATTAAATCTTGCAAAAAGATCATGTTTCTAAGAATTAATAACCCAGTTCTAATTAGATGAACACAATATGGGTGCATACGGTTCAGTCTTATCACTGTAGCAGTTATCAGCAACTTTATTCCTTTAAAAGTATTTCTCCTGGTTTGTCTCAGAGGGTTTGGATAATGTTCACAGCGCAAGCATCCAGGGCTTTCACCATCAAGGATCACTTTGAACATCCATCCACATCATCCGCACCAAAAGAAAAACCAAGGATATTTAAGCAGCTGGAAAGTTTAAGCTGGTTTCCAGATAGAACACAGGTGCAGCTAAAGATAACATATACTGAGGTCTGCTTTGGAGGCATTCAAGGACCCCAATGGCAGTGTTGATTTATTTCCGTATGTCATTGTCCACAGGGCCAAGCTACTATAAGAGCAGCCAAACAACACAGAAACAGTCTCTTCAACCACCTTTTCCACAAGTAGTTCTTATCCAATTCCCAAGTTAGGATTTTTCATTAGCCAGTGAGCAAAGTAAAATTCCTTGGCTGAAGAATCTATGCTATAGCTTCTGAAGTCCCATTAAGTTCTATCCCACACTGCCTATAACATTGTTGGTTATATGAGCAAGACTTGGGTCCTGGGAACTTCAGGTGCTGCAATTGTCAGCATACAATGACAAATGGGCACTCAGGTTAAGAGTCAATGGTTACTTAATTCTTTAGGTTGAGCATGCCCAATAATTCTGATTACATGACCAACCCGAGATGGAAGCTTGATAAACTGAATACACCTTCTTACCATATTCATTGTAGACCAAATAGCCGCCAACTATGCTGGTGCAAGAGCAATCCCATTTTCACACCACTTTTTCCTTTAACCTCTTCTCTCCACTTTCCCACTGTCCACTTACACCGAGAGCAATCTGCAGACCTCTGGAATGTGGAAAGAAACTGGACAACCAGAGAAATCCCGTGTGGTCATAGGAAGAATGTGCAAATTCCACGAGGACAGTGGAGATCAGGAATGAATCCGAGGTACTGGAGCCACAGCAGTGGTTCTACTCGCTGTGCAACACATTGCCTTTGTCAATAAACTACAAAATTAAAATCATTCCAATTTATGATTTTCAATACCTCTTTAAATAACCTTTTCAATTAACCAATTTTCAATAACCTTTAAAAAAAAAATTAAATTAACACAAAGCAAAATGCATTCCAAAACGTAGAAAAAAAGATGGTTTATTGCAGTAAACATTTCAACTAGGCAACATTTCCAACACCTTAGTTAAGTCACTTTGGAAACTTACATTTAAACACAAGTAAAAGCTTAAATGTCACAAACTAAACCCCCTTTGAGATCAGTGACTGACTTTGAAAATTACTAGTAACTAAATGCTAGTTTTTGCAGAGTTGTTTTGCACAGCCATTGTTGGACTAATGGCCATGCTGCAAGTACTACATCAGCTGTATTTTCTTTTTAAAAAAGTTCTTTATTTTACACAACCGAATGATGAGTCAAAGCTTCCACTTCAACATGATGACAAGCTGGTACAAATGTGTCCATACTATATACAAAACTGGACAAAGCAGACACATTAATACTGCACACACGTTGATAAGTCTGGCAGATGGCTCATGCACAAGTCTCAGTTGATGGGGAGCCTACTCATGCTCAGGAGAATTGTTTTTGGTGTTACTTGGCTGACCGTCTGGTTGGTTCTGATGCAGTGGGTGGTGGGGGAGGTCCTCGTCGATCAAGGTCATCAATGTAAGCCATAATGAGCTTGCGTCTCTCCTCCGGCACACACTCTAATACTAAGTACCTCTTATCGTTTTGAAGGATCCGTTCGATATCTTTCAAATGCTGATCTGACTCGTGCAATAATTTCTTCGATCTTGGGGAGAAAAATAAAGCCCTTAACAATTTTTATTCCTGGCAGACAGTGCAAGGATACAGCTATTCAGTGGTTTATGTCAACCAATTCTACATTTTTTTAACCGTGAAAAGATAGTGGTTACCAAATTGACACCAAATCATCCCATTGTGCTCTGGTTATTTTTAACATTCTATGAAGACCTCCTCAAGCAAGATGCCCCTCTGTTGTTGATTATTTCCAACCTGTGTATCCTGAACACTACCTCCTGTTTTGCTCAATGGCTGATCAGACCACCCTTCCCCAGAAGCCATCAATCTCAATGCCAATATTCTCAAACGCACTCTGATCTATCGAAAGCAACGAGAGAAAGTCCAATCATGTATCTCTTTGTCAATTTCACTCCCCAACCTCATTACTACTGATAGTCTCATCAATGCCATCCTTTCAGGCAACCATAAGAAAACAGGTTTCACATACACTGTATCCACCTGCTTCACAAAACCTCTCTCAACCCAGAGCAAATAGACTGTTGTTCTACTTATCTGGTCCCGGAAAGGCTATGAATCACTTTAATTCAACTCAAAACAAAGTCAACTTCCCTGATGCTGTTAAGGTAAACAACTCATCTCTTTCCCTTGGCTAACGCTGATAAACTTTGCAACATCAGCATTTAATTTTACTTGGAATAGAGCTTCAAATTCCATGCTGTCCACACTGCACAGACTAGCCACTTTTACCTTTAACAGTAACCCTATCTCACTTTGTCTCACCCCTGCTATGCAGCAATGCTCACCATGCTTTTGCTATCAAACAAACCTATTTTAACATGCCCACAGTCAGCCCCTCAATCTTACATGAATAGAAACTCATAAGCCTGCTGCCCCATTCAGAGTCAAGAGTCAAACAGCACATAATGCAAATACCACCCATTGTACCTACAGTGGCTTGCAAAAGTTTTCATACCCCTTGAACTTTTCCACATTTTGTCACGTTACAACCACCAACGTAAATGTATTTTATTGGGATTTTATGTGATAGACCAACACAAAGTGGTGCATAATTGTGAAGTGGAAGGAAAATGATACATGGTTTCCAAATTTTATTACAAATAAAAAACTGAAAAGTGTGGTGTGCAAAAGTATTCAGCCCCCCTGAGTCAATACTTTGTAGAAACCACCTTTTGCTGCAAATTACAGCTGCAAGTCTTTTGGGGTATGTCTCTACCAGCTTTGCACATCTAGAGACTGAAATTTTTGCCCATTCTTCTTTGCAAAATAGCTCAAGCTCAGTCAGATTGTTGGATGGAGAGCGTCTGTGAACAGCAATTTTCAAGTCTTGCCAGAGATTCTCAATTGGATTTAGGTCTAGACTTTGACTGGGCCGTTCTAACACACGAATATGCTTTGATCTAAACCATTCCATTGTAGCTCTGGCTGTATGTTTAGGGTTGTTGTCCTGCTGGAAGGTGAACCTCCGCCCCAGTCTCGAGTCTTTTGCAGACTCCAACAGACTCTTCCCATCAACTCTGACCAGCTTCCCTGTCCCTGCTGAAGAAAAGCATCCCCACAGCATGATGCTGTCACCACCATGTTTCACAGTGGGGATGGTGTGTTCAGGGTGATGTGCAGTGTTAGTTTTCCTTTTTCCGCCACACATAGCGTTTTGCATTTAGGCCAAAAACTTCAATTTTGGTCTCATCCGACCAGAGCAACCTTCCTCCACATGTTTGCTGTGTCCCCCACATGGCTTGTGGCAAACTTCTTATGGCTTTGTTTCAACAATGGCTTTTCTTCTTGCCATTCTTCCATAAAGGCCCGATTTGTGGAGTGCACGACTAATAGTTGTTCCTGTGGACAGATTCTCCCCCCGCCCGAGCTGTGGATCTCTGCAGCTCCTCCAGAGTTACCATGGACCTCTTGGCTGCTTCTCTGATCAATGCTCTCCTTGCCCGGCCCTCTCAGTTTTAGGTGGACGGCCATGTCTTGGTAGGTTTGCAGTTGTGCCATACGCTTTCCATTTTCGGATGATGGATTGAACAGTGCTCCGTGAGATGTTTCAAAGCGTGGGATATTTTTTTATAATCTAACCCTGCTTTAAACTTCTCCACAACTGTATCCCTGACCTGTCTGGTGTGTTGCCTTGGGCTTCGTGATGCTGTTTGTTCACTAATGTTCTCTAACAAACCTCTGAAGCCTTCACAAATAAACAGCTGTATTTATACTGAGATTAAATTCACACAAGTGGACTCTATTTACTAATTAGGTGACTTCTGAAGGCAATTGGTTGCACTGGATTTTATTTAGGCGTATCAGAGTAAAGGGGGCTGAATACTTTTGCACGCCACACTTTTGTTTTATATTTGTTAAAAAATTTGAAAACCATGTATCAATTTTCTTCCACTTCACAATTATGCGCCATTTTGTGTTGGTCTATCACATAAAATCCCAATAAAATACATTTACGTTTGTGGTTGTAACTTGACAAAATGTGGAAAGGTTCAAGGGGTATGAAAACTTTTGCAAGCTACTGTACCTATACCAACCCCATTCACCCACATTAGGGCTGCAACCTTCTAGGCTTTGATAATTCAAGTACTTGCCTGGATGCTTAACTGTACCAGACCTTATTCATCCTTTGACTTGCTGTTCATTGGTTAAAATATTTATACCAATTCCAGTCTCTCTCCAGCATCCCCTCACACTTTTTTTTTCAGCACTGCAATCCTCCATGTCAGATGTATCTCCCATACTCTTCATTCATCATTAGTTCAATAATTTATAACCATATAACAATTACAGCACGGAAACAGGCCCTCTCGGCCCTTCCAGTCCATGCCGACCATTTGTTTTCCCCTAGTCCCATCTACCTGCACTCAGACCATACCCCTCCATTCCCTTCACGTCCATATACCTATTCACTTTACTTTTAAATGTTAAAATCGATCTTGCCTCCACCACTTCTGCTGGAAGCTCATTCCACACAGCCTCCACCCTCTGAGTAAAGAAGTTCCCCCTCACGTTACCCCTAAACTTCTGTCCCTTAATTCTCATGTCGATTTAACAAAGTTCTGGATTTTCCTCCCACAAACCCTCCAATGTGCAAGTTTAGTTTTCGACCAGGGGTAAGACTTCGTTACTCACCTGTAAGTAATAAATTTGGTCTCTTTCAACAGTGTTCTAAAGTCTGCTTTGGCTGTGATGTATTTATCCCGAATATATTCTTCAAATTCCCTCTGCTTTTTCTGAAAGAGAGCATAAGCAAGTAATAACAAGTGTGTATTTGGATGAAAGAGTGAACATTTTGAACGTTTGATCGACATATCAATTACCCGATCACTAGAGGAGAACTTGATGCAGCGAGGATCCTCTTTGATGACCTTTTTTACCTCTTTCCATGTAGAGGTGAGAGTAATCTACAATGCAAAATTATCAAATGTTAACAGATTTACAAGAACGTTCAGAATGGTAATTGATCTTGAAATCTTAACTTTACCATCACAAAAGCTGCGTCACCCACCCTTTTTACTCGAGATGCTACTTGACCCGCTGAGTTACACTAGCACTTTGTGTCTATCTGCTTAAGCATATGTGGTTTGTATTTCAGATTTGCACCATCTCAGCATTATGCCGTTTGGATTGAGAAGCTTTTGGCGGTGCTGCACAGAACACTTGGAAATGCAACCTTTTCCTTCAAATTAAGCTTCCTTAAGTCCCACATCTGCTAAATCCACCGGTACCACACTTTGTGCTAACCCACAGAATTCTTCTTTGCTGTAATCCTTTTGGTTCTGCAGTTTGAACATTGACGTTTGTGCCCTCTACTCATAAAACTCTCCAATTGGGTTGCATGCTGCTCTATCAGGGACGTGTTTTGAATCGTACCGTGCTGCTGGTGCTCACACAGTGATGATATAGTGATCTTATCACCACACGAACCAATGCAAATGAACCACAGAAACAACATGCAGAGGCTGGAGAAGGAAGTGAAGCTGCTCAGTGTTGAGATAGAGTAATCAAGGCCGCCCCCTGTCCAACACATTGAGTGCAGGCTGTTGCATGGGACTGGCAATGGCTGGGCGGACTGAGTACCCAGATTCAACACTCTCCCATCAAACTGCTGCCTCCCTCTCATTGCTTGGCTGGAGACTTCGGTTGTTGCTGGTCATTGAACTTGTTACCACAGAAAAACATCTATGGTGGGGAGAGCTGCGTAACAAGGAAAGGGGGAGAGCAGCTCCATCACTTCCAACAGGAAGTGATGAGAGAGACTAGGATAGTGTTGCAAGCCAACACAGAGAGCCCAGCGGTGGGCCCAGACTCACCATGGAGCCCCACAACTCAGCACTGAGCTGCCACACTACTTGCCCCAAACCTGTCCAAGATCAGCCTTCAGACAGCTCCTGCACATGTGGCTAAATCCACATCGAGCCATGAGGCAATGAGATCACTTTAATTGTTTCAATTACTATCAGCAGAGATTCGGGCCCTCCACCTGGTTCCCAGCGCAGTAGCACTATCAGTAATAATCTTGATAATTACTCCTTTTTATGTTACTTTCTCCAGTGCTCTCCTTTCTGGGAATGCATCTGAAGCACTAAACAATGTACTAGAGTAAAAACTACCTGTAAAAATTTTAAGTCATGAAATCAAAATAGTTTTTCCATTTTTGTTGCACATTTTGTTCCTACATTGAGGTTAATACCAAGCCTGCATCCGTTCTGCAATTTATTCTGTCAGAATTAGCAGCAGGTAGCTTTGGCATGACACCAGGGCTATTACTATGATCACAGTTGTTGAAGTCAGGAGTCTCAGTTCCAATAAACCAAGACTACAGAAATGGAAAGATATCCTCAAGACACGTGGGGTTATATCTGGGGCCCATGTTGCCACAGTTGCTGTTTATTGAAGACTAGAGTAATGTGGTTAAATGAATAGTTGCTTCAGAGAGCTAGTTCAGATGGAATGAAATGAATAGCTATGGCATACAATGTGGCAAAAAAAAAAAATGTATATAAGCATGTCATAGCATCGCAAGCCCAGGACATCACTGCTGCAGTTATGGAGCGATGTGTTATAGGTCTGTCTTTGGCTGTTCATTAATAATCTTCAGCTGACTGTCAGAGGTGGGGACATTCATTGATGATTGCTCAACATTAGCTCCATTCACGCACGACCTAGTCACAGAACCATACAGTGTGTAATCAGCCCCCTCGGCCCACCTTGCCCATGCCGACCAACGTGCCTCATCTACACTAGTCCCACCTGCCTGCGTTTGGCCCATATCCCTCTAATTCTGTCCTATCCACATACCCGTCTAAATGTTTCTTAAACGTAGTGACAGTACCTACCTTGCACAGCAGATCGTTCCATATACGTTTGTGTAAAAAGGTTGTCCCACAGGATTCTGGTTCTCTATTCCCCTACTCTGTGCATTTACCCTATGTATTCCTCTCATAACCTTGTACATCTCTGAAAGATCACCTGGAATAGTCCTAGCCTGCCCAACCTCTCCCAATAGCTCAGGCCCTCGAGTCTTGGCAACATCTTTCCGATAACAGGCTGCACCCTTTCCAGCTTAACAACATCTTTCCGATAACAGGGTGATCAAAACTGAACACAATACTCCAAATGTGGCCTCACAAATATCTTGCACAACTGTAACATGTCCTCCGAACCTCTCTACTGACTCTGGCTGAAGAAAGTCGGAGGCATCAAAAGCCTTCTTGACCACCCTATCTACCTGTGATGACACTTTCAAGGAACATTTTCTGCCCTTGGCTATTTCGCAGTTCTACCCATACCAATTCTACAGCATCCAAGCAAATGTGCTATTGCCCTTAAATAATCTCCTCTTTAACCAGCAATGCCACCCGACCTCCTCTTCCTGTCTATCCTTCCTGAATATCAAATACCCCTGCATGTAGATCCCTCTGCTCTACAACACTCCCCAGAGCTCTGCTATTCTCTGTGTAGGTCCTGCCCTGGTTACTTATCAAAATGCAATACCTCACACTTGGCCAATACCTGGAATGGTTCACCTTGGCCAATACCTGGAATGGTTCATGACAATAAGTTGCAACTGCTTTTTCCAATTGCAATTAGGAATTTTCAATAAACGTGAGCCTTGCCTGGAATGCCAACATGCGAACAAGAAGCTAAAATGCTGTTTAAAGTAGGAGATAAGAGTAGGCAGGCAAGCTTACTTTGTAACCTGCTCATTTTCTCCTGAATAACATGGTTTGTGAAATTGTCCCAAAATATGTATCGTAACAATTATCATTTCTTCATATCACAACAGTCATTGCAACTGTGAAGAAAGGTTGTGTGTATAGTAACTAGGTTTGATGATCAAGCTCCAAATACTTTTACACATCTAATATAAGTGTATCTCTTATAAAACATGCAAAAAGCTTATGTTTATGAAAGTATGCCCTCGTTTATTGCCCACAAACAACATTCTTTTCTACAACGTCTGGGCGTGTTTCTTCTTTTAGAAACAAGGAACTGCAGGTACTGTTTTACCAAACGGCCACAAAATGAGAGAGTAACTCAATGGGTCAGGCAGCATCTCTGGAGAACATGGATAGGTAACTTTTAGGGTTGGGACCATTCTTCAGATCAATCTAGCCTGAAGAAGGGTCGTAACCCAAAATACCACCTATTCATGTTCTCCAGAGATGCTGTCTGACCCGCTGAGCCACTCCATACTTTGTGGCGTTTGTTCTTGCCAAGCTCATGGAAATAGACAGCAAAGAAACAGGCCCTTTGGTCCACCATATCTACAGTCGCTATCACTTATCCATCAATATTCTCATGTACTGGCACCAGCCCTGTATCCTACTATACCTTGCTGATTCAAGTACTTGGCCAGATGTTTTTTAAATGTTGGGAGTATCTGTCCTGACCAGTGAATGGGAATGGGGATTTCAACCAACCTCTGTGAGTCAAAAAGTCCTAAAATTCACTCTAAACTCTTATTCCTCACTTTATACCTGTCCCCTCTGGTTTCAGATATAATCTACCACGGGGAGAATTTCTTGTGACCTATCCGATATACGCCTCTCAATTTTGTACTCCTATCAGGTTCTCCTCAGCTTCTTGTCGATAAGTAACTGCGCACCAGCTGTACTCACCGCTGAAGTCTCATCCAGAAGCTGCCTAAAATGCTCTCTCTTCTTTTTTGTAAGAGCCTCTATATGTTCACTGAATATTTTCTCCTTTTCTTCTCTTTCCAGTAATGAAGCAGATTCCCAGCGGTGGTCCTTCCTTAGGGATCTCCTGGTATCCGACCATGTAACATCTGAAGAACGGACCTACAGAACATGAAGAGATAAGAATATTTAAAAAGCAGGAAAGGTGTTGCAAGATAAATAACTGAGTTGTCTTTTTTTTTAAAAATTGAGATAAAACTTGGGGCAAGAGGAAAAACAAAATCAAGATTATACAAAGAGGTGACAGTAACTACATGGAATGCTAATGGAATCTATTTTTAGAAGTATTCTTCATCAAATAAAGATCTGAGATTCAGCAGAAAGGAAAGCAAATAGGAGTCTAAGAAGGAACTGCAGATGCTGGAAAATCGAAGGTAGACAAAATTGCTGGAGAAACTCAGCGGGTGCGGCAGCATCTATGGAACGAAGGAAATAGGCAACATTTTGGGCCAAAACCCTTCTTCAGACTGATGTAGGGTGGGGGGGGGGGGGGGGGGGGGGGGGGGGAGAAGAAAGGAAGAGAAGGAGCCAGAGGGCTGAGGGAGAGCTGAGAAGGGGAGGAGACAATAAGGGCTAACGGAAATTGGAGAAGTCAATGCCGCTGGGGTATAAACTGCCCAAGCGAAATATGAGGTGCTGCTCCTCCAATTTACGGTGGTGCTCACTTTGGCTATGGAGGAGGCCCTGGACAGAAAGGTCGGATTTGGTATAAGAGGGGGAATTGAAGTGCTGAGCCACCGGGAGATCAGGTAGGTTATTGCGGACCGAGTGGAGGTGTTCGGCGAAACGATCGGCAAGCCTACGCTTGGTCTCACCAATGTAGATCAGCTGACATCTAGAGCAGCGGATGCGATAGATGAGGTTGGAGGAGGTGCAGGTGAACCTCTGTCACACCTAGAACGACTGCTTGACTGGAGTCGAGGGGGGAGATAAAGCGACAAGTGTAACATTTCTTGCAGCTGCAAGGGAAAGTGCCCGGGAAGGGGGTTGTGTGGGAGGGAAGGGATGGATTGAACAGGGAGTTAAGGAGGGAGCGTTCTTTGCGGAAAGTAGTCACGGGGGAGGGGGGGAGATGTGGCAAGTGGTGGGGTCACGTTGGAGGCGGCGAAAATAACGGAGGACTATTTGTTGTATGTGACGGCTAGTAGGGTGGAAGGTGAGGACTAGGGGGACTCTGCCCTTGTTACGTGTGGGGGGGGTGGGGGGGGGGGGGGGGGGGGGAAATTGGGGAGAGAGAGCAGTGTTACGGGGTATTGAAGAAACAATACCTCGTAGGGATATTTATAGGGGCGTTATAGTATTTCCAGAATATATTATCCAGAGGGGTTTTATAGTACTTCCGTTTTTATAAAAGGGCGGTGGAGGCAGGTTCTCTGGATACTTTCAAGAGAGAGCTAGATAGGGCTCTTAAAGATAGCGGAATCAGGGGATATGGGGAGAAGGCAGGAACGGGGTACTGAATGGGGATGATCAGCCATGATCACATTGAATGGCGGTGCTGGCTCGAAGGACCGAATGGCCTACTCCTGCACCTATTGTCTAAATCTAAATGTGTCACCAAAGATTATAGATTTATTGCCCATGAGCTATTTTGAATCAGACTATATAAATCAGCTATGAACACAAAATGCCGGAGCAACTTAGCGGGACAGGCAGCAAGCGCCTCTGGAGAGATGGAATGGGTGACGTTTCTGGCCTTTTTCAGTGTGAATAAAGGACTCGACCCGAAACGCCAGCTATTCGTTTTCTCCGGAGATGCAGAGTTAAAGGACCTGTCCCACTTGGGAGAACTTCACCGTGACCTCTGGCGACCTTAAGCGACTAAAAAAAAAAAAATCAAGGTCCCGGTGACCTACGACCTCCTTCAACCACGTTGAAGACTGGCTTCGACCATGTACGTTTTACTCGTAATGGTCCCTGGCAAATTGGCCGCGGATGAGCACGACCCCCTTCCACCTCAGAGGACCACACCGAAAACCAACAACGATCAGTGACGGGTGTCTACAGCTCAAATGATCACCTGAAAAAATGATGCCATGTCTGTATTTTTTTCAAAAATGCCTCCCAGGTAGTTTAAAAAAAAATCATTCTGAACCATGCAAGCAAGGAAGGAACTAGTTTGGAGGATGTTAGTAAAAATACAACTACTGCTGTTGCAGTAGCCCTTTTGCTTCAGCAGCCTTTTAAGAAAGGCAGAAGGGGAAGAGCAAGGGCGAAGAGGAAGCACAAGAAGAGGTCTCAATGGGTGAATGGAGATGATGTGATGGACTGTCCCAGTACACCAGATGACTGGAAGAGAGTGGCGCTGGGCTTTGACAAAAGATGGAACTTTAAGCACACATGTGGGGCAGTGGATGGCAAGCATGCCATTCTTGTCCCTGTCCCTGTACCCCTCATTTTCCTTTCCGTACAGGATGGCGTTCTGCTGGAACCATTCCTCATGGTCCCCCTCCTGCTGCCTAGTGAAGGTGTAGGGCATAACCTTCCTCCAGCCCTCCCTCACCACCAATGGGGCATCTGCTTCTGATGCTGTGTCAGACACAGGAGAAAGGGCTGCTTTGCTGCCTTCAAATGAGGCAGTGAAGGATGGGTGGTGGTGGGGACATACTGCCACCCTGGTCTCCTCCTCCAGGGGCCTCTCATGCAGGGATACCTCCTCCTGCACTATCACCTCCTGTAGCATCACCTCCTGCCACTCCTCCTAGGTGGGCAACACCTGCATGGCAGGTTGTTTTGAGGGTTGTGCGCTCCCCCTGTGCTGCTGCCTTTTTGGTGCCATCTCTAAAACACAAGTCTCCTCTCAAAAAAGCTCTCCAGCTATGAATGAACATGCCTTGGAGTGACAGAGGTGACGTTCTGCTGTTTAAATTACTTTATTTTTTCCTACTGACCTTTTTTTCGGAGCTATTACCCTCGACTACCTTCGACTACCTACGACGAGCATCACGACCTACTACGACCGGCTTCGACTAAAAAAAAATATAGATTTTTCCCACGACGACCTATTTTTAGTTGCGGTCAATTTTTAACATCTTGAAAAATACGCCGTGACCTAGCTGAAGCCTCGACTATGCGGAGACTACTCTCGACCATGAAGGAGAGTGACGAAGACCTCCTACGACATCGTGGAGACCTTGCCCCGACTATCGGTCGCGGGCAAACTCGGCAGAGGTCTCGGTGGAAGGTCGCCCAAATGGGTCAAGGGCTTTACTCCAGCATTTTGTGTCTATCTTTAATTTAAACTAACATCTGCAGTTCCTTCCTACACACTATATAAATCAGCTAATGGACAAATGGTTTCCAGAGTGATGGAATTGAAGCTTGCCTGGTATCTGGCTCCCACAAACTTTCAAATAGATTTTGTTGCATTTAATGCATTATTACCAAATATGAAAATGTTAAAAAGAAAATTCAATCTACCACAAGGTGAGAGAGGAGATAATTAAATTCAAAACAATACAAGCCTCAACACAGAGTTCATTACATTTTAACAAAAGATTATTCACTGATAATAACTTAAGATACTACTACATTAGCACCATGCGAGTGCTTAATATTGACTCAATTTAACAACCCAGGAAAAGTACTAAACACTCTATCTCATGTAATCATCATCCAATGAATTAATTTAGTACTTAGAAAATGTTGAACAGAAAAAAATGTGCTTTATGTTCTGAACAGAGTGTTTTACCATATCAGACAACAGAGCTTTGAAATTCTGAATGGCTTCCTCTCGCTTATGTTGTTCACGTTCTCTGTCAATTTCCTTGGTTTGTTCCGAGCGAGCTTTAAGAACTTCTCTCTCCCGCTCTCGCAAGCTTGCTTCTATTCTTGCCTGACGCTCCAGCTCCTTTTCCTTATCGGAATCTATGTGCTGTGAAGCAGACAAGACGGTAGAGTTCCAGAGGGGTTTTTATAGTATTTCCAGTTTCGTAAAATGCACTGACAGGCACATTTAATAAAGAAATGTTATTGAATGGCAAGATTTATTGCGCAGGACACATTTAAGCTATAAAAGTGCAGCTACGGCATGACAATGCTATCAGCAGTTAAAATTGGAGGCAAATCAGCACAGGTTAAAATATGTTAACCAAAGGGGATTACATGCTCAAATCTTTCTGACTGTTATTTGCACCATTGCTCGTTTGCTCAGCTATCACCAGCAGTGACAGGCCTGTTAGCTCTCTACAGCACAATGACATTTACGTTGTTGTTGTATTGCCATCAGAGGCAAAAGGCAATGAAGGATAGCGCTATTAATGAGCTAGTTTTATGGCAATACAATTGCTTCAGTCACTTCCCCACATTTCAACTTATCAAACTTGAAAAAAAAAATACTCTCAAATTGCTTTGTTGACCTTTAAATTCTTTCTCTATATTAGTAGTCCAAAAACACACTCCTTCCTTATCACCTTTTCTTTTGACTCCCTGCTGTTTTGACAGGTACAGGATGTGCAAATCTAGAGGCATGCTGTGAAGCTCATGCCATGTGACACAATTATGGCATTGGCAGCTAAGAGAAGCCACTTGTATAGTACACCTGTAACTCTGAAAGCTCGTGTGTCGGAAGGAACTGCAGATGCTGGTTTACACCAAAGATGGACACAAAATGCTGGAGTAACTCAGCGGGACAGGGAGCATCTCAGGAGAGAAGGAATGGGTGATGTTATATATATTTATAATACAGAGGGACGGTGACGCAGCGGTAGAGTTGCTGCCTTACAGCGCCAGAAACCTGGGTTCGATCTTGACTACGGGTGCTGTCTGTACGGAGTTTGCACGTTCTCCCTGTGACCTGCGTGAGTTTTCTCCGAGAACTTTGGTTTCCTCCAACACTCCAAAGACGAACAGATCTGTAGGTTCATTGGCTTGGTACAAATGTGAAATTGTCCCAAGTGTGCGTAGGATGGTGTTAATGAGCAGGGATCGCTGGTCGGTGCGGACCCGGTGAGTCGCAGGGGCCTGTTTCTGAGCTGTATCTCTACAGTAAACAAGCAAAGAATAAATCCAATGATAATTTTAACATGTTTTGTCTACTTGGTTAGTTGCAGCAAGTGAATTTCAGGTCAGTGCAGGTACAGGACCACTTTAAAAAGCAAATTAGTGAACCGGTTTGGGAAAGTTGATTTTAGGTTGAAGCAGGAGCTGCAGCTTTGAGCAGCAATCCCGTTGATTGGGAGGAACATCCAAATTGGCTAATAAAAACAAGGCGAGGTGTAGTGCAGCAGCCGTGTTGGGTTAGAGGTTGTGTGGAGGAGAAGAGCTGTGTGAGGACAAGTGCCAGTCCTCAGCTCAAGATCTTTGGCGAGATTGCTGTGGCAAGTAGGCTTTCAGAGTCGAATAGGATAAGGTACAGGTTTCTTTTGTGTGAGAGTCTTGTTTTTTTTTTTAAATTTCCCTCTCCGTCTTGGTTCAGTTTCATTGGTAATTGCAGGTAAGTTGATATAATGTTCCTCCTGCAGGATGTGAGAAGTCAGGGAAACTACTGATGTCCCTGATGACTACATCTGTATTAGTTGTGTCCAGGCGTAGCTCCTGAAAGACCGTGTTAGGGAACTGGAGCTGCAGCTGGATGACCCCAGGACCGCCTGGGAGAATGAGAGCTTTTTGGATAAGACGTACAGCGAGATCGTCACACCCAACGTCCAGGAGAAGAAAAGGTGGGTGACAACAAGGAAGGGAAATAGAGATGGAATGCAAGCCCATCAAAACAGGCACATCCTTTTGGGTGCTGTCGAGGGGGATGACATATCAAGGTTGAGCAGCAGCAGTATCAGGCTGTCGCACCGAGCATGGCTATGAGGCTCAGCACGGAAGGGTAACATCAAGCAGAGCCATTGTGGTAGGTGACTCTTCAGTTAGGGAAGCAGACTGGAGATGCTGTGACAGCAATGAAGACTCCAGGATGGTGTGTTGCCTCCCTGGTACCAGGGTTCAGGATGTCTTGGACCGCCTGCATAACATGCTCGGTGGGGGGGGGGGGGAGGGGGGAGCAGCCGGAAGTTGTTGTGCACGTTGCCACAAATGACATAGGTCGGAAAAGGTATGGAGGTACTGTAATGAACTAGGGAGTTGGGTAAAACGATAAAAAGCAGGACCTCCAGGATAGTAATCTCTGGATTGCTTCCAGTGCCAAGTGAGGGTAGGAACAGGAAGATAGGGGTAATGAATGTGTGGCTGAGAGATGGTGCAGGGGGGCAATTTTGGGAACCATTGGGATCTCTTTTGGGGTCAAGGTGACCTGTAAAAGAGGGATGGGTTCACCTTAACTGAAGCAGAACCAACATCCTGGTAGACAGGTTCCCTTGTGCTACATGGGTGACTTTAAACTAGATTGGCATGGGGAGGGGGGGGGGGGGGGGCTATGCAGGATAAAAGCAGGTGAAAGGCTGTATGGGTGGTGATGAAAGAAAGTTTAGTGGAGAGAATGGGAAGAAAAGCAGGGAGTGAGGAAGGACTGTTGGTTTAAATTCCACTTATTTAAAAAGAGGCCTGATGGGCAAGGAATTGGGCTCGAGGCGTGGATAGGCAGGTGCGACCTGGTTAAGAGAGGGACAAGTCTGTCAACCAAATGTTCCAGGATACAGATGCTGCAGGAGAGATAGAGGTGGGGGTAACAAACAGGGGGGGAGAGAGGGGGGGGGGGGTTGTTTAATTTTTAAGGGGGATTTCACAGCAGGGAGCAGAGGTGGCATTATTGATGTCTAGCGAGGCGCTAAAGGTGGAGCTGATCATCTCTTTCTTATTTCTCAGCTCCACACATTTGACAACTTCTGCCCGTCTAAACCTTTCGCACTGACATTCTCAGTCGATATTGGGAAAGTTTAAATCCCCTACAGAGTGTTCTGCCTGCCCCCAAATAATCAACGCAAATTATACCAGGAGGTTCCAGGCAGCTATAAGATTATTAAGGTTGTCATAAGAGGGGATTTTAACTTTCCTAATATTGACTGAGAATGTCACAGTGCAAAAGGTTTAGACGGACAGAAGTTGACAAATGTGTTCAGAAAAGTTGCCTCAAGCCATATGTAGATGGCACAACACAGGAGAGGGCTACGCTTGATCTGGTCTTGGGAAATGGAGAGGTGCAAGTGGATGATGTGTATGTGGATGTGCCTTTTGGGACCAGCGAGCAGTTTTATTAGGTTTAAGAGTTTGGATTGGGACAGAGCAGGCACATGAGTTAAAATTCTAAATTGGGACAAGCCCAACTTTGAAAGCATTAGACAGGAACTCGCACAAATTGATTTGTGCAGGTTGTCTGACGGAAAAGGAAAATCCAGAAAGTGGAATGACAAGAGTCCAGGACCTGCATGATCCTGTTAGAGTGAAGGGCAAAGCAGGTGGGTGTAAGGAAGCTTGGGATGAGAGAAACTGTGGCACCAGTCAAGAATAAGGAAACATGGCGCAGATCAAGTTTATCCCTGGATGAGTTTTGGACACTGAGGAGCATACCAAAAAAGGAAAGGCAAAAAGGGGGCCTTGATAGTTCTGACAGATAACATTAAGGATAACCCCCAGAGATGTTATATGTACTTTAAGGGAGAAAGGGTAACTAGAGTGAGTAAGGGGCCCTTCAGGAATCAAGGCGGTCAAGTCGGTGTGGAGCCACAGCAGATGGGCAAGGTCAATGAGTATTTCTCCTCTGTAGAATTAAATATGGATTTCATCAAGGCATTTGACAAAGTTCCAGATGACAGGCTGCTCTGGAAGGTTAGATCGCATGGGATCCAAGGAGAGATAGCTGAATGGATAGAAAATTTACTTCACGGAAGGAAGCACAGGGTGATGGTAGAAGGTTGTCTATTGGACTAAGGGCCTGTGACTAGTGGCATGCCACAGGTTTCGGTGCTGGGCCTCCTGTTGTTTGTCATCAATATCAATGATTTGGATGAGAACGTACAAGGCATGATTGGTAAGTTTTCAGATGACACAAAAGTGTGATATTGTAGATAGCGAAGATGGTTGTCAAAAATTGCAGCAGGATCTTGGTCGGTTAGGCAGGTGGGCTGAGGAATGGTTGATGGAGTTTAATGCAGAGAAGTGCGAGGTTGTGCATTTTGGGAAGTCAAAGTAGAGCAGGATGTACACAGTGAATGATAGGGCTCTGCGTAGTGTTGCGGAACAAAGGTACATAATTCCTTGAAAGCAGTGTCACCGGTAGATCAGATGGTCAAGAAGGCTTTCACCATTGGTCTTCATCAGAGTATTGAGTATAGAAGTAAGGAGATCATGCTACAGTTGTACAATACATTGGCGGGGCCATATTTAGAATATTGTGTCCAGTTTTGGTCGCCCTGTTTTAGGAAAAATGTTTTTAAGCAGGAAGGGGTCCAGGATAGATTTACGAGGATGTTCCCAGGACTCATGGGACTGAGCTACAGAGAGGTTGAGCAGACTGGGACTTTATTCCTTGGAGTGCAGGAGGATGAGATGTGATGTCAGAGGTGTATAATGAGATGAGGATGAGATGTTATGTCAGAGAGAAATAGATAGGGTAAATGCACAAAGTTTTTTACCCGGAGAAGGGGAATCAAGAAGGACAAAGCTTTCAGGTGAGGGTGGAAAGATTTAATAGGAACCTGAGGGCCAACTTTTTTTTTTTAACAAAGGGTGGTAGGTACATGGAATGAACTGCAGGAGGAGGTGGTTGAGACAGACACTATCACAACGTTTAAGAAACATTTGGACAGGTACATGGATAGGATAGGTTTAGAGGGATATGGGCAAATGCAGGCAGGGTCGCCAAGTACAGATAGGGCATGTTAGATGGCATGGGCAAGTTGGGGCTAAGGGCCTGAAACTGGCCCCCTTGACTCTACACTTTGCTTTTAGAAACAATTTTTAGACATCTTGTCACTTTTAATTGCATTTTTATGTATCCAGATACTTTCAAGAGAGAGCTAGATAGGGCACTTAAAGATAGTGGAGTCTGGGGATATGGGGAGAAGGCAGGAACGGGGTACTGATTGGGGATGATCAGCCATGATCACATTGAATGGCGGTGCTGGCTTAAAGGGCCGAATAGCCTACACCTGCACCTATTGTCCAGTGATACTCCGACCTCCACCAGGTGATCATTCTTCAGAGTTTTATGGTTTTAACGGCAAAGCCCAACCATGTCCATAGTTACACACCTATACTTTGGACAAGAATCGCTGCAAAGCCAGGACACCTTGCTGTCATTAATAGTAGCCAACTTAGACTGCTAGTTCCAAAGTAGCTGCTCTCTCTCAATGAACTACTCACCAAGTCTCTCAGAAGCAACTTCAATACACAAAGGCTTACCTTGGCCAGTTTCTCCATGTATTGTTTAAAGAAATCCTCCCGTAGTCCAGAACTATCCACAGCTTTGTACCGCGAATCGCTCTCAAATTTCTCCTTTACTTTACTCCAGCGTAATTGGCTGTCCAGGTGATGCTCAGACAACATGTCGAAAAAGTTGCCTTTTATCTGCTCAGTTTTGATTGGTAGGTTATAAAGTGGATGGGCAGAAATGAAGAATATATGTAGTCAGGAAGCAGTTTTGTGATCTTGACATTTTAGTTACCACTACATCATTGACTTACCTCACACTGAAGTGAATGTACATTCTATAATGAAACTAACAAAAGAAGCAAGGCCCTGAGCATAAATACTAAGATATATTTTTATAGAATGGCATCTATTTGTTTTTCTTTATTTGGGGAGGAGGACTACATGGAATTTGACAACATTACTAAGGTTGATTCAGGTAATGGTCTTAGCAATTTCAATTTCCGTTTTATAATTTTCTATGGAATTGCATTTATACTAGCGCATTAACTTTGGACTTTTTAAAAATATCTTGGATAACTTTGTTTTATAGATAAACATCTCACGTTAAATGGAGTCACTGACACCATGTGCATCTCACATCAGTTTGAGCAATGCTAGTGCACGCAACACTAGAATGTAGGGTTGCTGTGATCCATGCTGAGCCAACTATTCTGGTGGTGATGCTCAAGGTGGTGCTTCAAGTGGCAGCTAATGACAACAGCTCACACAAGGATAATACCAGGCAGACTAGAGCATTAAGAAGCCACCACACCAGTGAGCACCAGGCTATAAGAAAGGGAGCAAAAAGACCCAGACCAATTTTTAAATTAAATTTAACCTATTGCAAATTAAATCATGAATTCTCTACTTAATATAAAACCAGTTTCCCTCTGGACCTCATTTACATACAATCTACCTCCATACAAATAATCAATTTTAAAGTTATGCAATGGCAACTTTATGTACAATATGGCTGAATAGAAGCAAATATATAGACTGCTCTTTTATACAAATCCACAACAGATGGATTTTACCCTCAAAAGCTATGTAAAATAAATCAACCTATGCTTTAAGTAGTTTGAACACTGCAGATAATTTTAAAGGGCTTTCAATGCAAAATTATATCAATACACAGACTTTAATACAGATTACATGGCTTTGGTTAAATAAAGTTAACAAGCAAAGAAAATATTTGTGTCTTAATTTAATTGTATAATTTGCATAGTTTTGTGAAGCTTGCTGAGTCTATACAAGGCTAATAAAATTACAAATTAAAATCAACTTCCCATTTTCAGTCAGTATTTCTTCCATTAAAAAAAAACATTAAAGTATGTGTGAGGTTCAACAAGACACTTACTGCATACTTTAGATAATACCACTACCACCTTAATTTTCTGCCTTCTACCATGAAAGGGCAAACTGATATTTTGAATGCAGTACATTTATCACTGTTTGTTTTATCCAAATGGCCATGTACTCAACTCGGCCCCATATCTGAGGAAGGATGTGCTGGCTCTGGAGAGGATCCAGAGGAGGTTTTCAAGAATGTAGACAAAAGTGCTGGAAAAACTCAGCAGGTGCAGCAGCATCTATGGAGCGAAGGAAATAGGCAACGTTTGTCTATTTTTGTCCAGCACTTTTGCCTACCTTCGATTTTCCAGCATCTGCAGTTCCTTCTTAAACAGGTTTACAAGAATTATTCCAGGAATGATTAGGTTAGAATTAAAGGGCCCTCTTTTAGAAAGGAGGTGAGGAGGAACTTCTTTAGTCAGAGGAACTGTGGAACTCATTGCCACAGAGGACTGTGGAGGCCAAGTCAGTGGATATAATTAAGGCAGATGGATTTTATCCTCAAATTATACAATGCAAATTATACAATCAAATTAAGGCAGAGGTAGACAAATTCTTGATTAGAATGGCTGTCAAGGGTTACGGGGAGAAGGCAGGAAAATGGGATTAGGAGACAGATACCAGCCATGATTGAATGGTGGAGTACACTTGATGGGCCAAATAGTCTAATTCTACTCCTATAACTTGTGAACAGGAATCCAAAGATTGCACATTCCAACCCTGTCCCAATCTAACTTAATATCCACCATTTTAGCGAAAAATGATGAGTTGTATGAATAGGAATGGATTTTTGCAGCTCCATCTCAATCCAAGGCATGACATCGAAGGGGAAATAATAGAATCTATTATTGAGAAAGTGGCAACAGGACACTTAAATAATAGCACTGGGAAGTCAACATGGGTTTGTGAAAAATAATTTTGTTAAGAGCTTTATTGAGGTTGTAAATATGGCAACTGATAGATGTGGTGTGTTTGGAGTTTCAAGAGACCTTCAAAACGATAAACATAAGTAAAGAAAAACAGAGAAGACATGGGACTGGGGAAAATTAATGGGCAGAACATAGTGAGAATAAACTGGTTGTTCTTTTGTAAGACTCAAGGCATGCCACAGGGATCCATGGCAATGTCTCACCTGTGAAAAATATAAATCAACAACTTGGACGAGGGGAGTACCAGCAAATATATCCAGGTTTGCTGAAGACACTAAGATGGGTGGCAATGAGAATTTTGAGGAAGATGTAAAGAAGTTTAAAGTATCTACAAACAGGTTAAGTGAATAGGCAGGTAAGAGTTGGGTGGAATATAAAGCTGAAAAATGTGAAGTTATCCACTGATAAAAATCTAAAAGCACCGGCATTGTTTAAATGGCGAGATATTGATAGGTATTTTTGTGTTCAGAAGGGTTATGGTGCACAGTAAATTAAAAACTGATGTACATGTATAAGAAAACAATTAAAGTGTCAAGCAGTTTATTGCAAAATGAGCTGAATATGAGTGTAAAGTTATCACATTGGAATTATATTGAACTCCTGAAATTATGTTACAGGTATTATGTTACAGGTCGAGTCTCCCTAGCCAAGAAGAGAGATACCGCTGATTGAGGTAATGCACTGAATTAATTTGTTTCATACATTTGTGAGATATATCAGGATCGTCCTATGAGGTGATATAGTAGTCTGGGTCTGCTCTTCTGTCTCCTCTCAGGTCTTCTTTGACCCGAGACATTAACTCAGTTTCTCTCTCTGTTGCTCAAACTGCTGTGTTTATTGCATTTTCTGTTTTAATCTCAGAATGAAAGCATCCATAGTCATTTATTTATGTTCCTTTGGACCTATATTCTCTGAATTTGATAGTCAAATCGTTGCAATCTACTGATTTCCAATGATGAAAGGATGGATACAGGATAAAATTTGCCCATGGTTGGAATGTTTACAGCCTTTGTTTCAGAGTCACACGTTAACCAGTCAGCCATTCAGGACCAAGAGGGGAGGAAATCTGGAGGGTACAGAATCTTTGGAATTCTTTGCTAAGAGGGCAGTAGAGGACCAGAACTGAGTTTATCCAAAACAGATCAACTATTCAATTATTTTTGATTTTTTTTTTTAAATGAAGAAAAGTGGACTAAGTCGCATATTTTTGAAACATAGCCTTGTTTTTGTAATCCAAGTGGCATGCACTTATTCCATTGCTATACAAAAATCCATAAAGAACACTCAGAAAGCTTCACATCTTCCTATACCATCAATTTTGTAACTTGTTAAATTTCATTAGGACTACTTTAAATAAAAACACAAGTTGAAATATATTTACTTTACACGAGTTAACAATAAAATAAAAAAGTAAAAGAATGAATACCATCTGGTTCTATCCAGATCTTTTTTTTGATTGTTTTGTCTTAATACATTTTTGGGCACAATTTTCACTTCACAAGGAAAAGAACTTAAAAAATGTAAAGTACCAGAGCAGCGGGAGGCTAAAGTCACCACACAGAGAAACACCAATTCTTTCCTCACTAGGGATTCCCATAATACTTTGTCAGTGATTGACTGCTGTCAGACTGAACTGAGTGATAGGCCGCACAGTCAAAACTGTAAAGACTATTCTCGTTATAAAACAGAATACATAAAATGGTTACAAAGGGCTTTAGAAAACATCAGAATGCAAAAAATCAACAAGTTACAATTTTTACGACAAATTTTGAAAACATGCAATTTTCAAATAAAAATATTTACATGTAAAAATTACAATTCAGTAATCAAATTTAAATTAGCCAAGTTTATTTACTATGTTCAAAGCCAGTTAACAAATTACCCTCTGAACAGCATAACCATTATAAGCAACTTCAGTCAAGGCTTTAAATCAAATGTCATGAAATGTTAACGTTCTTTTTTTAGTTTCTTATGTAATTTATGGAGAAAATTTACATGAACAGCAGTTACTTAACATACACCTATTTGCAAATGTCATAAATGATTAGGCTTCAGAGGCTAAAAAAAAAAAAATCTCATTCGCACAACACACAGGGACTTCCGGGAAGGTACAATGTGTTGCTATCGTGATGCTATTGATGCCACCTCCCTGCCAAGCTGCCTCGCAGTGGAAGCCACATCCCCAGGGCTCTCGACACCACAGCCACATGACATTCAAATCTCATTATTTTTTAATACATGACCTTTATTTTTGATGCATGCTCATTTACACACCAGATATTTTTTTCTCAAACACTCTGAAATATGCAAGCACTCATTAAAAGTGAAGGTTTCAGTTTGCTTGGTTTAATCTGGGAAGGGTCTGGCATCCCTGACAATCACACTCTCACCACTCACACCACTGGAACTACAACCACCTTACCTTCTCTGTACGACTCTTTGAGTCTTCTTTCTCGCGCTTCCTCATGCTGGCAATAAACTCGATAAACATGCTTTCCCGATCCTTCATCTTTTCAATGGCCTTGAATCGGAAATCTTTGCCAAATTTGGAAGCAAAGTCACTGAATGTGGATCTAGGAACAAAAAATTGCAAGCATTCAGACAACATTGGGCTCAGCATAGGCATATCACAGTATCAAGTGAAAAGTTATATTTACCAATGAGAAAATAATTGCAACCTCATTTTAACTATTTGAAACTTTTGATAGACACAAAAAGCTGGAATAACTCAGCGGGTCAGACAGCATCTCTGGAGAAAAGGAATAGGTGACCAATAAACGGGTCAAGACCTTTCTTCAGACCGCTGAAGTCTTGAATCTGCGTTCCATTTCCTAGTTTATCACAATGTGAGCATTCCCACCAGGGAAGCATTCAGACTGCTAAAGGGTCTCGGCCAGAAACATGACCTATTTATTTTCTCCAGAGATACTGTCTGACCCGCTGAGTTACTCCAGCTTTTTGTGTCTATCTTTGGTTTAAACCAGCATCTTGGTTAGTTTATTGGTTTCCTGGTCCTCAAAAATATTCCAAATGGAATTTAAACCGGTGGTGGAGGAAAGCCAGAAAGGGTTCTTGGGAAGAAAGAGCTACCTTAAATTTAGTTGCATCTGGTTGGGTAACTATGGTAGTGTGAAGACTATTCCATGCTTTAATTGTGCGGGGAAGAATGAATTGCTGTACATATCTGTCTTGGTAGCTGGTATCTCAAATTGGATTGAATGCCCTCGTCTGCTCCTAATTAGTTTGGGTTTGGTGTAGGATTTGTAATCTGTGTCGAGCTGGCCATTTAACATTTTGTAAAAAAAGGTCAAACGGTGAGCTTCACGTCAGTCTTGGAGAGGGTTCTACCCCAGTGAATTCAGAAGTTTGGTAACACTCGCTTCTCTCTCATAGGTATTAGTAACATATCGGGCTGCCTGTCTTTGGACACGTTCGATGGAAGAAATGTTTTTATTTGTGTATGGGTCCCATGCTACAGCTGCGTAGTCCAAATGAGGTCTAACGAGGGTGAAGTATAACTTGACAGAACTCCTTGACAGAAGTTGAACAATGATGAAAGTTGCGTCTCAGAACGTTTGGGACACCTGTTGCTTTCACCGTTGCATGATGAGTCTGACCATTCCAACGCAAATCGTTCTGCAATTTGATGCCAAGATACTTGGTTTGTTTGGATTCTTCAAGGATGGCACCAAGTATATTGTAAGATGTTTCGCCTGGATTCCTCTTTCTGCTGGCACATGGTTTCACATTTGGACGGGTTGAACTGCATGCCCCATTGGTGTGACCACTCAACCATAGTATCGAGATCTTTTTGGAGAGCATCTTCACCATCAGCTGACTTAATTGGACGGTACAGCAAAAAATCATCAGCGACTAGTCTGGTCGTACTTATGACTTTTTCATGGATGTCATTTATGCAAATAATTTCATGGGTAGGAGGTGTTTTCACCACTTTTACCAAACTTGAAATATCTCCTAAATTGAGGAGGATATTATTGCTATTGAGGGAGTGCGGCGTAAGTTCAACAGGTTCATTCCCGGTCTGACATATGAGGAAAGTATTGGTCGATTGAGCTTGTATTCACTGGTATTTAGAAAGATGAGAGGGGATCTTATAGAAACATATATAATTCTAAAAGGATTGGATAAGCTAGATGCAGGAAAAATGTTCCCGATGTTGGGGGAATCCTGAACCAGGGGTCACAATTTAAGAATAAGAGGTAGGCCATTTAGGACTAAGATGAGGAAAACATTCTTCACCTAGAGATTTGTGAATCTGTGAAATTCTCTGCCACAGAAGGCAGTGGAGGCCAATTCACTGGATGTTTTCAAGAGAGGTATAGATTTAGCTCTTGGGTAAAGAAATCAAGGGATGTGGGGAAACTATCCTTATCCCTTGGGTACTGATTTTAAATGATTAGCCATGATAATATTGAATGGCGGTGCTGGCTCGAAGTGCCGATTGGCCTACACCTGCATCTATTTTTCTATGTTTCTATTTGTTATCACAATGTTTTGAGATTCAGCCTTTGAAGTAGTTTTAAAAAGTACCACATTTCCCAGCAATGAAGATGCAATATTTTACCCAAAAATAAGGCATGAAAATGTACCTGCGAAGGAGGTCGAAGTTTAGGTTGTTAAACTAGAAAGGTAGACTGGGCTATCCCTCAGTACGGCAACATGAAGAACGATGTCAGCTGATGGGAAGCGGCTGTAAAAGGACAGCGCCACGGGGGGGGGGGGGGGGGGGGGGGGGGAGAAGAGGGGAGTTCCTTTCACAGCGTGTGGGGAGTCTGGTTAGGGGTAAAGTTGCGGGGAGGACAGGAGCGTTGAGGAGGGGGTCGGAGATCATGCCAGCAACTCACTCACCGTTTCCGCGGCACTCCAGGTGCGGAGCCACCGCATTGTGGCCGGCGAGGGAAGTAGCTCGGGTGGCTGCGAGCCTCCGCCAGGACCAGACACCAGAACCGGCCGCCACCTCAGCGCCTTTTGCTGGCCTGCCCGTCAGTCAGTCACAGTGTCCTTCGCACAGGCGCAACCGGTGGAGATGGTGGTTGGTGGGTAGCTACTGCACGGAGTCCGTCCCGGGCTCTCTCTGTCTCTACTAGTCCCAGGGCAGGTGACCTGGGCGCTACAGCCAGTCCCGGGCTCGCAGGCGACCTGGGCGCTGCAGCCAGTCCCGGGGCAGGCGACTTGAGAACTGCAGCTAGTCCTTGGGACGCGAGGGATCTGGGAACTGCAGCCAATCCCGGGGCACGCAGGCGATGATGCCGACCCCTGGACTACAAACCCTTGATCCTGTCGCACCATCCTTTGAAGATTACAGAGAGACGGTATATCACGGAGGACTCTCTCGAACTTCTACGGGTCCACAGTAGAGAGCATTCTGACTGGCTGCATCGTGGCTTGGTTCGGCAACTTGAATGTCCAAGAGCAGAAAAGAAGGCAGAAAATTTGTGACCACTGCCCAGTCCATCATCGGCTCTGACCTCCCCACCATCGAAGGGATCTATCACAGTCGCTGCCTCAAAAAGGCAGCCAGCATCATCAAAGACCCACACCATCCTGGCCACACACTCATCTCTCTGTTACCACCGGGAAGAAGCTACAGGAGCTTGAAATCTGGAACATCCAGATTCAAGAACAGCTTCTTCCCCACAGCCATCAGGCTACTAAATAAGACATCAAACAAACTCTGAACAATAACCGTCTATTGCACTTTATCTGTTTATTTATTGCGTACATATATGGTCTATGGAACACACTGAACTTTTATCTCCTGTTCTGTATTATGTTTACATATTCTGTTGTGCTGCAGCTAGCAAGAATTTCATTGTCCTATCTGGGACACACGACAGTAAGACACTCTTGACTGTTGACTTGACTCTTAAATTGGGGATGCGGTAATTGAACCTATTGTGCCGGGAAATACGGTAATTGAACCTATTGTGCCACCAGTATCCCTCTCAACAACAATTAGATTGGTGGTTACTAACCTGTACAAGAAAGGTTAAGTGCAGGACACCTGCACCGCATTTGGCACACAGAGAGGGACAGAGAGGGTAGTGGAGGAGTGGGGGGGGGGGGGGGGGGGGATTGAAAGTGGGGGGGGGGGGGGGATTGAAAGTGGGGGGGGGGGGGGATTGAAAGTGCAATCACTGCGTCTGCTTGAATGGAGAGCGAGTGCAAGGGCATTGTGACGTCGGCAGCTGCTGATTTAAAGAAAAGAGTAAGTTTTGTGAAGGATTTTATTAAAAATGTGTACAGAAAAATGACTAAATTTAATGAGTGGATTTGCAAATGTAAAAGTGAAATCGCTAGCGAAATGGTAAAAATCTCGGTGTTTTTGCGTCTGGTTTTCGCAGAGTAACGGTTTTCGCAGAGTAACGAATCAAGGGCAAAATGAAAAATGACACACACCCCCACACACAGAGTTTTAAAAGTATATAGATTCAGACAGATTCATGGACAGGAAAGGTTTATTGGCTGAATGCAGGCAAATGGGACTAGCTGAGGAAGGCAACTTGTTTGGTATGACATTTTGGGCCGAAGGGACTGTTTCCATGCTGTGCAACTCTTAAGTCTCCTTGACCATGGCTGACCGTTTCACAATGCACACCTGTAGTCACAAATTTGGTAAATCACATCTTATATAAAAACCCACAGCTTCTTACCATAAATACATATATCATACAACTTAAATATAGTTCACAAGACAACATCGTTCTGATGCTTTGATCTTTTTTTAAAAAATCAAGCCAATTACAAAATTCTAATTACTTTCTATCCTAATGTTGAACAGGTTATTCATAAAGAGTTAATAATTCAGAAAATCTTCTTTGAATTTCACAACATGCTCCTGCAATATGATGTAAGCTCAATAGTCTCCAGGAAAAAAATGTTGCTATTTACCAAATGCTTTGGTGATCTGACACAAAGTCAGATACTTACAAATGCACATATCAGTGCATTTTTGGTTTGTTAGGTTGTGTTTGTGTGTGTGTGGTGGGGTGTTGGGGGGGGGGGGGGGGGGAGAAACAAGGTTTTGGTCTCTCCCTTTTCTTGTCGTGTCCCCCGTCACTGTCTCAGTCTGTGCTGAGGCCTAATGGTGGAGCTGGCGGCCTCTGAGCTGTGATGAGCGTTCAGAACTCCAGCGGCACGGCTTCAGAGCTCCGGTGCTCCAGCGACGTTCCAGCAGCACGGCTTCAGAGCTCCGGTGCTCCAGCGGCGGCCCAGCTTCAGAGCTCCGGTGCTCCAGCGTTTGCTCCAGCGGCGGCCCGGCTTCAGAGCTCCGGTGCTCCAGCGTTCCAGCAGTAGACCCTGATTCAGAGCTGTGGCGGGGCTCCAGCATTCCTGCGATGGCGGTGGTGGCAGCCCATGCTTCGGAGGCTCGGCCGCGGGCCTAGTGGATGATAACATCGGAGGCCTGGATCGCCTCAGCGCAGAGGGAGAACAAGTAGAGAAGAAGACAAAGACTTTAAGACTCTTGCCTTCCACCACAGTGAGGAGGTGCCTGGTGAAACTGTGGTGGATGTTAAATATGTGTTTATTATGTGTTTTTTTTTTAAATTTATTATGTTATGACTGCAAGGTAGCAAATTTTGTTCAGACCAAAAGGTCTGAATGACAATAAAGGAATCTAAATCTAAATCTAAATTTCAAGGTACGACTACTCAACAACTGAACACAAGGCAAGGGGGAAATGGCAAGTTCAGAAGAATTTTTTGCTCAATGTACACTTTCTCCTCTGAAAATATTATGTAGGGTGTCGAGTACAGTTCTGATAATAAGCATTTGTATCATTTATACCTAGAGCTGCACTGCTGGCTTCAGTGATAAACTGTTGACATTTTATGAAACCAAATTATTCAGTAACAGGCAAAACTCCGCATGGGGGCTAATACAAAGCCCCCTGACCTTAGAAGAATTATCTCCCCTGTGTATAGGCAGCTATTTTGAGCTGTCATGGAATGAGATTACCAGACAGTAGATAAGATTGAAGGATGTACTCAAAAGCTCCATGAAAAGTAAAGAAAAGTGCTTAATTGTCATATGCTCCAGAAATGTAATGACATTTTTAGTGTCTGCAGACACAATAACGCAACACAACAAATAAATGATCAGTAACACTCATAACAGCCAGACCATAATAGTACAAGCTGAAGAACAATGTGCAACCTATCTGACGTCCATAGTAGTTTGCTGCTGAGGTAAGGTCGCACAGAGTGGTTATAGTTCAAGCTCTGAAAGATCAAATAGCTGTCCGTGAACCTGGAGATAGCGGCTCCCAAGCTCCTGTACCTTCTTCCCAATGGTAGGAGTGAGATGAGAGTGTGGCCAGGGCGCTGTGGGTCTTTGATGATATCAGCTTCCTTCGAGGTGTCGCTTCCTGCAGATCCCTTTGATGGTGGGGAGGTCAATATCCATGATGGACCAGGCAATGTCCACCACTTTCTGCAGTGAGCTTCATTCTTGAGCATTTGAGTTACTGAACCAACCAATCAGAAATGTAACATTCCCCATTACTGCAAGCAATCATTGCCCATGACGTCAAAGTGGAAAAATAACATTTTGGATGACGTTAAGAACGATGAGACTGTTCATCAGCAGTGCAAATCTACCCATCATGGCCATCGTTTGCCCCATCTACAGAAGTGTCTGCAGTCCCCACATGGACTTTACTGACCATCATAAAAGCAGACTGGATGTAAATCCGGCATGCTCCTTAAGGTGGAGGGCAGCAGTATCCAGCCTAGAGGATAAAACCATCAGCAAGCTATTGACCCTCTCCAAACTAGGGCTGCTAATTGAGAATATGATTTTGCAGCAGCATGCATTTACTACCCAGATCTCGTCAGATCTAGAGGACCAAACATACTCACTGAGAGCTTCCAATCGATGAGGCACAGTGCTAAGTCACACACATTGTAATCGGGTCATAAAGGTGGATCCAAACTATTGACCAATCCAAATTATTATCAAAATCAAGTCAGAGGTCAACCCCACACTGGCTGATAACTAAATCATGCCTCAAAGGGTTGTTCCACTTGGGCGACCTAATTGGCAAGTTTAGAAGGGTTTAGGAGAGTTTGAAAAAAATGTCATGTTGAAGACCTCCTTCGACTATGAATACGACCTCTTCGACTATGTTGAAGACTAGCTTCGGGATAATTGGACACCGAATAGTAGAGAGTGAAGACGACCTCTTTCGATCTCCTTTGACTATGAAGAAGACTATCTATGACTACTTTCGATTACCTACGACTAACATGCCGACCTACTTCGACTAAACCTACGAGTAAAAAAAGAATCTATTTTTTTCCACGGCGACATTTTCAACATGTTGAAAAATACGCCGCAACCTAGCTGAGGCCTCGGATACATGGGGACTACTCTCGAGCATGAAGGAGAGTTACAAAGACCTCCTAGGACCTTGTGTTGACCATGCTGCGAGTATGAGTCGAGGTCAAACTCTTCTAAACTCGCAGATTAGGTCGCCCAAGTGGGACAACCCCTTTAATCTGTCAAATTTGGGGAATGGTTCTGAATTCCCCCAATAATTAGGATAGTTCAAATAGTATTGAAAATACAATCAACATTAATAATATTAAACACTATTTGAAGAAAGTAATTGCAAATTTTAAATGGCTGGATTTAAAGTGAAAGTTCTCCTTATCCAAAGAATTTTAATGATCAAATTGTTAATTTAACAATGTACCTGTTGAGATGCTGAGAATTTTATAATTATTTTAGAAAAGAAAACCTGCTGTCCTTACCTGATCTACATAAAATTTGAGACTTACACCAATGTGACCAATTCACAGATCAGTCAAAAGCAATTACAAATTAACCTTTATTGGCTGCACTGCCAGCAACACACACATCTTGGGAATGAACCAGACACTTACCTGGGAGTTAACTTTGCATCTTCCAATAATTTCTTGAAATCCTCCTTTGATAGCTGCAGCTTGTTTTTCTTTTCTTTTCGCTCTTCTTCAGCTCTAGTTTTCACATACTGATCAAAAACCTATTGCATCACAGAAGAATGCATTTTAAAACAGAACTTGAAGAAATACCCATTAAATACTGGTGCCAATCAGGAGACACCCCTCTATTCCCTTACTCGTACTATTGGTAGGTAGAGATTCAGTATCTTCACATTTCATCAAATTTGTTGGCCAATGATGAGCAGGTTTTAAGAATAAAATACAACTAAACCTGGTCTATAAAACAAGACCACCCCTTGACAGATAATTGTTAAACTCAAGTAATATCTGCAATTTGAAATTGAGCATTTTCATTTTTAGTCGCTGCAAATACAGCTTGTATTCTAATGATATAATTACAGCAGTAAAACAGCTGAAAATACTTCACTGGATGGCAGAGTGGATCAAGGACCACGGATAATGATTTGAGAGCTGAAAGGGTGACTGATGTAGCTAATGATAGTAATTTGATGCAAGCAGACCATCAGCAAGAACTGATGTAGGAGCAGTCATGTTCTTATCAAATAAATCCTTCAGCAAAGACCATAGATGTTCATCTGTTAAGAAATTGAAACCAAGGTCCTAAAAGAGAGATTCATTCATTTCACCCACGTGGGGTGGAGGGGGAGGGGAGAATGAAGAGGAACCATCGGGACAATATTGAGTACTTTTGTAACTTTGTTGACGACTTATAAGTTTGCATACTTTGTGAATTGCATGCAAAATAAAGAATTTCACTGCTCCAACTACAGGCGACAATAAAGTATCATCATCAGCCCGGTGGCTCAGCACTTCAACTCCCCCTCCCATTCCGTATCCGACCTCTCGGTCTGGGCCTCCTCCACGGTCAGTGAGCAACACCGCAAGTTGGAGGAACAGCACCTAATATTCCGCTTGGGGAGTCTGCATCCTCTGGGCTTGAACATTGAATTTTCTAAATTCTGTTAACCCTTGCTGTCTCCTCTCCTTCCCACCTCTCCCTCAGCCCCGGCATTCCCTCTCTCTCTCTATCTCCCTCCCACTCTAGTCGCACTAGCTTCTCATTTTCACACTACAAACAGCTTACAATGGCTTGTTCCCTTTATCATCGATACTTTTTTGCATATCTTTCATTAATTGTTCTTTATCTCTCCACATCACCGTCTATATCTCTCGTTTCCCTGATCCCTGACCAGTCAAATGAAACGTCGCCTATCTCCTTCGCTCCTTAGATGCTGCTGCACCCGCTGAGTTTCTCCAGCCTTTTGTGCACCCTCGATTCTCCAGCATCTGCAGTTTATAACATATAACAATTACAGCACGGAAACAGGCCCTCTCGGCCCTTCCAGTCCGTGCCGATCATTTGTTTTCCCCTAGTCCCATCTACCTGCACTCAGACCATACCCCTCCATTCCCTTCCCGTCCATATACCTATCCACTTTACTTTTAAATGTTAAAATCGATCCTGCCTCCACCACTTCTGCTGGAAGCTCATTCCACACAGCCACCACACTCTGAGTAAAGAAGTTCCCCCTCACGTTACCCCTAAACTTCCATCCCTTAATTCGCATGTCATGCCCTCTTGTTTGAATCTTCCCTACCCTTAATGGGAAAAGCTTATCCACGTCACCTCAACTCGGGTCTATCCCTTTCATCATTTTAAAGACCTCAATCAAGTCCCCCCTTACCTTCTGCGCTCCAAAGAATAACGACGTCCTAACTGGGGCCTGTTCAAGCCGATGGAGGTGTCTGAGGTGTTTCTCTGTAACATAGTTGCTGGATCCCAGGCAACATTCTAGTAAATCTCCTCTGTACTCTCTCTATTTTGTTGACATCCTTCCTATAATTAGGCGACCAAAATTGTACACCATACTCCAGAATTGGTCTCACCAATGCCTTGTACAATTTTAACATTACTTCCCTGCTCCTATGTTCAATGCTCTGATTTATAAAGGCCAGCACACCAAAGGCTTTCTTTACCACCCCATCTACATGCGATTCCACCTTCAGGGAACTATGCACAGTTATTCCTAGATCTCTCTGTTCCACAACATTCCTCAATTCCCTACCATTACCATGTACGTCCTATTTTGATTTGTCCTGCCAAGATGTAGCGCTTCACACATATCAGAATTAAACACTATCTGCCATCTTTCAGTCCAATTTTCCAAATGGCCCAAATCTCTCTGTAGACTTTGAAAATCTACGTCATTATTCACAACACCACCTATCTAGTATCATCTGCATACTTACTTATCCAATTTTCCACCCCATCATCCAGATCATTGATGTACATGACAAACAACAGTGGACCCAACACAGATCCCTGAGGCACCCCACTAGTCACCGGCTTCCAACCTGACAAACAGCCATCCACCATTACTCTCTGACATCTCCCATTCAGCCACTGTTGAATCCATCTTGCTACTCCGCCATTAACACCCAAAGATTGAACCTTCTTAACCTTTGTTTTTACCTTTCCTTTTATGCATTTTTTTGCCAAATATTGTAAATCTGTTTTTTTCTGATTCTTGACTCTCCTGCAACATCTTTTACTTGTCTTCTGCACAAGCACTTCATGACGTTGAACAACTATCAATTCACCTCTTAAAATTATTTAATATTATATATAAAGTTATAAAGTGAACTAATGGTAAATTTCACTAATAGTACGACCACACTCCATCGTAATCCTTCCTGCAGTTTCTTTCAATCTCAGGCCTTGTTCGAAGACCATCAAAAATTCTTGGTAGAGCAGGATCCAACTCCGCAAGTGAGGTATTTGTTGGGCGTTTGGAGGTCCAATGATGCCACAGAACTTGGTATGAGCGACCGATTCAGTCTTTTGAATTGGGTTACTGACATGATGTGAACAGGCAAGTGCTTTACATTAACGCTTTTTTAAAATTATTTGCAAATGCTTTTATTACATTTATTTAAAAGTTTTTATTTAAAGTTTTTTTTAAATTAAAGCCTTTTTAAATGATAAACTTTTGAACTGCACATCAAATGTGACCCATCAAGGTTTTAGAGAATTATTACCAATATTTGTCAAATTGAATCACAGCACAATCAAGCCATGCCTTTTAAGGAAACGGGATAGAATGCAGGGGAAGAATGCATTTACAAAGAATCCCTACAATTCACTGATATTTTTCTGCTTCAGCATTGTAATTGGAGCTATGTGCATATAATTTCCTCTAACCCAACAACGTAATTTTGTTTACCTGTTTTCTCTCCTTTGGATTGAGCAGGAGATATCTCGGATCAAATACAATCTTGTGAAGTTCCTTCTCCCATGTAGAAAATGCTGAGACCTAAAAGAGAAAAATGAAATAACAACTAAGCTAAATCCGTCCAAATCCACTGAAGTGCTGGAGATTGGCAAAGTCGCCATTTGTGAACAAGACCTCAATGCTAATATAAATTTGACATTTCTACTGCCATACAAATCCTTTACTAACCATGACATTATCATGCTCCACTGAAAGTCCAAGTGGAGCAAGTAACAAAGCACAAACCAAACACCATTCTCCAACTTTAATTATGTTTTACATTAATTGATTTTACTCAGTACAGCAACTGGGAGTCTTTCATTTCATGGTATTGTCGGAGTGAATTTTCAAAAAGGAAACAGCAATGGCTTATGCTCTCTTTCCCTGTACCACTGCTGAAAATTATGGTCAAGTCCAGTCAAGATTGTCAACGATCATCTCTATGGTCAAATAACCTGCTAATGCTCACCTTCAAGGCTTAGATAAATGAAACACTAGAGTATTGCATGTGCCTGTGCTATAATATTCCACAAAAATCAGGAAAAACGAACAAGGGGTGAATATTGGCTTTGTTTTCTTTTCCTTCTGGTGATCAAACAAGCAAATCTATATGAAAATCCATCCCTACCATCCACGGGAAATTACTGCATAAGACATCTCTATTCAAAATGACAAAAAACAGCAGGATGCTGACAATTCTTCCACTAATTAGCCTTCAATACCACTAAACAATGAAGATATCAGACATCTAGTTTCTCATTAAAAGATCCACCACCGGGTGACATTTAAGATGACTGCAGCAGGAGTTCGTACAAAACTAAAGCCTTGAACTTTTTTCCTTTTGATTGCTACCACTATTAATTTAGATTCCATGGCATAATAAAATTAAGGGTGTTTTATCAGATGCAGAAGTATCTGAAGTTCAAGTTTTACTGTGGAACACATTAAATGGAAAATGTTAGAAAAAATGATATTGGACAGGAGGATTTAATATATCAACGTAAAAATGTGGCAAGAGGCAAAAGTAGCAACATCGCATGCGTACCTTCTGAAAAAGGGATTATTAGACTTATGTTGTAACATTAAAAATAAAAAATCGTGTTTGATTAAAAATTATTTTAAGAGTATGCATGTATGCATGACAGCTGAGCAGGATAACTGGGAGAGAAGACGAGGCTAAACTAAACTACTGAAGAGACTTGAAATACAGACTACTGTCCTGTTAGTTAACCTCAGATAAGGAAGCCTTTTTACTAATTACTGGCACAAATGCTTGTCCACACAGACTAAAAGGCACAAAGTGTCATTAAGCCAAAAGCATCAGTCAGATTATTTGCCTCTTACGAAGTAGATTATTGAATGAAATTTTAATTAAGAAGGTTGAATTGTCAACTCGAGTCCAATCTCTTTTCAACCCCATGGGAGGGGGCAAGCCATGATCAGGCTAGGATGCAACTTTGAGACTTAACCACAGTTAACGTTGCTGCCAAATATTGCTTTATTTCACTGTTTATAATTGTTGTTTTAATAATAGCATGCATTATCATTTCTGATACCAAACAGATATTGTTGTTAAAACACTAGCAAGGTGATCAGATTTACAGAAGGTAAAGCAGAAATTATTAAGCATGATTATGACTCGGCCTGTATACCGTGGTAGGTCAACCTTCCAGTATTCAGATTTATGTCTGATCACATGGAATACCATTGTACAGATCCCCGATTCAGTCACATGGTTATTGCAATCTCAGATGAAGATAATACTTGAAATGTGAAATAGGCTTCAACCAGGCTAAATAATGGTTACAAGAAAAGGACTTAGCCGCCCCATTGTTACGCAATGCTCCTACAGTTAAGCAATCATGCTCGGCCAGAGGAGAATTAAATTGCAGAGCTATAAACAATGAAGTCTCCAGTCGCTCATATTAATCAACTTTTCAAAAAGGTATTCTCATTGATGGTTGTATTCATGTGGGTGGGGGAGGAGGAAAGAAAGCAGCAGGGAGTGTAATTAATTTAAATTACCTACCTCCTCGGATCAACATATTTCTTCAAATGGCATACACCCTCTACAGAGCAGGAAAAGAGCTCATCTCATTAGGAAAATCACATGCTGAGTATGGGCATGTAAACATCACCATGACATCTGAAGAAGGGTCTCGACCCGAAACGTCACCCATTCCTTCTCTCCCGAGTTGCTGCCTGTCCCTGCTGAGTTACGACCCGAAACGTCACCCATTCCTTCTCTCCCGAGATGCTGCCTGTCCAGCTTTTTGTGTCTATCTTCGGTTTAAACCAACATCTGCAGTTCCTTCTTACACACCATTACATTACAGACCTGTTTAGTCTTACTTCTACAAGTGCAAAGACCAGTGGCATTTCATCCTTACTTTGATTTGAAGCTGATTATCTACCACTAACTCCTTCAAACCTATGGACTTCCTTGATCTGTGAGAATGGATGGGAGACACACTGTTGTTCAATCCAATGCTCATTAGCAAAACAAAGTTTACATAATGCCAAATCCTCTTATTCGCCAAGATTATAAATAGACACACCGAAAGAGTCTTTAATGTAAGTAAAATCTCACGGTCCAAGGCGAGAAAAAAAGGGAGTGTTAAAATATCTCTGTGGAGGGAGATTCAATGTGAGCCAAAAGATTTAACCCTTTGTGGAACATGAAAGACAGTCATTGTTTTGTTCTACTCGGGCCCTCTTTCTCACCTGTTTTTTCCCCCAATTACTTCAATGGGCATATCTACACTGCCTCCTGATCTCACTTTGAACGTGCAAGTTTCATCAGCTTTCACGCCAACTTCCACTGTGCTCTCACTTTCACATGGGGGAAATTCCTCAATTCTCACCTTTTCTATCCAGTTCACAGATTATGCTAGCAACCAATCATGGTTAACAAAGGTTCTCAACTGTACTCCCAAACCAAAGAAATGTTTTCCACTTTCCAACCCCACCAGCCTCCACATTCAATTGTCCATGGTCCATAATTTTCAGCTGCATTTAATGCGATTCCACGACAGACATCATCACCAACCCCTCCCCCCACGGAGTCTGAACCTTTGCAGTATTCTAAAGGAACTGCTATCTCCATAACACTGGATCGCTTACCCATCTTTACTGCATCCATTGATCTCTCTTGATCCCTTCCAATGTAACTGCAGGATTTGTAATACCAGCACTTTTAACTCTTCACTTCTCGCCACCCGTCAACTCAAGCATTCTTTCGAAATATAAATTAATTTGCAGTTCCTGCAGTTTAGACAAGGGCAGTAGGTGCTTATGATCTGATTTCCTCTCACCAAATACAAATCGGGTGGAACATCCACATTCCAATTTTCCAATGTCGCTTTGAATTCTCTATCCCACTCTGACCACCGTTTTTGGCACCAAACATTTCTTATGAAGTTTATAAAAGTGTTTGCCTTCAAACCATTCCCCTGTCTGATGACGCTTCCCAGGACAAGCAATACCAGCCCTTTTAACTCTTCACGTGTTACCATTCTTTTTCTCTTCCCACAGATGCAACCTGACCCGCTGAGAATTCCCAGTATTCCGTTTTGAACTTCCGCAGCATTTCATCTTCCAACTTAACACATTACAGACCTCGGGTGAATTCAAGAAATATAGACAACCAGCCATTCCAGCTACTGAGAGAACTGAATACTTCTGATGACAACTCATGGACTTGAAAAGTTAACTTTGTCTCTTGAGAGATGCTTCCAACATTCTCTGCTATTACTTCAGATTTCTGCAATCAACTAAGTTTCACTTTTCCAGTCCATATCTCAGCTCCAGAAGTTTTTTTTTTCCCTCCTCCTTTTTTCATATATCTCCAACTTTTGTTTTCCTCAGGGAGATTAAAATGCCTCTAACTAGCACAAACATTTAGTTTCCCTTGGTCACCACTCCATCTCTCATATTTTCAATATTCTCTTTAATCCTCATCTTTCTCTGGAAGTTAAACCACGTTTGCCTTCTAGTTTCTTTGCTCAGATTACAACAGGGTTCCATCACAGAGAACCGGTCATAACCCAACAGTTCACAAGACTTCCCGACAATATAATTAAATAAAAACAAGACGTCAATTAAGAGCAATGTACACTTTAATCAGGCTATGCAACTCAACTGATAGGATATTACCTCAAATGGAGCTGCCTTACAACATAAGATGCCAGCAGTCCCACAGCATCTCGCAAATACATGCCACCAGTCCCCCAAATTATCATACTGGCTTTACATAAATCAGGCATTGTAACCTAGCGTGATCCTGTACTGATGAAAGGTCAATGAACTAAAGTAATAACATTTTATGTCTACAGGTTGCTGCCTGATCTGCTGGGTATTTTCTGATTTTATTCCAGATTTCCAGAATCTGCTTACTGACTAGTATGCAGTTTAATCTTTTATATTGATCAGATCAAGAAAATCAAAACAAGTATCAAGTGATATGGTGCAACTACGAATGGATCATTAAAAAAATTCTCAAGCCAATGTGCCAAAAAAAGTACCCGCAAATGTGAGAAGACTGCTTCCAATAGCAGCTGCATGTTCTACTAAACTGGACTACATTGAGATACACAAGCAGTGGCTTTGAAAAGGCATCACCCATTTTTTACAGTCTAATTGTCGAGCACCTTGCCTGTAGGATTTAGGTTTAGCTAGGCTTTGATACCCATCCACCTTATGTCATTCCACCACAAGAACTAAATGACTGTCGGAATTGTTTCAATAGCCACACAATACCTTCAGACTCTGCTTTCCACCATTTGGATGCTTGCAATGTTCTAGCTCTAATTTGCATGGCAGTGCATATACACAGGATTACATCCTGACCTGTTTGGAACTGGAAAGCGACCTTGGATAAAAATTCTGGGTGATTCCTAAGGTATGCCTTGTAAGAAAACCAAATCAAACAGTTAATTTGCAATCAGAGCTGTCAGCTCATCAGCACCAAAGGCATTTTTTTGTGCAGGAGTAAATCATAAAATCATAGATAGCAATTAACGTGGATAGATATAAAATGGTTTGAAGGTCCAAATAATCACATATCATGAACAATTTGTATAAAATGGTATACAGAGTTATTCTTAACTAAAGAAAAGAACAGAAAAGATTCAAACAACCAGTGTTTAAATACATTTAATAAATACATTTGGAATAAACAGCTGGTACTAGTATTATGCAAAAAAAAAAACCAGCAGCCTGAGGAAGATTCCCCTCCTGAAACGTTGTCCATTTCCTTCCACACATGCTGCCGAGCCCACTGAGTTCCTCCAGCAATTTGTTTTTTGCTTAAGATTCCAGAAATAGAATCTCATGTGCCTTTGTCTTCACAAAATTACTTCATTTGCCAAAATAAAACAGGGAAGGAAATCCTGCATCTTTACATGATCTGAACTAAATATAACTGCAAATCAAAGGTTGAATCGTAGAAAAAGCCTCAGAAAAATGCCGAGCTGAGCTTGACACTCAGGTACAAAACTTCACCATTCCTTCCAATATCCACATTCCATAAATGAATGTATCAAAAACAAAAATGTTCACCAAGACTTATTTTGGAGTATGTGGGATTTCACATCTGGCAGAATGGTCATTGGGAGGGAAATGTCTAACTTTACAACATGGGAATTAAGTTTTTTTGCCCAAACTCTGGTCAAAATTATCCCAAAATACGCAAGACATTATTGTATCACGAAAATTGGCTCATGAAACAATCAGCCCAAGTGTCACTTCGCATCCGATAAACAATCACCATCAAACACAGAAGAAAAACAAATGTCACCACTATTTAAAAGACAAATCTAATTAGCAATCACGGCAACACAAAGGCACGTTAATCTAAAGTTAAAAATTCTTTAGTTGTCAGGCCTTGCATACAAATGGAGAATCCACTTTGGTGCTTACCCCTCTCTCAAGCAGCATATCCCTGAACTGTTTCATGCGAGACTCCAGTGGAACTATTGCCCTCTCTCGGGCTGCCTTGATCTCAGCTTCCATAGCTGCCTCCTTCTCAGACTCTGGATCTTTGAGATCATCCTTCCTGTATTTAAAAATATATATATACTCACTTTACCACTCACTAAAACAGAACATTTTTTTGTATGTGATAAAATAGTGCTCATTTTGATATGCTGGAGAAGAGATTGATGTTAATATATCTGCACTCAAGCTTAAATTAGTGACATTAAGACGTAACGGGCTGGTTTTGCAAAATTTCCCTGGCTGAGGAATCCAGATCAAGGAGTAGGAGTTAGTCTCAAAAGACAGATAAGGCACTTTGGACTGAAGGACATGAGATCTGATTACTTGGCAGCGGTGAATCTTTGGCATTCTATTTCAAAGGGCTGTGAAGGATTAATTATTAATTTTCACTCAAAACAAAGATAGATGCCAGGATATAAGAATAATCAAGGGCTTGATGAGCTAAATGGCCTACCCCTGCTCCAATTTATATTCATATGAATAGATGTTTAAAATGATATGCAGTTACATTGAAACAATAACCAAAATAAACTGTATTCTAAAAATAAATTGAGTAACAGCTGACTTCACAACGTCACCTTGTAGAACTTCACAAAGAGTACAACGTGTTTTTCAAGCTTCACTTACTTTCGCTTCTTTGCTTTAATTGGTTCATCATCATATTCATCCTCCAGAGGTTCCGATTCCTCTCTCACTATATAAAAAAGGCAATGTTTCAGATCGAAAAAAACTATTTTTTTTCATTTATATTTCAATTTTATTTGTTCAACATTTAATTTCAAATATTTTCTTGGGAAAATTGATTCATTTTAAACTTGAAGTAAATTCAACACCATTAAATTTACATGTCTTCAGACAGAGATGCATGAAGTTACATGCTAAAAGCAAAAAAAAACAAATGGGAGTGCTAGAAAAGAATCAACTTACCAACTGTTGTGAATAATGCTGCTTTATATAAATATTTAAACTTTAAAAATAATTAATTCAAATCAACACTTGGACCAATCGTGCTAGGCTGTTTTCTTTCCAGAATGATACCCAGTGACCATTCAGCAAAATTCACACATGCAAGTTCACCAAATTCACGCATGCTAAAAACCACATACTTGAGCGAGCACATTCACTCCAACACATTTTCAAGCACGCTGCAACTTCGGGGAACACTTGTCCATTGTTCATCCAAGCATCAAAGATTGGAAATAACAACTGTTATATCATCAGAAATAATGCTGCAGCTACGCTTACAACAATAACGAGGATCTCTCACCAAGTTTCTTCTCACTGTCAAAAGACTTTTTGTGAGGAGGTTCCTGGATAATTTTGTCAACGTCTGCTCTTCCGACCAGTTCATCTGGCCTATCCCACATTGACAGACGGGTTGTTGGGTTGTAATAAAATACTCGCTCATCGCCAGTCCACACAACACACCTAAAATTAAAATCAAATGTTTCATGAGTATTACTTTTGTTTGTCTTTGGGTGGATCAACTCTTTTTTTGAAACTGACAAGCTAAGACAAAGATGGAGACCAAAATGCCAAGAAATCAAATGGCAAGAAAATGAGGTACTTCAAGGAACCACGAGCAGACAAAAATATTGTGGCTTATAAACATTACAATTATAAGGTGGACAAATGAGTTGGGTAAATAGTTCCAAAGTTTTGAAGTTCTTGAAAACAAAGTTGGAATCTAAGACATAGGAAAATCTACAGCAGTACAGTAAAGCAGCAAAGAATGGTCTTGGTCAATTGGTGAATCTAAGGTTGAGGATAGGGTGTGACATGAATAAATTGAAGCAAGGCAAATCACAATACAGTAGGGAGAAACCAAAACCTGAAGGTGAGAAAAGGACATCAGCAAATCCAAGTTCAAAGTTGTTCCTTAAAGTGCATTTTGGGCAGGTTGAAACTAAAATCGTTAATAGGAATTTAATAATTTAAGCCAGCAGCAGGTCATTGCTGAAAATAAAATCTCTAGCATCACTCCTAGAGGCAGGGCTATATGTTTTCACCTTCTTTGAGCACTGAATTTAACATAGCTAGATACTGAGATAGGCAGTTGTGCAATATGGTCAGACTTCTCTCCTATTTTCCCTGCTTCTCCAATAACGAGAGATAAAGTTACCAATTCATGGAGCAGAGAATCAAGTTTTCGACTGTTTCATCTGTTTAAAATTTTGAAAACCAAACCATGAAATTAGTATTTGACTAATAAACTAATGCCTTTCAAGCATACAAAAGAAAGCAAGTACAAATTTGATTTCACCAGAAGGAAATGTCACTTTAATGACCATCACGTCTTGTTATTTCTTGTGTGATATTTTCAGATTTAAGAAACCTCACACTAATTTGATGGAGCAGTATGAATGACATTCATTGCAAGGAAACCAAATGCCATTGAGGTAGAAGGTAGACACAAAATGCTGGAGTAACTCAGCGGGACAGGCAGCATCTCTGGAGAGAAGGAATGGGTGACGTTTCGGATCGAGACCCTTCTTCAGTTAGAGTGTACACAGCATGTTAACAGACCCTTCATCCCAACTTGTTCTTGCCGACCAAGATGCCTTCCTGAGTTAGTTGCATTTAACCCATATTCTTTTAAAACAATGACCTTTGAAAGGTTGTAATAGTAACAAATCTACCACTTTGTCTGGCAGCTTGTTCCACACACCCACCATCGCACATGTGAAAAATTCTGCATGTCAGATTCCCTTTAAATCTTTCCCCAGCCACCTTAAACCAAGGGTTCCCAACCTGGGGTAAATTTATCCCGAGAGTAAATTTCGCCTAACCAGGAGAGAAATTTGTTGATTCTGGATTTGTACATAATTTTTCTCATTGACTGACTGTGTTTGGTTCTGGTACCTGCTCATCATTAGTTGTTCATAAATAAGTGAAATAACATTGTTATGGGTTATTAAAGTTGCCTGGGGTAAATGGGACGAAAAAGGTTGCAAACCCCTACCTTAAACCTATGACCTCTTGTTTTAGACATCCCCACTCTGGACGTCTAAATCCACTTTGTCTATACCCTTCATGATTTTGCAAACATCTGTAAGACCATTCCTCAGCCTCCTTCACTCCAGGAAAAACAAATCAGGCTTATCCAGTTTCTCATTATAGTCCCATCAAAACGCACGTAAATCTTATCTGTACCCTCTTGTAGAGGTTTACAGAGAATTGTTGAAGTGAGTTTGCTAGAAACTGCTGACGATTCGGGTTGAGAGATGCTGTCTGGTCCGCTGAGTTACTCCAGCTTTTCATGTCAATCGTCGGTAATGAGGTAATGCCAACCAGCCTCCTTGGAGCAGGACCAATATGGATGAAACACAACCCAATTTAATAGGAAAGAGAGGGAATCAAATGAAGTATGTGGATAAAGTAAAATTGCACATTAGCAAAGACTGATTCGTCTTGATAGATTATTCTCCTCGTCTGAACCTGTAACTGTAAGCTGTGAATAAAGAAGCCATGCCAACCTACCACTGTTTTTCAAACATCCTTGAAGTACAGGTTCTCACGACTCTCTAGGTTAATCACATCTTTTCTATGGTATTGAGTAGAACTGCACAGAATATCCCATGAGTGGTCTCACCAACATCCCACACAGGTGTAACATGACATCCCAACGTTTGTGCTTGTGCCCCATCTGATGAAGGTAAGCACGCCATTCTGTTTTTTTCATTACTTAGTGTGTCTCAGGGATTAGCTGTGGGTTCTTAATTGTTTGTCTTATTATAACAAATTGGACGAGAAGGTACTTATGTACCTGTACCCTGAGATAACTCTGTTGTACAATTCCCAGGGCCCTGTCGATTCATGTACACCTCCAAATTGGCTCGTTCACCCTGGATACTAACTGACCTAACTGTACCACCATTCTACCAAGCAGGATCTTGTCAAATCCCTTGCTAAATACCATATAGACTATGGACAATGCACTGCACTGCTCTCAACTATTCTCTTACTCATCTCTCCGAAAGATTCAATTTCATTTATGTTACAGGATTTCCCATGCACAAAATCATGCCACCTATCCCTAATCAGTACTTGTCCTTCCAAATGCAAGTCGATCCCGACCCCCAGAATATCCCCAGTAACATTCTCATCACTGATGTTATACTCATAAGTCTGTAGCCTTGTAGCCTGTCTTTGCAGCCCTTTTTAAATAATGGCAGAACATTGGTCACCCTCCAATCTCCTGGTACCTCATCCATTGCCAAGGAAGATGGAAAATTGTCTGCCAGGGTCCCAGCAATTTAATTTCTTGCTTCCCACAACGGCCTCAGTCAGGTCCCAGGGATATAGCCACCTTTGTGTCTCACGATCACCAATAACTGTTCTTTCATAATAGTGATATGTTTCAGGATATCACTTTCCTAAAGTACCCCAGTTCTTTTCTTTAGAATTTTGAGATTTTTTTGGGGCGAATTTAGTACACTTGATTACATACCATTCCATTTCATAAATTAACCGACATCAGCCAGATGCAATCACCAATCAAAATTACAGTTAAAAAACTGCTGTGAAAGTGCCTTGCTCTTAATGGTTAACGTTCATGTGTAAATTACCAATCAACAACTCAGTTGCCTAGTTTCAAAACTATGCAATAATAAATACATTTCAAAATTGATTAATAGCGTCAAATCAGCCTCTGTCCATGAAATAACGAACAGATGGAATTTATTGTGATCTTAGTCGCTGGCAAGGACAGCATTTGACTTTGAATCAAGTCTTTGGAACATCAATCAATTCAGAAATTCATTTACCATAGTGGATAGTTTTAACCTAATTTGTTGATAGATGAATGGTTTAAATAAACTTATCTGCACCACATACCACGGTGTGCCGGGAACAGGGGTAGTAGCCACAGGTTTAGCTTTTTGTGCAGCCTTTTCTTCTTCAGTCAATATCTCCTCCTTTGGCTCCTAAAGAAATTAGAACAACAGACCGCTGAGTTATAAAGATTTATTGATCAATACTGCAGGACTCGTCTAAGCTCTTTATCTTACTGTGCAGGTCAAGTATGTATCATGGAGTTTTGTTTGCAGGTTGCAACAATAAAATGAGTATACTTACTAACAGATCCCTTGCAAGCTGAAAATATCACCAGCATACTCCAAACCTCAAATTTTCTCAACGTGGTTGAAGCACTGAATGCAATTCCTCCAAATCTCTAGCAGGACATAATTCAGCAAGGACAATGCTGTGCGCTAAAATTTTAATTGCATGTAGGAGTTAAATGGACATTGATGTATGCCATTCTTGCACCATGCCCACAGTAAAATACACTACACAATACAGATCTCCCTCGTAACAATCTATAGGGGGAAAATACATTTTTTGACATCACATAATGTGATGTCAAAAAATCAACAAAAGATTCAAAGCATGAAGAAAACAGAAATAGAACAATGACTTGCAAATTATGCCTTCTAGAAATTCAGAAATAATTTTTCCTTCAAGGAATTCCTTGGATTTGGGCATCTCCAGCAATTCAGTATTTACAATCCATTTTCAAAAGAGAGAAGTTTGGTTAATGTTAAGAGTCAAACTCCAATCTTGCCTAAATAAAACTTCAAATTCCCAGATTATCATTTGTCTATGAGATTGGAACGCTGGGTAACAAGTGTACAATCATAGGGGTAATACTATTTTATACATATGGCACATTTAATAAAAAATAAATGAAGACAGAACCCAGTGTTTGCATGATTTTAATCAAGAGTAGAGCTGCCCAGAATGTAACTCTAATATGAACAAGCTTATCCCAACCCATGACATTGTGCTGCAACTGTGCCAACAGTTGGAGAAATAGAATGTGAACAAGAAGAATTAAATAAGAAATAACCTCTGTACTTAATTAAGAGACAGATATCTTGTTTCCTCTTGAATGGAGCCATGCAGGCTATCTGCACACTTTCCACAAACCTCTTTCTTCTCTTTTGGAGGCTCTTCTTTAGCCTCTTCCACTTCCATTTCCATTGGCTCAGGTTCTGCTGGCTCTTTGTTCAGCTCTTTCGGCTTCTCCACTTCTTTCTCCACTAGACAGAAAATAATGTAGGCACTCAGCATTTTGCAGATGTCCCTTGATCACGCAACTGTTAACCATTAAAACATGAAACTAATTTTGTTTTCTCCCCTTGAAGTACAAAGCTGAGAATGAAAATACATCCGACTTTAGATAAAACATTGAAGACTACACTCAGTGTGATGGAGAGCGCAACAGTGGAGACACTGCAATAGTCATTTGTATGTTTAATGATTATCATGATCCAATAATGACTCCAAAGCTGAGCAGATGAAGATAGCAGCCACTTTAGGAAAAAACAAAAAAAGTAAAAATATCAGAATCTGAACTTTGTGATGCGCCACTCAATTTAAAGGCTTTCATTGAAACAGTAACTTTTTTACTGAGCCAGTTTCAGCAATTATCCAAGAGTTCAGTTGCCCTAAATAGTGAGGGGAAAAAAAATCACTTAAGTTCTACTAACTAAGCTGTTATTCAAGAGTGTACATTCAAAAGTGCCAGACACAGAAATAGCCTTGGTTGTGTTTGAATATTTCAGCTCTTACAGAATAAGCCCATGTCATGGACTCGGGCTGGAACTCATGGATCTTAGCAGGAAAATGTGGCCTTCTGGAAAGGAGGAAGTACTATGTTAACTCTTCCTTTTTCATTTCCATTGGCTCACGTTCTATTTGTTTTCCTGACTCAAAGTGAAAAGCACATCTCTATTTACAAAAAGAACCTCTGTGAGCAGTAATTTCTTCAGCAGCAATTTCTTACAGTACTTACAGTACAATTAGTAACTTCCAATTAAAATAATGTTTCAACAGACCTGCTAATACACATTAAAAAGTCCTAGTGAAATTAACACTGATATCAGCAAGGCTTCTTTCAGGAAGTACAGAACACGTCCAGAATATCACATCCATAGTTGATATTTCATACATTTCACCAAACTCTTAAAGGACAACAAATATTCCAGCTGGAATATTCAAACACAACCAAGGCCGTTTCTGTTTGTGGCTGACACTTTTGCGCCAGAACTAACACCAAATATATATCTGTATTGTGGTGGCATTATAAATTATAGAGGCTATTTAGTTATAGAGTTTGGATAAACTTGGATTGCTTTCTCTAATGTGAGGTTAAGAAAAAGCAAACAGCCAGAATCCTTATCGGGGGGGGGGGGGGGGGGGAACGTGAAATACTGGTGGGCGTGAATTAATATCAGCGAAATAAAGTTTAAAGGGCAATTTTTCTGTTACACAGAGTGGTAGGTGCTTGGAACATCTGCTAGGGATGATGGTGGGGGCAGATGTGATAGTGGAGTTTAAAAGGATTTTAGAGAAACACATGACTATGCAGAGAATGTAGGGATGTGGATCATTTGCGGGCAAAAGCGATCGTGTTCAGTACAGACATCGTGGGCTGAACAGCCTGATCCAATGTAACTTTCTGTGCTCTAAATAAAAAAGCTTAAATGCAGAACACCAAATATATATCTGCATTGTGATGGCATTAGAAATTATCCAATAATACTCGGTAATGAATAATTTGGCCATAATAAATTTGGGTGCAGCAATGAACTTCAAGACCATGCTTGTTTATAATGTTAGGAGATCCAGTTATTCACACTGAAGAATAAAATGAATAAAACGAATGAATGCAGAACGTACTGTACCTATACAAGTTCATTTTGCAATTTCTACAGATGTATATTTTATTTTGTATCTGTACAAATCAATCTATCCTGACTCCATCAGCACTCTTGCTTGCCCTACAACAAGTTTTGTTTCAAGTTCAGCACTAGAAACTGAATGAACTGAAGCAATTTCTACCAAAATGCAAAGATTTATTACTTCTGTCCAATTAAGCAGGACCCTTTTTAAATTGAACTCAAACCTTAATCAGCTGGATTAAGTTGTCAAAGTCAAACTATATTTGTTTCATTTCAAATTTGCTCATTCACATCACTTGTGTACATTATCATTACTTGGCTGGAATTAGTATGGATGTAGATCCGATACAGGCATAGCTACAATATCCATAGTGAGCAAGTAGCTTGTCAAAGCTCATTAACTTCTTTGACATATTAACCACCCTGTTTAGATGCCATTGGAAACCAGTAATCACAGAACTCTACTTCAGTTGGAACTGAATTAACCTTAATTTAATTGGGCCATTAACTTTCCCCTTGCAAATTAGTGAATAGTTACCTTTATCTTTGAGTTCATGCGGTTTCTCCCATGTAGATTCTAAGGTTCTGTTGTTATAATAATATGTTTTTCCATCACCAGTTTTATATTCTGTCCATTCAGATCCTGGAATACCTCCGGGATGGCCAGATGAAGTCATTGTAACCTGTGGAGGCAACATCGGCACCATAGGTGGAGCCATTCCTGGCAACATACCTGAAAAGGAGAAGAGCATGTTGAAGTTACACCAGTATGGCGACATTCTTATTCTGAACAAAATGCACAAGATAACATATTCATTCTCACTAACATGAACAAAAACATAGACTGCATCAGAACCTGTTTTGACAATCCCATCTGAAAAATGCATTCTCTCAGTCAAAGAAACAATGTTTCTAGCTTTCAAAATTTATTTTCCGTTTCCACAGTTTTCTCTTACTAATATTTTTGTCTGTCAGATAGAATTTTGATTCCTTTCTTATTTAATAAGCACACATCAATACAATCATTATCTTCAATGGTTTGAATGGATTCAGTCATTTCTAAGTTGCTGCTCCTACTGTCAATATTGCTATAAAAATGATTAGTTCAATATAAAATCCATTTTGGCCAAAGAATATTTGAGTTAAAATTTGAGTTATAATGAAATTATATCTTTGATAATCTTTATATAATTTCCATTGCTACCTTCACTTTTCTTTTTAAAGTCCATTCATTTTTACATGCCAAGTTGCAGTAAAATGCAAAAATGCCAACATCACCTTTAAACTAATTCTGCATTTTACAAGATGAAGCATGCAGTGATATAATAAATTACTTTTTTTTTTATACAACTTGGGAGCAAGCAATCATACAAATGGAAAACATTTATACACAGCTGCTCCCTGCAAATTTTAAACAGGCCTGTGGCCTGGCCTATACTTCATTAAACATTCATGGTGCACAACTTAAAAAGATTCAATTTGGTTCCAAGTAATACCTACCTACAATAAACATGACAAATTCAACAAAATGTATTTTGTCTGGAGAGAATTCTAAATGAATGGTTTAAGCAGGATGCACAGAAATGTCTATTAAAATGAGACCTCTGCCTTCATTTTCATTTGTGGTTTAGATTAGGGTTTTGTTTAATTCGTTAGGGAAAAACAGATGAATTTCTGAATTCAAAAGGTATTACATGATGCTTCAAGTAATAATTTCACTTGTATTTATTTTATTTATAGCATTTAAGCTAACTGTTGAAAGAAGGAAAGATAATCGTGTTTCATTGTCTGATATGTATAATTTTCAGTTTTGTACAGATGACCATTTGGCAAATGTGGATTTTTAAATTGAAAATTTTGAAAGTTAGAAGTACATTTGATCCCTGAATGCAATAAGCACATAAGTGCAGAACATTGCACATTCCAAAAGATACCTTAATTGCAAAATAATTGAGAAGCTGGATTGGACATAACTTTACAAAAAAAATTCAAGTCCATCCCTTCAGGGAAATCAAATGCCAATGTCTAAATTCTACTGAAAGATAATGAGTGCTCACTCTCTCATTTTTTTAAAAATAATCCCCAAGTTTTTTTAAACCATGGAACTGAAGAAAGGTGACAATCAACATAAATCACCTCAACAGCTTAGGCACAAGGTGTCACTTTTCTATGCAATGATAAATCAAACATTCTCTCATCTCAGTCTTGCTGCACACCGTCGATAATCCTCACTGAAAACACTGGACTTTTATGCTCATGAACGATATCCTAACAAACCTCATTCTGGGTAATCAAGGAACAAGATCTGCTGCTTTGAAGTTCTTTCAATGCCAGTAAGTACAAAGATGTCCAACACAAAATTATGGGCTTGGGGACAGGCGAAACAACGTTCCTATTCCTCAATACTACATTATGAAAACACTTGTGGAGTGCAGCACTATTTCTCCACTGAAGTGTGCTTGGTAACATCCAATAGATGAGCCACAAAGACACCAGGTCTGAGAACTCAAATCATTTGTCAAGAGAAATTTACTTGCAGGAGAGGATTTTTACCAACCACAAAAGATTAGTACAACAGGATGATTGCTCATAATAAATGCAAGGGACTATTTAACGTGATGGTGGAACAAGAGATATTTTAACTTCTAGCATCAAAAGCTGACTAATAATTGGACAACGCTGGAAATAAGTCCCCCTTATTCCTTGCAACCACAATTATTATAATGGCAGAGTTCTCCTTTCTTTCCAAGTAGAATTATTTTGTAATGTTTAAACTATGTTAACAAAACTAATTAAGGAAAAATAAATAGATTTATAAGAAATTGAAGAACAAGTTACAAAGACATGTTTTGTGGCAACAATTTAAAGCATGCATGCAAACTAGTTACCATACATGAAGAAATTGATTTGTACACACAAGCACTCGTTAACAGAGGGAGTAGTACAACAAAGTGGATGAAAGGAGGCTTTACTAAAGCACTAACAAATGAACAGATCAATGTAGCAAAAATATTGGTGTACTATTAATTTTGCATCACCCCATTCCCACCTTGCACAACCCAAAGCAATACTACGCAGAGCATCGGATTTTCCAAGCTGATGCTAATAAAGAGGCCCAAAGTAATCATTTTATTGATGGAACATTTGTATAATGCTATGTCACTTAAAATAAAGCCAGAGGTTTGGGATGAGTATTTAGTTGGACAGTTAAAATAAAGTCATAACATTCAAATATCATGCCACTAATAAGACAGAAAGGACTAAGTTAAAGTATTACCATTCTTGCCGGTAGTGACTGTCTTTACATACGGGCAGCTGACTATTTGCATCATTGCTACACCTGTAGGAATGGATAAGCAAGCATGTTGGAGAAAAGATAGGCGTCAGCTGTGCTGTAATGACTTTAAAGCTGCATTATAGTAAAAACATGTTCCAATTCCTCACCAAGGTTACTACTTGGGAAAAATACAGTACAACATTGCAGAGAAAACATGTGTACATCAAATGATTCTTTTAATGTCATTGTTTGAAGTGTAAATGTAAATTGGCATACTAATGGATTTAATGGTATTGTGCATCCCCGTGATACGTATATGCTTATCCTAGGTAAACATTTAAAAGGAAAAAAACTTGCGTACATCATGATGCTTTATTTTTTTTTTAAACCATGTCAGACAGTTACATTTGGAAAGCATCAAGCCATTTGCATTTCCTGAACTATACAGAGTAGCAGATCAGTGAAAACTAGGATAAATGTAATACAACTCAAAGGGAAGATGTATTTATATGAAAATTGTTGTGACTATTCAAACATTAATACCACAGTCTCCTGATGAAACAAGGGAAATTTTGGCTTGTTTAAAAACAAAACAAAAAAGAGACACTTAACTGAGGTGTGCACTTACAGGTAAGTGGAGTAGACTGTACTTGTAAACCTGCAAGAATTGACATAGGTACATCCTCAGGATCTAATAACCGAATCATTCAGATAATGTACAGAAAGTACAGATTACTGAACATCAAGTAGTGCACATAGCAAACCTAATTCAGGAAGAATATGCACATTTATGCACAAAAGGAAACAATGAAAATATATTTAAAGTATAATGCAGCTTTAAACTAAGCTGGAATTAATTTATCCCCACTAAAACCAATCCTTCAGATTGAAATCTTGCCAAACAGAAATGTTACTTACTCCAAAATTGGTCTTTAACCAAATATGTTCATTTAAATGATTTTTTTCTCTCCAGAAATGTGGAACTCAGTTCAAATTAATCCTACTATCAGATAATTTATTTAAAAATTATTTTTAAATTACTCATGCTGAATAATTTTTCACCTTGTCCATTTCTTACTCAATTTTTCATTTTGTCTAAAGGGCCTGTCCCACCAGCATGCGATTGCATGTGTCTAGCGTGACCAAACGTGGTCGCTTGACGTGTACGGCCGGTCCCATTTCGAACCGCGTAGGCATATAGAGTTGTGCAGGGCTAGTCCCGACATCGCACGAGGCTCCGAAAATTCTTCACTGTTCGAAAATTCCGCGCGTCAACGGCTTGTCGGCCCACAGGCACATTGAGGGCGTACGACTAGCGCGTGGTGTTGCGCGGTGACGTCACCGCCCGGCTTGCCGTTGCGTGATGACGTCACCGCCCGACGCCGTGCGACGTCCAAATTCGGCCCGCTTCCTGCCCAGCTGATTGGTGAGTATGATGTCGGGACCAGCCCCGCACAACTCCATAAGCCTCCGCGGTTCGAAGTGAAACTGGCCCCGCGCGGCCGTACGCTTCAAGCGACCACGTTTGGTCGCGCAAGACGCATGCAATCGCATGCTGGTGAGACAGGCCCTTACCTCTGTTAAAACACTCAGTTGTGCTAGACTTAAATTTAATTGGGTGCCAGTCGTTTTGGCTATATCTTCCCAGTTTCTAAAACAGCGTGCGTTTCACTTCATTCAACCAATTGGTGTTAAAATTTAGCATAATCTCATATTAAATCCAAGTTCCAGCATCAATCAGATTAAGGAAGAAAACATTTTTCCCTCCACAATTATGGAATCCAATGCCAATTATAGTGCCATCAACCTCAACGATGGCATTAGCTGACACAGGATGGGCTCTTCCTTGAATACATGTCTGAATTAGAAAAGCCAGCAGAGAGTCAACTACAAACGTTTAAATGTGATTATACTGCACAACTTGCTATTTCTAAATGGAAGCACTCCTTGGATTTTAACAATTGGAGGAAGTGGTTTTTTGTCAGTCAGCTCAGGAACCCCCACATCTCTCAGTTTTCTAGTGCCTTTTTGTAAAAATTCAGAGTTTTACACTAAATCTTTTTGGGTTCGAAGTATGTGACCCTTCATTTGGGTTTACCATGCCATGAGCTCTTTTATTACGGTTGCAATTTAAAGCTTCTGTTTACTCAATTACAAAGCAAATTATGCTGAGAGGAAATAGCTTTTTATCCACCATATGCCATTTATAAACAAATATTCTTGTACTATCCCAGTGACTACATTCTTCTAATCCGGGGCTTTCTGCATTGTCTCTTGATGCTCAACTAATCTCATAACCAGTTCACTTGATTACTTTCAATTCTTTGAACTCAGTCTATCGTCTTATGAGGAACTTTTTATAGAAGTAACAACATGCCCACTGTGAAGACTATTCCTTCAATTTCTTTCAAAAGCCTGTAAAAAGAAATATCTGGCTCATTCAATTTATGGACTTGAGTCTTATGTCTTCACAACGGGCATTAGTAGTCGCAGTTCAACATATAAACTAAGTAAACTAGATGCAAAAATTGATCATTTAACTCCTTTGCCCTGAAATGAAATAGACGTTAAAACCTTCCTGTGCTGAAGTGCATGAGATCTATTCAGCTCATTTGCTTTCTCCTAATTCTGTTTGAATCAAAGCAGAGATGCGGCTAAAGCTGGCACTGGATATCTCCATCACGGCAGCATTTCGAACAAACATATTTAAGACATATATTACTCGTTTGCCACCTGCTTGGTCATTTACATTTGTAATCAAATTCTCTTTAAAAAAAGAATAACATACCATTTGCCCGCTTCATTGCCTGCTTCATTTGCATGACTTTTAGCAAGACTTCTAAAACAATATTCAGATCCCTTTGATGAACACCAACATTACCCAATCTCTCATAATTTAAAAAATACTTCACTTTCCATTTCAACTATTAAATGGAAGACTTCACATTTCCACACAATGCCATATTCTTATAAATTCACTTAGCTTGTTCATGCCCATCAGAAACCTCTTTGCATCCTCCTCCACACTCCCAATCAACATTATTAAAGTTTCACCAGCAAAGCTGAAAATATGACATTTTTGTCCCCTCAGCCAAAGGGTTGATATAGCTTGTTAACAGGTGATGTTCAAGAACCAATCTCTGTGATAACCTGCTAGCCATCATGTGCCAAGCCGAGAAAGATTTATTCCCACTTGTATCTCTCCATCCGTCGAAGATAGACACTAAATTGCTGGAGTAACTCAGTGGGATAGGCAACATCTCTGGATAGAAGGAATGAATTTCCTACACATTTCGTCTGCTCCACTGCAAAATCTCCTCAATGTATTCCTACACATCTCAATTCATGTCAGTGTATGATCTCCATACTGTTGACCAACCTCCCATATGGGATCTTATTGCAATATGCCATACTTATTTAGTAATTTCTCCAAATAAGCCAACGATCCAAATTCATAGAATTTATTGCTGTTGTGTCTACATTTCAAAACAAATCTTCTACAGTGGGTACCCTAGATAACCTTTGGGGGCGGGATCTACAGCACAGCAACTCAATTCTCCATATTTCTCCAGAATGTTTGCACTACTACCCATGTGTCCACCAAAAACAGTGATTCTCTGATAACAGCAATGCAATCAGTACACACTATTAAGTTGCAAAGAAAATTCCAGCATTCACATGTACTTAATATGCCCTCTATAATGATTGGGACAAAGACCCATCGTTTATTTATTTGCTTCTGTACTCCACAATTTGAGATTTTTAATAGAAAAGAAATCAGATCAGATTGATGTGCACATTGCCAGATTTTATTAAAGGGCATTTTTATACATTTTGGTTTCACCATGCAGAAATTACAGCTGTGTTTATACATAGTCCCCCCCATTTCAGGGCACCATAATGTTTGGGACACATGGCTTTACAGGTGTTTGTAATTGCTCAGGTGTGTTTAAATGCCTCCTTATTGCAGATGCAAGAGAACTCTCAGCACTTAGTCTTTCCTCCAGTCTTTCCATCACCTTTAGAAACTTTTATTGTTGTTTATCAACATGAGGACCAAAGTTGTGCCAATGAAAGTCAAAGAAGCCATTATGAGACTGAGAAATAAGAATACAACTGTTAAAGACATCAGCGAAACCTTAGGCTTACCAAAAGCAACTGTTTGGAACATCATTAAGAAGAAAGGGAGCATTGGTGAGCTTACTATTCGCAAAGGGATTGGCAGGCCAAGGAAGACCTCCACAGCTGATGACAGAAGAATTCTCTCTATAATAAAGAAAAATCCTCAAACACCTGTCCGACAGATCTGAAACACTTTTCAGGAGTCAGGTGTGGATTTGTCAATGACCACTGTCTGCAGAAGACTTCATGAACAGATACAGAGGCTACACTGCAAGATGCAAACCATTGGTTAGCTGCAAAAATAGGATAGCCAGGTTACAGTTTGCCAAGAAGTACTTAAAAGAGCAACCACAGTTCTGGAAAAAAGGTCTTGTGGACAGATGAGATGAAGATTAACTTATATCAGGCAAGAGCAAAGTATGGCGGAGAGAAGGAACTGCCCAAGATCCAAAGCATACCACCTCATCTGTGAAACACGGTGGTGGGGGTGTTATGGCCTGGGCATGTATGGCTGCTGAAGGTACTGGCTCACTTATCTTCATTGATGATACAACTGCTGATGGTGGTAGTATAATGAATTCTGAAGTGTATAGACACATCCTATGTGCTCAAGTTCAAATGCCTCAACTCATTGGCTGACAGTTCATTCTACAGCTAGACGCATAATCCCAAACATACTGCTAAAGCAACAAAGGAGTTATCCAAAGCTTAAAAAAAAGGTAAATTATTGAGTGGCCAAGTCAATCACCCGATCTGAACCCAATTGAGCATGCCTTTTATGTGCTGCAGAGAAAACTGAAGGGGACTAGCAGATGACACAAAGCTGGGTGGCAGTGTGAACTGTGAGGAGGATGCTATGAGAATGCAGGGTGTCTTGGACAGAGTGGGCAGATGCAGTTTAATGTGGATAAATGTGAGGTTATCCACTTTGGTAGCAAAAACAGGAAGGAATATTATCTAAATGGTGTCAAATTTGGAAAAGGGAAAGTACAACGGGATATGGGGGTCTTTGTTCATCAGTCAATGAAAGTAAGCATACAGGTACAGCAGGCAATGAAGAAAGCGAATGGCATGTTGGCCTTCATAACAAGAGGAGTTGAGCATAGGAGCAAAGAGGTCCTTCTGCAGTTGTACAGGGCCCTAGTGAGACCACGCCTGGAGTATTGTGTGCAGTTTTGGTCTCCAAATTTGAGGAAGGACATTCTTGATACTGAAGGAGTGCAGCGTAGGTTCACAAGGTTAATTCCAATAAAATCCCACAAAACCATCCTGGGTACCTCGACTTTCTGAAAAATATTTATTAAAAGCGAGCACTTTCTCAATGATGGATGTAAATTCAAAGAGATTTCTGTTTCCCTTTCTGAATAAGGCAGCTAGATATCACCTTATCTGTCATTATATGTTACCTATAAGAACTAAGGAAATATACTTCCATTCTCTAAATAACCACAGATACATCGAGATCAAGGATGACAAACAGCACCATCTGTAGAAAATGTGACAATGCTTTGACCCCATGAAGGCCAGAAAGTTTAGCACTAGTCCTCGCCAGAATGCTTAATTGCCATTTTCACCTCAAACATCCCCCCCCCCCCACCCTAATAATCGTTTTCTCCTTTTCCCAAACTTCACTTTTTATGTCAGTAAAAGATTGCAGGAAAAGAGCCCGTTGTATCCTTAAATTCCTCAAGCCAAGCTAATAGATGCCCTTGGCCAAATCTGGACCAACATCTCAAGTTCACGTGTCTCCGGTAGGGACAAATCAGACTTTTCATACCATTTTCACATACAACTCATATTCTTCATGCAGTTTAACACACACAATTCAACATAATAATACAAAATTTCAAATCCCAAATATTAAAGCAGTAATAAACATAAAAATTGTCAATGCCCAACCAAGTTGAAAACCCAACATGATTGTTTTTTAAAAACAAATGCAGCTTTAAAGAGTGAAAAATATGAAGCCTAACTAATCAATTGACTATCAACATCAATACAATTTTCTATTTCAAAATTAGAGAATGCAAACATGCTGAATAGTTGTCCCTGAAACCACTGAAATAAGGCCTGCCATTTTCTCATGGCTCAATTTAACTATATTGCAGGGAGCAAATTTGACACACGATTTATTAACCATCTATTATTTGGAATTCAACAAAATATGTAATAAAAATGTATAGATTTATTGCCTACTTTGCATCATGAAATGTGCAGCCTGGGTAGGTAATATAAAATAAAGAATTTCAGCTGCAATCTTTCTTTCCGTGAATTCTGTTAGGACTATCATGGGAAGGTGTTGACTTATTCAAGGTGAAGCCACTTATGTTTGTGTGATGTACAATAGCCTTTAAACCAAACCTTAACAACTGGACATGACTCTCCCTTTTCAGCACAGCAGCACATTGCAATTGTCCATCAGATTGACAACAAATTATTTTGTATGTTTTCTAAGCCGCTAGCCTCTTTCTGGATAGGTCTTAGAAAAGCTCAATCGTTTATATGTATGCACTATTGTAAACGTAACTGCGAGATTAATGATTTTAAAATGCCGACGGATCAGCTTTACTGACCTGTTACTGCAGAAAGCCAGACACAAGGATTACAACCAAAATAGAGCACACAAGTATTTAAGGAGCAGATATTTTTTTTTAAAAAGTGCCCACCTAGGGAAATGATCAAATGGACATGAATAACAGTAGTGTTAGAGTAATGGTATCTTACCTGGCAGTGGAATTGGCATGCCGGGCAATGGCACACGAAATGGCGGCACCATCACTGGAGGAAAGGCTTGGATTGCTGCAGTTGGTTGAGGCACGGAATGCGGTACAGGCGGGGGCATAGCCTGTTGCATGGATTGAGGTACAGACTGCTGTGTCGCACTGGTAGTCACGGCTACAGAGACAGGCGGCGTTGGGGTAGCCACTGAGACAGCAGGTGGAGGCTGATCAGGAGTTGCAGATACCAATGGGAAGGTAAAGCTGGCGCCGTCACTTGACACACTCCTCATACTTTTTCCAAACCCTTTTAATGCTGAATATGTTGGTGTGCTTAATCGCATATGATCTGTACCATTGCAAATGAAACAAAAGACATGATTTGAAAAATATATCACACTAAACGGATTATGAATGCCTAAACTTCTATTATTCAAGCAAAGTATTTTCTAAGAATTGCAATCATCTTTGAACATACGATTTCCGAAGATATGGGCTTTCAGATTTTATTTCATAAAACCACTAAGATTGTGCTACAGTGACCACGGCATGAATACCCTGTTTCTGGAATGTATCTGATTGCAGTATCAATCCCAAGGAATAAAACTTAAGATGGCTGGTTTTAGCTGAAATTTTTACTTCTTCCAGTAAATTACTAATACCTGATCATTCAATGGAAAGCTCAATGCTAGTGTATGGCTCTGAAGCTATTCAACTGTGAAGAATTTAAATCTTCAGATCTGAGAGTTAAAAGATTTCTGCAAGCCACCAAAATTGAGAGAAGTTTAGTTTAGAGAGAACAGGCTCTTCGGCCCACCATGTCTATGCTGACCATCGATCACCTGCTCACACTCGGTCTACATTGTCTTTCTTTATCATCTACGCTCTCCACACTAAGGGAAATTTTGCATAGACCAATTAACCTACAAACCCATCTTTGAGATGCAAGAGAAAACCAGAGCACCTGGAGGAAACCCACACAGTCAAGCGCTGATGTGAAAACTTCACACAGGCAGCACCCAAAGTCAGGATTGAATCTGGGTCTCTGGTGCTGTGAAGCAGCAGATTTATTAGTTGCACCTCTGTGCCCACTTTGCATCAACAATATTGAGGCAATAGCAGTTACCACCCTAAACCATCGCTCAACACACCACTGGCATATTTTGGCTGCAGTGCATACCACCTGCAAAAATACTTACCTGGCAGGGGAGAAACAGTGATCAAAAATAAAAATACTACTCGGGTTACATGCCCAGATAACAATGATTGCATTTTCTGTACCTGCAACACCTATAACCAAGGTCATGGCCAGCAGGTCTTTAGCAATGGTGCCTACAGGTTCTCTATATTCACACACCATTAGTTCTTGGGAATACATTGCCGCTCCTTGACTGTCACTGGTTTTAAATGCTAAAACTCTTCATCCAACAGTATCATAAGGAGTCAAAGAACAGAGCTGCTGAATGTCACGTTCTGAAAGGCAATTGGGGACAGGTAATAAAGATTTCTCAGTGCCTACACAGTCATGGAATCGCACAGTACGCAATATCCATGCTATTCCTATGCCCTAGTACAGCAATCACATTTGTCAGCATTTAGACAATCCTTCTATGATTTGCCTATTTAAGTGCCTGTTTAAATATAATAACTTTATTTGATTCACCTCTCTGGGCACAAAAGCTTCACCTCAAATTCTCTTTAAAATTCTTTCCTCTCATCTTAAACCTACATTTTCTTATTGTTAATAGCCCTTCACCCTTCAGACTCGTTTGTTCCAGGGAAAACAAGCTCAGCCTACCCTATCCATAGATGCTACTGCACCCGCTGAGTTTCTCCAGCATTTTTGTGTACCTTTTGATTTTCCAGCATCTGCAGTTCCTTCTTAAGCACTATCGCTCTCCACAACTGAAGTCTTCCAATCCAGGCAATATCCTGTCAATGTCCTCCACTCTCTCTTTAGCAACACCCTTCCTATAGTGTGCCAACCAAATCTACACATAATACTGCATGTGTCATTTAATCAATGTTTTGCCGGCTGGCAAACAATACTGAGCCAGATCAGACCAGCTACAATTTCACTGAATGGTGTAGTTTAGTTAAACATGGACACAGGCTCTTTGCTCCACGCAGAGCATTGACCACCCTTCACATAAGTTCTATGTTAAGTCACTTCAACATCGACTTCCAACACATTAGAGGCAATTTTATAAAGGCCTCCAAACCCACATGTCTTTGGGGTGGGTGACAAAACCAGAGCACCAGGAGGAAACAAATACAATCACAGGGAGAACGTTCAAACTCCACACAGACATCATCCAAGGGCAAGGTCATCAACCCGGGTCTCTGAAGCAGCAGCTCTTATAGCTGCGCTACAGATTCAATGAAGTGTGTGCCCTATACTCTGATATTCTTACAGGTAGTTTATAGAATGGAGCTATTCATCTCGCACATTAATTTCCACGTTATAATTACACAATACACAAATTTCAAACATATAATTGACTGAAAATCAGAAAAAAATCCACCTTCTAAAAATATGTACGGCACAATTACCATACAAAGTAAATCGGCGGGGATCATGTTAAAAAAATATAGCACTGAATCAATTATAGTTTCTGGAAACCAGGTGACTTGCATGAAGACTAATAGGAAGGATTCATATTTAATCGAGATAAATGAGTCCATGCCTCCCAGTGATGTTGGTGGGTTTGTAAAATTGGTCCTAATGTCATTTGGATAGCAATGTGTGATGAAAGAAAGATATTTTTTTTAATTTTATGTCCACATTAACAAAAATTAAAATGTAAACGTGTTACTTGCTGAAAGAATCATGGATGTTGCAATCTAAAAACCAAGAAATAGATCCACAATAGGAGGACTGATCAAAATAAACTAGTCCTTCACTGCTGCACATATATCATGTCAATTCACATTACTAGCAATACAGAAAAAATGTCAGTTTAAACTGCACCCAGTTTATAATGATGCTGACATTCTTTCCTTCCAACTATCAAATGGTGCATTATTCATTCGCTGGTTGTTTTGCGTACAATTGGACGTTACACCTGGAAATTCTTCTTGGTGGAACCTTTGGTATACTACTGATATATACAAATATCCCATAACTACTATTCCTACGCATACAATAGCCTCACAGCTTTTGTCTCATAACTTATTTCAACATTTAAAATGTATGCTTCCTTTGAAGACCGGTTTAATGTAAAGAAATATGTCTATCTGCTCTTCTGGTTAACTAGTATCAATATGAATTTCTAGGTGCACATTCATCGTGAAAAATGCTGGCTACAGTTCTGCAATATTAACACTAGAGGGAGGACGTGAACGCATTATTTCAGATTTACAGAACTTACAAAAGCATAGCCATCTTGCTTTAAAAATGACACTGAATCTTGGCTTTTCAATGTGCAACACCATTGATCAGTCAATAGTGGTCCCACACCAGCACACATCAACTGCTAAGATCAATGGAATCAACAATGGAAGTTCCACTCATTTCATTTATTGTTTGTGCTTTACGGAGAATACGTACACAACCCCTCAGTGATCCAACACCCGTGAAATGCTAACAACATGGTTAACTATAATGTGGCAGTTTATCTTTTCATGAAATACGGTATCATTGTCAAGATCAGGATTTCTTGTCCTTCCCGAATTGCCCCAGGATTGGTGCCAATGTGGTGGTCGCCTCAATGGCAGGATCAAATTCTAACATTAGGTGCTGATTGTGTGGGGTGCACGCCTTAAGCGGGTACTCAGTTTTTCTTAAAAAAAGGACACCAAGTGCAAGAGTAATTCAGCAGGTCAGGCATCATCTCTGGAGGCAATGTTTTGGGTTGTGATTCTTCTTCAGGCCGACTGCAGTGAGTTGTGGGGGGGGGGGGGGGGGGGGGAAGAGAGCGGCTGGGTCGGACAAAGTCGGGCAACTGATAGGTGAACGCAGGCAAGGGGAATTTTGATTGCCAGATGGTTGGACAAAGTCCACAGATAAAAAGACAGAAGATTTACTTAGGATAGAAGAGGCTTGAAATGTAATCCAGAAGTAGGAATATAGGTGGAAGGGGACAGGATGGGGAGGGGAAGCAAAAGGGAGAAACGGGTGCACATTTAGGTGAGGTAAGCTTTGATGGGTTGTAAGCTGCCCAAGCGGATTATGATGCTGTTCTTCCAGTTAGTGTGACCTCACTCCTGAAGCACAGGACCGAAAGCTTTACATTCCTAAGTTGGAGGGTTTGATAAACATTAAAGGATTCGCACAATAGGTACTGAGAACAGAAATGGGAGGAAACCCTTCAGCAACATAGTGAATGTAGGGTTTTTCTTACAAGATAAATTGGGAGTAACAAGGGGTTACAAAATATTATTGGCAGATTAAGATTAATGGAAATTCCAAGGAATTCCACACAACGGAACCTGTCAATGGGGCAGAACAAAAATGGGGAACTATCTAGGACACGTCTGAAAGGAACTGCAATAGTCGAGAGAGATTTTAATCTAGATATTGATTAGACAATCCAAAATGATATATTTGGGCATCTTCTGTGGAGTCTGTCAGGAATTTTTCATTACTACATATTTACATTTTTCATCTGTATTCACCAAAGCAGAAAGACATTGTAGTTGGAAAGCTGAGGAAAGATTAGATAGACTGATTTTTTCTTTCTTGAAGAAGCCGAGGGGGTATCTGGTAGAAGTAGACAAAATTATGAAAAGTGCAGATTGGACAGATATTAAGAAACGTTTCCCAGTGGCTAGGGTGTCCAAAACTAGAGGACATAACTTTAGAATAAGACATGACGTTTAAAGAGAATCAGGGAAAGGAATATTTGTTATCTAGAGTGTGCTTCTAATGAGGATCATACTGTCTGAATGGTGGTGAAGACAGGTACTTCCACCACACTAAAAAAACTATTTACACAACCATTTGAATCACCAAACGAAAGGCGGCAATAGACTACGTGCAGGTAAGTGGGCATAGAAAAAGGAGATACTTATGCACGTAATAGCTAGATTGTGTTGTATAACATTAGAATTGTGATTCATGAGATCAACATGATGCAGAAAACATTAAGTATTCCTCATGTTTTCCTTTCACATTTAAGAATTCCCTTTGTAATCAAATATTAATTTCCCCCCAAATAATATTCCAAACTGCTAATGAATATAAAGTGAATATTCTTCCTGGAATAGGCACCAATGAAATTGCAAAAGTTGACCATGCCACTTATGCAGACTGTCAAATCCCAAGTACCAATAAATTTAATATATGTAATTCATTTGGTGAATCAAAACAAGCGTTGATGACTTCTGCATGACTTACCTGCTGCCGACACCGTTGCAACTGATGTGAGTACACTGGAAGAGACTGGTATCGTAGACTGAACAGATGATGTGGGTGTTGTGACAGATGGGGCTGCCGTACTACCAATAGGTATTGATGTTGTAGTAATCACTTGTGAGGCCATGACTGGTGTCAGTTCTGATTGCTGAATTATCTTTACCCCCTCTGGCTTTGACCAGGCAGATTCTCGTGTCCGAGCGTTGTAATAGTATACCTAAGCAAGAAAGAAAACCTCTTCAATGCTAAATGCAAACAAGATAAACCAATGTATAATATATATACACAGCAATCATAAAAGGAAGTTTTTCTCACAAATGAATTTGGGATTAATTATTATCAAGCTGGCTCAATTGAAAGTGCCTGCTTGATAATTCTAACCAGTACATCACGGACAGCAGTGTGGTTGCTCACGATTTATGCATGGATGGAAAATATTCAAGAATTATTCCCATTAGTTGTCCGATTACTTACCAACAAAAAATAGATGCGATAGACCTACAGTATTTTCATCGTACACAAGATGATTTAGCTTCATGTCACAGGCTGCTTTTATGTTCATTGTGCCTTGGATGTCAACACAGGAAACCTTCATCCCATTCACTTTCAACTGCTCCATCAATAACCTTACACTCCATTGCAAACCCAGCAGTGGAGTCAACAGTGACTATACCCGTGTTCAGCTGATTCACAAAATACAGGACATAAAAAAGACAATGCCAACCCACAGTAGGAAAGATGCAGATTATATCTACATTTGTAGCACGTGACACCTATCACTTGTACTACTAATTTGAATATAATCCACATTTTTCCTTCTGTGATACCAATCACTTGTAAGCACAGGTGCTCATTTATAACCATCCCCAAAGGAAAAATGTAATAACCGCTTCTTAACACAAATCGATCCAACTCGTACCAGACCCTGAAGGTATCTAGACCGCTATCCAGCAATTTAGAAATCCTGATGCAACATCCAGTTCACCAGCTAATGCTTGCCTTGATCCCATCCTGTACATAAGTGCTACAGTCCACGCACCCCTAGCCCACTCACGGAAGCCGCAGTTCCAACGTTTCATTTAAATGTACGTGGTTACACTCCTTATAGTTGCACCGTCTAACAAAGTACGGTCAATTTCAAGTGTGGTGGGTTTTCATAGTCTTTGGAACAGAGGAGGCTAAATAGACAAATTAAAATAGACAGCGATTGGATAGATTACAAAAAAATCTCCCTGCCAGTGCTCATAGTCATCTGTTAAACATATTTACACACTTATTTGCCTGTAACTTTTTATCTGACACAAACTTATGATTTCTTTGAAGATGGACACAAAAAGCTGATGTCACTCAGCAGAACAGGCAGCATCTCTGGTGAGAAGGAATGGGTGACGTTTTGGGTCCAGACCTTTATTCAGACTGGTTAGGGATAAGGGAAACAAGAGATTATAGACAATGATGTAGAGAGATAAAGAACAATGAAAGGAAGATATGCAAAAAAAATAAATCACGATAATAAAGGAAACAGGCCATTGTGAGCTGTTGGTTGGGGAAAACAAAAAAGTTATGCGACTTGGGGGGAGAGGGAGAGGGAATGTTACCTGAAGTTAGCCAAATCAATATTCATACCACTGGGCTGTAAAGTGCTCAAGCGACATATGAGATGCTGTTCCTTCAATTTGCATTTAGCCTCACTCTGACAATGGAGGAGACCGAGGACAGAAAGGTGAGTGTGGGAATGGGAAGGAAAAGTAGTGTTTAGCACCCAGGAGATCAGGTCGGTTCAGGCGGACTGAGTGAAGGTGATCCGCAAAACGATTGGCCAATCTATGGAAAAGAGTCCACATCTTGAACAACGGATACAGTAGAGGAGGTTGGAGGAGGAGCAAGTGAACCTCTGCAGAACCTTAAAGGACTGTCGGGGTCCCTAGACATAGTCGAGGGAGGAGGTATAGGGACAGGTGTTGAATCTTCTGCAGTTGCAAGGAAAGGTACCTGGGGAGGGGATGGTTTGGGTGGGATGGAATGGGTTAACCAGGGAGTTATGGAGGGAACGGTCTTTGCGGAAGGCAGAAAGGAGTGGAGATGGGAAGATGTGATTCGTGTTGAGATCTCGTTGGCGGTGGCGAAACCTTCGGAGGATTACTTGTTGTATGCGACTGCAGATGGGGTGAAAGGGGGACAAGTAAGGGCCTCATTTATGATGGGAGTGGGGGTGGGAATGGGAGTGGGGAACCCCCGTTCCTTAAAGAATGAAGACATCTCGGATGTCCTGGTATGGAACACCTTATCTTGGGAGCAGAAGCGGCGTAGATGGAGGAATTGAGAGTAGGGAATAGTCTTTGCAGGAAGCAGGGTGGGAAGAAGTGTAGTCAAGATGGTTATGGGAATCAGTGGGTTTGTAATAGACGTCAGTCGATAGCCTATTACCTGGGATGGAGACTGTGAGATCAAGAAAGGAGAGGGAGGTGTCGGAAATGGTCAAAGTAAATTTGAGTGCCGGGTGGAAATTGGTGGTGAAGTTGATGAAGTCCATGTGTTCTGCATGAGTTGACCAGACCAAACAACATGCAGGTTGCTTCTTGAAGCACACTCTTCATCTGTAATGCATGTAATTTTTTACATCAGCTGCGCGCGCACACACACACACACATATGTACAGTGCATTCAGAAAGTATTCAGATCCCTTCACATTGAACATATTTTCTCACGTTACAGCCTTATTTTAAAATGGACTGATGGCATGGTTGCATTATATATATAATCTTTAAAAAATATATTTATTTTATGTTTCTATATATTTTTATATTTTTCTTTTGTGTATTATTTGCGTGTTTCTTATTAACAAGTCCCTTTTCATATTTGTGATTTATTTAAAATGGAAAAATAATATATATATTTTTTAAAATCATCAATCTATACAAAAGACCCCAGAATGAAGAGGCGAAAACAGCTGTTTAGAAATTTTTGCAAAGTAATTAAAAAGAAATAACTGAAACATCGCATTTACATAAGTATTCAGACCCTTTGCTATGACACTCACAATTGAGCTTTGGTGCATCCTGTTTCCATTGATTATCCTTGAGATGTTTCTACAACTTGATTGGAGTCCACCAGTGGTAAACTAAATTGATTGGACATGATTTGGAAAGGCACACACCTGTCCATATAAGGTCCCACAGTTGACGGTGCATGTCAGAGCAAAAACCAAGCCATGAAGCCAAATAATTATCCATGGACCTCCGAGACAGGATTATGTCAAGACACAGATCTGGGGAAGGGTATATAACAATTTCTGCAGCATTGCAGGTCCCGAAGAGCACCATGGCCCCTGTCATTCTTAAATGGAAGAACTTTGGAACCACCAGGACGCTTCATAGAGCTGGCCGCCCGGCCAAACTGAGCAATTGGGGGGAGAAGGGCCTTGGTCAGGGAGGTGACCAAGAACCCGATGGTCACTCTGCCAGAGCTTCAGAGTTCCTTTGTGGAGATGGGAGAACCTCCCAGAAGGACAACTATATCTGCAGCACTCGACCAATCAGGCCTTTATGGTAGAGTAGCCAGATGGAAGCCACTCCTCAGTAAAAGGCACATGACAACCCGCTTGGAGTTTGCCAAAAGGCACCTAAAGGACTCTCAGACCATGAGAAACAAGACTCTCTGGTCTGATGAAACCAAGATTGAACTCTATGGCCTGAAGGCCAAGCGTCACGTCTGGAGGAAACCAGGCACCGCTCATCATCTGGCCAATACCATACCTACGGTGAAGCATGGTGATGGCAGCATCATGCTGTGGGGATGTTTTTCAGCGGCAGGAACTGGGAGTAGTCAGGATCGAGGAAAAGATGAAGGGAGCAAAGTACAGAGAGATCCTTGATGGAAACCTGCTTCAGAGTATTCATGACCTCAGACTGAGGTTCACCTTCCAACAGGACACAGCCAATACAACGCAGGAGTGGCTTCGTGACAAGTCTGTGAATGTCCTTGAGTGGCCCAGTCGCAGCCCGATCGAACCCGATCAAACATCTCTGGAGGGACCTGAAAATAGCTGTGCATCAACGCTCCCCATCTAACCTGACACAGCTTGAGAGGATCACAAAGAAGAATGGGAGAAATTGCCCAAATACAGGTGTGCCAAGCCTGTAGCGTCACACCCAAGAAGACTTGAGGCTGCAATTGCTGCCAAAGTACTGAGTAAAGGGTCTGAATATTTATGTAAATGTGATATTTCATTTATTTATTTCTAATTACTTTGCAAATATTTCTAAAACCCTGTTTTCGACTGAAGCCGTCTCCCAGCTACAGAACACTCCCGCCATTGCGTTGGGGGAACAGGTGAGTGGTGGACCAGGCCTCCCGGGCCACTGGGACCCAACGGGTCTAGTTGATCTGTTACAATTAACCTACCTTCTCTCTCTTGACCAGCATATCCTGATATTTCATACAGTTTCTGCATTTGCTTTGGTAGCATTTAACTTGCTCTCATTAACACATCACCCCAATGGCATCATCAATAGCTAATTTAGTAGAACATATGTCTACTAAACTGTGAGTGGTTTTACTGACCTGTCAGTGCCCTTAATGTGGTTTGAAAATATAGTATGGAAATGCTAAAGCTGTGTTGCCTTTGGTTTTGAAATGCTAAAGCTGTGTTGCCTTCGATATAATTAAAAGTCTAATCTTGACCACTTCCTGTTTACGCTTTATATTGATTTTAGAAAAAACGCTGCCACTTACGGCTGTGATTTGTGTTATTAGTGTTTAAAAAAATGTTGAGATTCTCTCTCCTGTCAATCACACCATAGAGGCTACGCCCCTTCTGGTAGGAGGGGGGGTGGCTATAAAACCCAGAAGTGTGGGCGTGGCTCAGTCTTTTCAAGATGGAGGAGGGAGAGGTCACGACTCGCTGTCTATAGTGGCCTTGCACCCTGCTTGAAATGGTATGATACTGCACTTGACTTTGGTGGCCTTGCACCCTGCTTGATATGGCATTTCAAGGAAAAGCCGTGAGTCAACTGCCAGCCTACCAGCCGTGAATGAGCTGCCAGCACAACAGGCTTGAGTGACTGAGCACCAGCCCAAGAATCCATTCGGCCCACAATGTCCATACTAACCCTCTGGAAACCAGTCCCTTCAGCTCACAACACCAATATTAGTGCTCCCGGCCACCAATATTGGAATTGGTGGAGAGGTGGAATATTGCGTTGGGGGACCAGCCCTCCCGTGTGATGCTGGGACCCAACGGGTCCCACTTAGTCTAGCATGTTTCTATAAGATCCTATCTCATCCGTCTGAATTCCAGTAAATATAAGCTCAGTTGACCCATTCTTTCATCATACGTCAGTCCCTCCTTCCCGGGAATTAACCTGGCAAACCTACGCTGCACTCCCTAAATAGCAATATCGGGGCGGCCACGGTGGCACAGCAGTAGAGTTGCTGAACCGGAGACCCGGGTCCCACACTGACTACGGGTGCTGTCTGTATGGAGTTTGTAAGTTCTCCCCGTGATCTGCGTGACATTTCTCTGAGATCTTCCTCGCACACTCCAAAGTTGTACAATTTGTAGGTTAATTGGCTTGGTAAATGTTTAAAAAAATCGACCCTAGTGGGTGTAGGATAGTGTTAATCTGCGGGGATCGCTGGTTGGGCCAGACCCGGTGGGCCAAAAGGGCCTGTTTCCGCGCTGTATCTCTAAACTAAACTAATAATGTCCTTCCTCAAATTAGTAGTAGAAAATTGCACACAATACTCTAGGTGCGGTCTCACCAGAGCCCTGTACAACTGTAGTCGGAGTTCCTTGATCCGAAACTCAAATCCTCTCGCAACGAAACCACTACTTGTATCAAAAAAATAATCACATCCAAGAGCTTGTTTTATCAAACTGATTACATTAGATCAGAACAAGTCTTTGCATGTTTTTGCCTGTTGTGGACATGGATGTATTATGCAGTCTAGTCTAGCACAATTACTGATTCACACACCAGTTAATACAACAGAACGTGCAGTTAGAGAATTGGGCATCAGCAGTGAAATGTGTTTTATTCTCTCTTATCTTTGTGGAACAGATTTCAAAATGATAACATAACTATCATGCATATTGAATCCATCACAGGAGACAGACTATTGACCAACATCTACCACAAACCTACTGACATCAATAGCTATCTAGACTCCACTTATTTCCACCCTGCTTACAATTCCTCTGTCCTTGCCGCATCTGCGCCCAGGAATGAGGTTTTCCATACTAGATCAGAGATTTCCTCAATCTTTAGAAAACGCGGGGGGGGGTTCCCCTCTTCCATTGTAGATGAGGCTCGCACTAGGGTCTCCTCGATATCCCGCAGCTCCGCTCTTGCTCCCCCCCCCATTCACTATTTGAACAGTGTGTCTCCCCCCCGTCCTCACCTTGCACCCCATCAGCCGTCACAAACAGCATATAATCCTCCAACACTTTTGCCGCCTCCAACGGGATCCCACTACTGGCCTTATCTTCCCCGCTCCACCCCTTTCTGCTTTTCGCAGAGAACGTTCCCTTTGCAACTCCATGGTCAACTTGTCCCTTCACACCCAAACCACCCCCTCCCCAGGTACCTTCTCCAGCAACCGCAGGAAATGCAACAACCTCTTCCCTCAACTCCATCCAAGGACCCCAACAGTCTTTTCAGGTGAGGTTCACTTGCACCTCCTCCAACCTCATCTACTGTATCCGCTGTTCCAAGTGTTAACTTCTGTACATCGGCAAGACCAGGCGCGGGTTAGGTAATCGTTTTGCTGAACAGCTCCGCTCAGTCTGCCTTGACCTACTCGATCTCCCAGTTGCTCAGCACTTTAATCCCCCTCCCAATCTGACCTTTCTGTGCTGGGCCTCCTCCATTGTCAGAGTGAGACCCAGCGCGAATTGGGGGAACAGCACCTCATATTTCGCTTGGGTAGCTTACACCCCAGCGGTATGAACATTGACTTCTCTAACTTCAAATAGCCCTTGCTTTCCCTCTCTCTCCATCCCCTCCCCCTTCCCAGTTCTCCCACCAATCTTACTGTGTCCGACTACATTCTATCTCTGTCCCGCCCACTCACAACATCGACCCGAAACGTCACCCATTCCTTCTCTCCAGAGATGTTGCCTATCCCACTGAGTTACTCCAGCATTTTGGTCGAACTTTGATTTAAACCAGCATCTGCAGTTCTTTCCTATGCATATTAAATTAATCCTTTATGGAAGTAATATCTAAAGGCCAGAATTATCCCTGAGCTTACCTTTCCTTCTGGAGTTTTGTTTTCCACCCAAATTTCTTCATTGTTTGGCAACCCAGGAGTCGTAGGAGCAGAAACTGGGGGCATCCCTGGTGGAAACATCATTCCTGGTGGTGGGGGCATGCTGGCCATGGGGGGAGGTATGAAAGGTGGTCTCTGGAATTAGAAAAAATGACATTAAAGCAGAAGCGGGGTAAGTTTTGGAATTATGTGCTTATGGGCCTGTCCCACTTGGAGATTTTTTCGGCGAATGCCGGCATCATTGACTGGCATATCAGGGCACTGAAAAATTTGCTGCGTGACTTTTTTCTAGTATAGCAACATTTATTTTGAAATGTTCAAATGTTTTGGCGACACTGATATGACGCTGGCAGTTGCCGAAAAAAAATCGGCAAGTGGGACAGGTCCTTAAGTAATCACTAACAAAGCCGTCAGTCTCAGCAAACCAAAGTGTCTATGAAATAATTTATATCCCTGGTGACATGCCAACATAAAGTGCCCTTATGAACATGGAATGTAATGGGTAGATGCTTGGGCTGCATAGAGAATATTAGTACCAAACAGAGAAGCCAAGTACCAAATATGAAGAGAATAGCAATATACGCAGACTTTTCCTTCCCAACATCAGGAATAAACCTAATTTGAGGAAGGACATTCATGGTATTGAGAGAGTGCAGGGTAGGTTCACGAGGTTAATTCCCAAGATGGCAGGACTGTCATATGATGAAAGTATGGAACGACTGGGCTTGTATTCAATGGAATATAGAATGATGAGCGGGGACCTCATAGAAACATAAAAATTTTAAGGGATTGGACACGCTAGGTGCAGGAAGCATGTTCCAGAACCAGGAGCCATTTGGAACTGAGATGAGGAAAAACTTTTTCACACAGAGTTGTGAATTTGTGGAATTCTCTGCCTCAGAAGGCAGAGGAGGCCGATTCACTGGATGAATTTAAAAGAGAGTTAGATAGAGCTCTTAGCGATAGCGGAATCAAGGGGTATGGGGAGAAGGCAGGAACGGGCTACTGATTGGGGATGATCAGCCATGATCACATTGAATAGAGGGGCCAAATGGCCTACTCCTACACCCATTGCCTATGTATCTATGTAAAAGAGGTGAAACAAGAACCCTACCTTAGTTTGGCACAGAAGTGAACGGTTAACCCACTTGGGAAAAGAACTGAAAAACAAACTATCTTATAGGCCAGTTCATTGGCTATATTTAAGAGGGAGTTAGATGTGGCCCTTGTGGCTAAGGGGATCAGAGGGTATGGAGAGAAGGCAGATACGGGATACTGAGTTGGATGATCAGCCATGATCATACTGAATGGCGGTGCAGGCTCGAAGGGCCGAATGGCAGGCCAATGCACCTAGTTTCCATGTTTCTATAAATATAAATATACAAAAATATACCCTCTGCAGGCTATGACTGGGTTGTGTTCCCGAGAACTGTTCATGAATCCCATAGGTGGCACAGTTGCTGCCTTATAGTGACAGAAAGCTGGGTTTGATTCTACCTATGGGTGCTGTCTGTGCGGTGTTTGTATGTTCTCCCTGTAACCGTATCGGTTTTCTCCAGATGCTCTAGTTTCCTCCCACAGGTTTGTAGGCTAATTAGCCTCTGGAAATGAGAAGTTGTCCCTCGTGTGCAGGATAATGTTAGTGTACAGGGTGATCACTAGTCAGCACAGACTCGGTCAGCTGATGGCCCGCTTCCTCACTATATCACTAAAGTACACAAGGCAGAAATGTAGTTGCAAACCGAGCTCTCACGCGGCGGAAGGTGCCTGCAGCCCCATAGCAGTCAATAATTCCATTCCACCAGCTTACCAAACACTTACTCGTATGCACGGGATTTACACAAGTTGAGCGGTTGCAAGCTGGGAAAGATCAGTTATCAAATCACTAATGCAGACGAGGAAATTTAACTTCAATATCTTTTGTGCCTTTTTGGATTTACTCAGGAACTTGCTGCACTTCAAGTTATAACAACCCCATAACCAAGGTTTTAGGTAACAGCTTGCTTGGTTTACCCAGTTTGTGTGAGGAAACATTGTTTACCCAAGATAATTTCAGCTCTCGTGTCCAACATTTAAGTGTTGCAAATCTTATTCAAAAGATATTTCAGCAACTGTCACAATGGGCCATTGCTTTCTCCAAGTTCTACAAAAATTTTGATTTGTTATTGAATCACATGCAACTGTATCATTATAAATTGTTATAATTGAACTATCAAATAGTGACATTGTGATTAATTAACTTCCTTTACTTTTACTGTGAAAACTACTTTGTTTACAATATCTTGGTCATATGGTTACAAAAAGCTGGAGTAACTCAGCAAGTCAGACAGCATCTCTGGAGAAAAGGAAAAGGCGACATTTCAGTCGAGACCCTTCTTCAGACAGATGAACGGGAAATAAACTGATTGAAAGTGGTGAGGGCCAGGGGTGCGTCAGGAGTTGGTGATAAGTGTACTTGGGTAAGCAGGGATTGATGAGAAGGTGAGTCAGGTGGAGATGAGAAAGGTGGAATTAGCAACTGACGCCGAAGATAAGTGGAGATGACATGAGTGGAAATGGTGGAATCTAATAAGAAACCAAGGTGGGGAGTGATATATAGAACGAGAGGGAGAAATGGTGTGGAGAAGGAAACAGAAAGGGGAGGGGGCGGGAAAGGGAAGGACAATGGGGGATCTGGGGTAGGGAGGAACGGCTGATGAGTAGATGGAGTTGAAGGTTCAGGAGGGAAAAGGAACCTGGAAACAGGGGCAGGGGAAGTGGAAAAGAATGGGTGAGCGGTGATAAGGAGGGGAAGGGAGGTGAAGAACTAAATCAACGTCAACGGTGTCACGGGATTTCCAAGAGAATTTAAGGGCTAGTTGGTGGTTGAGCTGATATCATTGAAATGTCAAGTATTCATGTCATATCTTCCATTGGTCAATTTATGTTACCTGTCTGGTATAAAGAAATATGGGACAAAGCCAGATATATGGCCTGTGCTAAATAAAGTCAATCTCCGTTGAGTTCTGTGCACAGTAAGTAACTTGCACAATTGTCATTCATGCTCATATTGCCTGGAGATTAAAGGCAACATGATTCATCTTGAAAAGAAAATTATATTCCTTATTTGCAGAAATGAATGAACAAATCATCAGTTTTGCTCTCGGGTAACTCAGCACGGGAACAGCTCTCTGATCATTACACAGTGCCATGTTATCATTAAACTGCAACCGAGCAAGCAGATGATTTGACTCCATTTAATTTTCTGGAAACCTTTAATTGGCATATTTGTTTGAATAATTCTAAAAGTCACTCAATGGCTTGTGGCATCATGAAGATATATTAAAAAAAGAAACTTAAAAAATATTACATAAGCTGAAAGACAAACTAAAGCAAAAAAAAAAAAAAAAATCAGGATATACTTGGCAGTTTTAATATATTTTAGGGGTACATGGGTACATAGAGGGCAGTGAAGGTTCTTAAATAACAAAAAGGTTTTTGGGGAGTGATTAAGCATGACTTGAAAGATCAAATGTCCAAGTAAAATATGACAAAGTGAAAAGATAAGTGAGCCACTGAACACAAAAAGAAAATGCTTCTGATTACTCCTACCTTTCTTACCTACCTGTAAATGTGGTGGAGCCATGGGTGGTGGCATTCCTCCTGGCGGAGGTGGAATTGGTGGCATATTGGGATCAAATGGTGGCCGTCCAAACGGAGGACGTGGTGGCGGTCCTCTCATCATGGCAAATGGCGGAGGTGGTGGACGCACGTGAAGAGGTGGTGGTCCCCGCAACATTGCATTCGTTGGAGGAGCAGGACCACGAAATCGTAACGCTTGCTGATGTGCCATTCTATCAGAAGAGACAAAATATGAATAGATGTACGACAACCAGTGTTAGTCTTTAAATTAACTATTTATTACTGATATTTTCTTATTATTTGTTCTTTTCTCCGCATCTCTTCCATACTCATCGGCCAACCTCCAATAGCTTGATAATTAAATGGCTGTTTGTCATTTCTATGTCCCAGTTGTGATAATTGTCCTCTGATCTGTTTTTTTTTAATCCAATGATCACATCATCCAATGGACAGATCATGGATAACATCTTTGATATTTTACGTGAAAGCCAGCAGTAACATCTCTCTCATAACTAACCGAGTAGAATTGATCAAAACTGGAATCTTGGAACTATGTAGCGAACATCAACAATTCTTGAGTGTATAAAACCCTTTCAGCACATACATCCACTCAGCCTCAAGATGACATTCATAATTAGGCTCTGTCTTGCAAGCATTACTGCTCCAACTACGTAGAAACAAGGAACTGCAGATGCGGGTTTATACCAAAGTTATACACATAGTGTTAGAGGAACTCAGCAGGTCAGGCAGCATCTCTGCAGAAAATGACTTTTTGGGTTGGGACCCTTCTGCAGACTGAAAGTAGTGGGTGGGAAGAGAACTGGAGGCGACAAAAGATGAATACAAATAAAGGTCAGCAATTGTGGCTTTGTCATTTGTTGCTAGCCCCGATTTGTCCTGGTCTTTTCTTGCCCCCAGCTCTCCCCCCTCACCCCCTACTTTCAGTCTGAAGAAGTGTCCAGACCCAAAACGTATCCTTTCTCTCCAGAGATGCTGCCTGACCTGCTGAGTTACTCAGCACTTTGTGCCTATCTGTGCTCCAGGCCACATTATGCAGGAGAACAAGCCAGAAAAAGAGTTCCAAAGCACAAGCTACCCCTGCATCACAATGCATGAGACAAGTTAATCGAAGCAGGATTTGAGCATGTCTGTGCAAATTTATGCAAGGCTATATATTCACCCCAGCCAAATTTCAAATATAACAAACATTTGAATATTTCTGAAGGCACTATCAGCTCTAGGCATTCAAGGACTTAATATACAGGCTTGCTAAATTTTATGCAGGCAGCAGCAACTCTCTGGTATTACAGCCAATCACTGGGAACTGCTGGCAAAATATTTCACCAGGAGAGAGCATGATCAGATCAAAACTCTGCTTGGATGCACACTATTTCAATTTTCCCAGTGGAGCTCCTGAATAGCAATCAGAAATGGTTACCAGGGATAGCCCAATTTCCATCACAGTACCCACACTAAAGATCCTGCAAACTAATATGAAGGCTAATCAATTTGAGGAATCTCTTGCCTTTTGGCTGTACATTTAAGTCTGTATGCAAATTTTCACTTAATTTGTTTCTCTTCAACAATTTTTGCTCTGCAACTAATTGACACAAAGTTTCAATACAAATGCAGAGAAACATTTTCAAGTTAGTATACCACTATTAAAAATAATTTTCAGCAAAGTGGATTTGGTCTTGCTGAAACAATAAAAGACAATACAGGTCCACCACCGATTTCCCCCCAAAAAGTGGCGCTTAGGCCGGGTGTGGCAGCCGATCCTGACCTCATTGGGACTTCCGCGGCTAATCTAAGAGTTGAATCTTCCCCATGTGGCAAGGACTCTGGCCCGGCCACTGTGTTTCCATGGCCAACTTCTGTGTCCGACCTTGTGGGCCTGTATCTCCCCCCCCCCCCCCCCCCCAAAGGAATGACCTTGGTTGATCTGGCAAAACGGATAATATAGCAAAGCTCTGGAACCAAGGGTGCCGGAAAGTCATTGGCGGTCCAAATATTTCCAAAATTCAGGTACCGAATCTTCTCAGAATCAGACCAATTTACTTTAAGTGGATATTACTTTTAATTTATTTCCGGATGTCTTTGATGGGTATACGGCAGCACCACCACCAAGCAAATGTCATTCAATTCAATGACATCAAGGTTCAAATATTCTGTTTCTCTCTGCATGGATGCATTCTGACCTTGAATATTAAAACAAAAAAATCAGTTATTATTTCCTTTGTTTTTGGTTAGTTTGAAATTACAGTGTGTGAAGGCCAGACAAGGTAAAACCTATTGTGTAATTTGTCTTAAAGATAGTACTGAACCAGCGGAGTGATAGTCAAGTACCAATCATCCTTTCAAAAGTCCGATGTCACCGAATTCAACTTTGAGGCCTGCCATTTGAACTCAAGGTCTTTGCTTGCTCATTCTGCACCCTAACCACAAACTATTGATTCTGCTGTGTTTCAAGCCAAGAACACACAAGGTGTCTTTTGAGAAAAGACCCAGCAAATTAAAACTTGTAAAGAGGGTGTAACCTTTGAACTTCAGATGAATTATTATTTTGATGTCAAAAGTGTTCGATAAGCCACTGTGTTTTGTTATTCAGCACATGATCATGATTCTGACCTTGGGCAATATCTCCAGGTCACTGGATGGTGATCAAGAACAGCAAAAAGTCTGATCCCCCTACAAAAATTACCCTGGGTCAAAGGTGATGCTGCCATAGCCAAGATCAAATGACTTGCCACTGAAGAGTTATCCACTTCACTTGCCACTGAAGAGTATTGCCATCCGAAAGAGAATCAAGCCATTACTTCTCAACAATTCCATCTGACTGCGCCTGGCTCGGATGAAACCCACCGTGGCCACAGTGGTCAGCAAAGGACTGAAACAAAAGCGATGTTTAATTGGCTTAAATTGAACAGCAACCATGAGACATATTTCAGGCCTGCAACGGCAGCATCACTGCTCTTACTGCTCAGCATGTTAATGGAGATGGCAGGTTAGTTTTTAGTTTAGGTTAGTTTAGTGAAGGTGCTTCAGATGACAACATTTTCCCCCATTGCAAATTCCCAGGCTTCAAAACCATCTAGCCTGTGTCAACTATCTGGGATTGACATTCATGGATCTAATGCCTTCTGGTGATTATTACGGGAATTCTATTTCCCGTGATGCGCCTCTCTTTGTGGGCAAAGAGCACAAAGGCCCAACCAATCGTTTCATAAATCAAAATTAACAAACTGAACAAAAGAGTGTGTAACAACTGCCACACATCATGTGAGTCAACGGAAATATTGTTTTCAGTGTCGAATATTTTACAGCCTTCTCTTCTAACTGTCCCAAGGCAATGACAACTGTAATCCATGCAGTCACAGGTATTCCATTGTAATTTCCAATTTAAGAGTTTTGCTTTAGTACTCACTTCATATGAGCTGGTAGGACAGAGTGCTCTGCACAATTATATTACGAACTGCCACTGAATGGTAAAGGAAAAATTACTGGAACCAATCTCACAATTCTGGCAACACAGATCCAAAAAAAATTATGACAAGGTTCCACAAATAACAATGTGATAATGATTTGATAATCGATTTTAGTAATGTTGATGGGGTTATAATTATCGAACTGGATTTTCGGAATAAACTCTCTTTTTCAAAATAGATCGTTCAAATTTATTTTAGATGCATTGTTTAAAACTTTCCTCTGGAAGACTGCTATTATGATATGACTTTCTCAGTACGGTAAAGGAGTGTTAATCTAGTTGCTGGATAAAGAACCTGCATTTATTAGACATAAAAATGTCCAAGAACATTTTACAACCAAATAGTGCCTTTTCAAGCATTGTCACTAGACAATAGGTGCAGGAGTAGGCCATTCGGACTTCGAGCCAGCACCGCTATTCAATGTGAACATCCCCTATCAGTACCCCGTTCCTTCCTTCTCCCCATATCCCGACCACAATTTTTAAAGAGCCATATCGAGCTCTCTCTTGAAAGCATCCAGAGAACCTGCCTCCACCGCCCTCTGAGGCAGAGAATTCCACAGACTCACCACTCTCTGTGAGAAAAAGTGTTTCCTCGTCTCCGTTCTAAATGGCTTACTCCTTATTCTTAAACTGTGGCCCCTGGTCTGGAGTCCCCCAACATCGGGAACACGTTTCCTGCCTCTAGCGTGTCCAAACCCTTAACAATCTTATATGTTTCAATGAGAGAACCTCTCATCCTTCTAACTCCAGAGTGTACAAGGCCAGCTGCTCCATTCTCTCAGAATATGACAGTCCCGCCATCCCGGGAATTACCTTGTAAACCTAAGCTGCACTCCCTCAATAGCCAAAATGTCGTTCCTCAAATTAGGGGACCAAACCTGCACACAATACTCCAGGTGTGGTCTCACTCGGGCTCTGTACAACTGCAGAAGGACCTCTTTGCCCCTACATTCAATTCCTCTTTTTATAAAGGCCAACATGCCACTCGCTTTCTTCACTGCCTGCTGTACCTGAATGCTTACTTTCATAGACTGATGAACAAGGACCCCCCCCCAGATCCCATTGTACTTCCCCTTTTCCCAACTTGACGCCATTATTCCAACTAGGAAACATGACAGCCAATTTTCCAACTAAAAGTTCCCAGAAACACCAATGCGGCACTCACTTAGTGCTGCATAAATGCTTCAGCTATTGATCATATCAAGCTCTGAACGGGACAGAACACATTATAAAGTTAAAAGATCTACAAAAATACTCATGACAACTTTGATTACCCCGTGCGACAATATACCATTCTGTATATTAACATCTCAGAAATCACAGCCGCAAATATAAATCCGTCCCACTGACATCAAGTCTGAGGAAGGGTCTCGACCCAAAATATCACCCATTTCTTCTCTCCGGAGATGCTGCCTGACCTATCCAGCATTTTGTGTCTACCACTGACATCAAGGTGAGTTGATGGTGGCATAGTGGTTTACTACAGGACATGCTCACAGAAGGCTCGAATATTAATCCAGTGATGTGTTGAAAGCCCACTGCAGCAACTTTAAATTTGAATTCAACTAACTAAATGCAATTAGCTGAAATCCAACTTTGAACTGCAAGATTATAGGTAAATCGCATTGAGTTCACTCAAGTCCTTAAAGGATGGAATTTGACTCTCTGTATCTAGACTAGTTAACATGTAAATCAAGATTACAGCAACAGTTCTTATTTGTCCTGGTTGAACAGAGTGCTAAACATAGTCAGTAACGCCTCAGTTAAAAAAACGTTCAATTCATGTGGCCTCATAAGTTTAATGCTATTCTAGAAACAGCACAGCCCAAGCCTTGTTGTCTGGAAGCATATTCAGTCTGTCACTATCGTTTCTTTCTCCAGTGCTATGATCAAATCATATCTCAAGTCTTAAGAGCCTTAAGAACAGATCTGAAAAGAATCTCACTGGGACATAAAGGAAAATAATTGCTAATCTCTATGGCTATTTTCATTGGATATATTGAAGGCAGACTTTGAGATATCCAAAGAAATGTCAATTATTTAAAAATATCCTAGCTGAATGGAGTACATTATTCATTGACACTGTTTGCTTCACTATTTCCTCATATCTCAAATCATTTGAAATATCCATCCGCACTGGTCAAGCTCAGTCTTGTTCAATGGATGCTTCTTCCCTCTAAACGTTGCTTCGTAACTCGATGCATTGCTCATTGTAAGGCAGATGTTCTTCAACCGATACGTTATTATCACAGATAATATAAGAGACTGCATGACACCCTATGAAATAAAACAGGGGAATTAACTGGACTTTACCATAAAATTATAATTAAAACAAACAACCAAGTAATTTTTCATTTGTGTGTTTTTGGAATTCTGTATAGCATCATTGGGTGATAGGTAGGCTCCAAGAAGGTTATAAATCAGAATCCATGCTTTTAGAAAGAAAATGAGAAGAAAAGCAGCGTAAAGCAACAAAGAATGACAAGAGATGGAATCTGTGAAAGAATTGACCCTAAACGTTTTTTTAAAATTAAGAATTGAAGATATGCTATGTGATTAATTAACCGAGGCAATCGCATGCTCCGCACTCATTAAACGGATACACAAACAAATTCTGATAACCCGATCATATGATGCAAAATATTTCCAAACTTCTTTCACCAAGAAAGATTTTGCTGCTATATTACATATACATTTACTCATTTGCAACTCAAACTGTTTCTTCACCTTTTCATCTTTGAAGTTACAGCACTTCAACTCCTTACCAAGATTTTTTACTAAATATGATGGTAGGCAGCAGGTGAACCCGGAATTGCCAAACAGTATTTTTTATTTTTTTAAATCATCCCTCGACCAAAGTGCTCAAATATCTTTCCAACCAAAATGACACTGAAAATGTGTTCATTGTCCCAATGAATTTTTTTGTGAACACAATGTTTTACCAAAACTCTAATGTTATTGTTTAACCTTGCTTTTTGGTAACTTGAATCAACATCGAGAGATGTACAAAATTCACACTATCTTGCTTACAATGTGTATTTCTATTACTCATCCAGAACAACTTAGCTTGTACAAAAAAAAACAAGGATCTCCACTCTATCATTATCCAATTGCCACCACAGGCCATTCGCCATTCTGTAACATCAAATAAAATGTAACTAATTATAATAATGTCCATCTCGTCAGTAATATCTCTAACGGGGTTTTATCCTCATAGCCACATACCCACATCAATACTACAACTATTGTTGGAAATGCACCCGTGAGATCAAAATATACAGAAAGACAGGAATAAGAACAGATATGTCGTATTCGAATCAGATAGCCGTGCGTAACTGGTAGATGGGCAGGTTTCAAGAAGGTTATGTATCAGAATCCATGTTTTTCGAAAGAAAATTAGAAGAAAAGCAACAAAGAACGACACAGGAAGAAATCAGCGTGAATTAATTGACCCTAAACTTTTTTTTGAATAAGAGTTTGAGATGTGCGGTGTGATTAATTAACCGTGGCAGTCGCACGCCGTGTGAAGTTACTGGTCAGGCCGTCGTTACAAAGTTAGTAGAGTTGCCCATGGTCCGAGGGCGGTGCGAGGCGAGCCGTGCCTCCTGCCGGGGCCGGGGCCGGGCCCGGGGCCGGGGCGCCGCTCCTGTGCGGCTAGTGTGCGGGTGTCGGCCCAAGGCCCGGCCCGGTCGCTCTCTCGGGGAAAAGGGGGGGGGGGGGTAGGTTTGTAACCGATGGCGTTATTTATACCTCAAGATCCCAAGCCTATTCATATCCACGTACCGGGCCTGGTTGGAGGAGTCGCTGTTGGGTTTGGGCTGTTCGCCCGCTCCGTCATTCTGCGCCTGGCCCGGGTGTAAGAGGCCATCCTGCATCAACAAGCCCACGTCGGCCATCACGGAGAGCGCTGGGCGAGGGGACTACTTCCGCCCGCCCGCCCGCCGCGCGCAACCTACCCTGCTGCCCTGTCCCGCCCACTCAGCGGCGCCCCATTGGCTGTCCGGCTGCCAGCCCCGCAGCTCAGTGGCTCAGCCCCCTGCCACTCCGGTGACGTCAGTGGAAGGCGCTGGACGGTCACGTTCGGGTGCAGAGCGGGGCCGGAAGTGACGGTGTTCAGCGTCCCGGCCCCCCCCCCCCCAGTCGCTGCTTCGGCCCTTGTTGCATTAGTCCGGCTCCTGCCGTCTGCTGGCGCCGCAGGTAGGCAACGCACCACTCCCCGCGGGCTCTGACCTCCCCACCATCCAAGCAAGGCATTTACCGGAGTGGCTGCCCCACAAAGGCAGCCAGCATCACCATCCCGGCCACACGCCCACCTCACCACTGCCACCAGGTTCAGGAGCAGCCTCTCCCCTACAGCCAGCATGCCATGACACACGGCAATCTCCAAATAAGCTCTGAACTACATACCCCCCACACACCCTCACATAAGTCTGAAGAAGGGTTTAGACCCAAAGTTTGCCTATTTCCTTCGCTCTACATATGTTGCCTCACCCGCTGAGTTTGTCCAGCATTTTTGTCTACCAGAGACTTGGGGGTATTAGTTTTGTCTTTTTGCACTATTACTGTTTGTTTTTATGTGTGTGTGTGTGTGTTTTATATATATATAATATATATAGATAGATATATAGATATATATAATAGATATATACACACACACATATATACATATATATACAAACACACACACATATATACATATATATACAAATATATATATATATATATACATATATATGATCTATACATATATATATATGATATATACATATATATATATATATATATATATATATATATATACATATATATATTATATATATATATATCTTTATATATATAATTCATTAAGCTCTTGTTTAAAATATAAATTACAGATTCCTTGCTGTCAAGATTAGGTGAATAGAAAAATAGTTTGTGTGCTTAATTATTTTGTATGTCTCAAAAGTTGCTTGACAAAGGGGGTAAATTGATACAGATATTGATAGCAACCCAGTGAGAATCCCTACCTTGCTAATCTGGAATAGATGTACTGCAAGCAAGTAAAGTCAACTCAAGCTCGACTAATGTCCCCCACTGCGTGATATGGAACTTAAGTAAAATTTATATTACACTTGCGTCAGTCAAAGTTAGACAAAAATTTACACCAAGCCAATTAAGATATTTGTTCAAATAACTCAAATAACAATAATGGTTGGTCAATCAGGATAGAGCACATGGAGTTGGGTGTAATACACCAATGTGGATTAAAAAGTGGTTACTGCGGCAGTGCAAGAGTAGGAATAAATATATTTATCTCAAGTAAAGAGGCTGTGATAGAATGGATGTCGGTCGAGAATCAGAAGTCACAGTCTCTGAACAAGTGTTGGCCATGAGAAGGGAAGGACAAGGAGAAATGTCTTCACTCAGAGGGTGATAAATCTTTGAAAATCTGTGCCTCCGAATTAGAGACCCAGAAATTGTACATTCAAAAATATTGATTAATATATTGTTTTAATACAAAATAAATCAGGGGATATGAGGATTGTGCAGGAAATGATTATGAAGTAGATCAGTTGTGAAATTGATGAGTGGCTGAATGGGTTCCAGTTTTGTCGGCTCTTAGATAATTATCTCTGTTGTAATGGCGTCTTTGACATTTGGCCTTTTCTAGCGAGATGAACCAGAGGACCAAAAGGACATTCCAATCCTTAATGACCTTATGGGATGAGAATTCTTTTTTCATATACTCGCTAGTTTTGGTCCCAAGATTCTTAAGTTAAACATTTAAAAAAATATGTTTATAATCATTAATACACCGATGCATTCAAACTACAGTATAGAAATGCAATTTTCCTGTTATTGGATGAGAAATCAAGTACTTGAATGAATAATCAAGAGAACATAAAGATCAACGGTCACATTAACAATCTGCCAATTTGAGTCTTACAGATAAAGAAGAAAGCTGGTCTTGGAATAGTATCTAAACCTAATTCGCTTGCGCTCTTTGGAGAAAGAAATCTGCTCTCATTACGTAAATATAAATCTAGTGTTTGCTTATCTCAGTGGGACTGGAAGTAATTTGGTTGTATCACAGTGGTTCAAGACGGATTAATTAGAGCAATACATACTGGATCTGCCTGGCCTTGGTTGCAAAGAGCATAGAGAAATGGTGCTCCTCAGCAGCAATTATATAATCAGCTCTGCATATGTGCAGTGTCTCTCAGACATAATCATGAGAACTAAACTACAGCTGGCCATATGTAATGGTTTTCTGAGCACTGAGTTAAAGCTGCTAGCTCTAGGTGGCAGATTGGATGGAGGAGTCCAAAACTACATCTGAACACCTTTACATAATCGTTTTTTTATGTCTCCCAGACCAGAGGCCTTTACTGTTAAAGCAGTGGATTTGTCAAAACTGATTTTTGACAGTCCCTGTTTGCTGTTTGTACATGCATGAATATAAAGGCCAAAGAGCTTATTTGGCCTGAATCAAAACAAATGATTCTCAGTGCAATGTGCACTGCACTGTTCTTCCCTGGAAATATATTTCAATACAAGAATTCACTGTTGTCTCCCCAGATAACAAACAGAAAAATCAACAAGGTTTCCTGCTCCTATTTTCTTTATTGTAATTCCTGCTGCATCTAAATGGGCAACAAATAGAACAGGAATGGAAATTAATGACTGAAAACCTTAAGGAAATTTACTATCTCGACATGACAATCATGTAAACCAACTTAGCAGAGTCCAAGACGAGCATGATGACGCTGTTAAATACCGATCCACACGAATCAGAAACAGAATCTCCAACTTGTTCTGCCTAACAATAGTTGCTAGTTGAAAGAGATTCTGGCATTTGTATTGTGCCTTTCACAATCTCAGAATGTTTTAAAGTTTCTTTGGCCTGTAAAGTTATTTTTTTTAATTCTGTCATATTGAAACAATTTTCAAACAGCAAGCTTCCACAGTAACCAATATGTTAATGATCTGAAAGTTCATTGTCAATGGTGTATGAAGGAACTGCAGATGCTGGTTTACACTGAAGATATACACAAAATGCTGGAGTAACAGACAGCATGGATGACCCGAAATGTCGCCCATTCCTTCTTTCCAGAGATGCTGCCTGTCCTGCCGAGTTACTCCAGCATTTTGTGTCTATGGTGTTGATTGATGGGTAACTATTGGCCAGCTACACAAGAGTGCCAGGGGTATTTTATATCCATATGAGAGAGCAGATTAACATGATATCCAAAACGTATAATCGCCAGCAAAGCAGCTCTTTAAGTAATGTTGGCAGTATCGATTTAGATATGCTGAAGTCACTGAGGTGTGACATAAAGTTTCAACCTTCTAATTCAAAGGTGAAAGTGCTTAATTCCGAGTCTTAGATGATACATGATCAAAATTGACTGCTGAATAAGGTAGAATGAAATCCATTTAACATGTACAGTTTTGCTCCAGCATCACATTCTGCGATTCATATGTATTAATAAGCCTTGTATTAGTTGATGATGACCTCCAAACAATATCCTTACATTCCTTTCTTGTTACCAGTGCGTGCTGAATTATTTGGGTACCCAAAGTAGCAAGAATTTATACCCATTTCACACTTTGGGTGATTTCGTATTTTCACTTGGCTGTTGAGAGAGGAATAGTCATGGCAGGTATTGGAGTAATTAAAATTAATTTTCTCTTCTGAGATCTTAATATTAAAATATGTGAAATTATCAAACTCTCCTATACAGTCCCAGGCATTGATGCCTTAATACATCACAAGATATTTTTGTGCAAACTATAATACATAAATAGTGGTTGCGATTGGGTTGTCAACTCTCCAGGATTGTTCTGGAGTCTCCAACAATTAAAGATTAATTTATGGGACTGCATCCCCAGAGTATAACCATTAGAATAGTTTTATCACAAGCACATTTAACTATCTGAGATGCTTATCTATAATGTATCTGTGCTAGTAGTGCTGCTGAATTTCCACTACCTCAGTAATGACAAATAAACTACCTTACCATAACATACCTCAAAGATGGTTCTCCCTGGTTCACTATCCTAGTATTCCCTCTGCATCCAAAGCGACGTCCCGAGTGTGTAGGTGAGGGTTAGAATATTCTAGGGTCAGTGTAAATGAGTAGTTGATGGTAGGTGTGGATTCAGTGGGTCAAACACCCTGTTTCCTTTCTGGACTATGATCATTTGCTTTTTTTATTAAGAATTATTGAAGATTGTGGGTGCAGGCAAGATTCATTCAGTCAATTAACAAAGACCAGAATATTATTTGGGAGAGAAGAAACAGTGATAAAAAATAGTGTGGTGGCACATTAGAAGATTCTGCATGGCCGAGTGGATTATGAATGCTGCCAACTCCTTGCCATTTTACTTCTGATTTCCTGTCCAATCAGCACCGATGGTTGTGTTGTGGACCCACACACAGGAAAGGAGAATACAAAGCCAGGCAGAAGATCACAGATTACTCAATGAAGAATTGCAGCAGAAGGAGCCTTAAAGATGAATAGAGTTTAGATGTTCTGGTTATAGAGATGGGAAATTAAACCTTGTTACCTGGTGACAGTTAACTAAAACCCACAAGCTTTGTGTCACATCATCACGCTGAATTGTATTAAACAGCAAATGAAATCTGATACTGTAGCTTCATAATGAAAATGTGCAACATGTTCTTCCCGTATCAGAACTAAATCCTGTCTCTTTGCTAAGATATGGCCTTCAGGCATGCAGTATACAGTGGCTTGCAAAAGTATTCATACTCCTTGAACTTTTCCAAATGTTGTCACGTTACAACCACAGACGTAAATGTATTTTATTGGGATTTTATGTGATATACCAACACAAAGTGGTGCATAATTGTGAAGTGGAAGGAAAATGATACATGGTTTCCAAATGTTATTACAAATAAAAAACTGAAAAGTGTGGCATGCAAAAGTATTCAGCCCCCCTGAGTCAATACTTTGTAGAACTACCTTTCACTGCAATTACAGCTGCAAGTCTTTTGGGGTATGTCTCTACCAGCTTTGCAGATCTAGAGACTGAAATTTTGCCCATTCTTCTTTGCAACATAGCTCAAGCTCTGTAGTCAGATTGGATATGTTTGGAGAGCGTCCCTGTGAATCCCGCAACAGCGGCATTTTGCGCAAGTGCGCTTGCCAGAGTGGGGGAGGGTTGCCGGGCCTGCGCAGTGGGGGAGGGTTTTGGATTAGGTGGCCAAGTGCGCATGTGCCGCACCCGCCGCCGGCAGCCCGCTGATCTGCACCAGTGCGCAGGCGCATAGCCGCCGCAACAACCCCGAAATGAAGGTGAGTCTAGTGCCAAAGTTTATCAAAGTTTAACAAAGAATTATAAATGTTTCAGCATACATGTACCTTTTTCACATTTTGGCATCTAAAATACTTCATTCACAATTGTAGAATTTGTGACATGGGGACCCCGAATAGGGCGCCGCGACTGTGAATTTTGACAATCAAATGTTTGGGAGGGGGTCGTTGTCCTGCTGGAAGGAGAACCTCCACCCCAGTCTCAAGTCTTTTGCAGACTCTAACAGGTTTTCTTCCAAGATTGCCCAGTATTTGGCTCCATCCATCTTCCCAAGAACTCTGACCAGCTTCCCTGTCCCTGCTGAAGAAAAGCATCCCCACAGCTTGATGCTGCCACCACCATGTTACACAGTGGGGATGGTGTGTTCAGGGTGATGTGCAGTGTTAGTTTTCTGCCACACATAGCGTTTTGCATTTAGGTCAAAAACTTCAATTTTGGTCTCATCAGACCAGAGCACTTTCCTCCACATGTTTGCTGTGTCCCCCACATGGCTTGTGGCAAACTGCAAACGAGACTTCTTATGGCTTTGTTTCAACAATGGCTTTCTTCTTGCCACTCTTCCATAAAGGCCCGATTTGTGGAGTGCATGACAAATAGTTGTCCTGTGGACAGATTCTCCCACCTGAGCTGTGCATCTCTGCAGCTCCTCCAGAGTTACCATGGGCCACTTGGCTGCTTCTCTAATCAATGCTCTCCTTGCCCAGCCTATCAGTTTAGGTGGATGGCCATGTCTTGGTAGGTTTACAGTTGTGCCATACTCTTTCCATTTTCGGATGATGGATTGAACAGTGCTCCGTGAGATGTTCAAAGCTTGGGATATTTTTTTATAACCTAACCCTGCTTTAAACCTCTCCACAACTTTATCCCTGACCTGTCTGGTGTGTTCCTTGGGCTTCATGATGCCCAAGGAACATTGTTTGTTCACTAATGTTCTCTAACAAACCTCTGAGGCCTTCACAGAACAGCTGTATTTATATTGAGATTAGATTACACACAAGTGGACTCTATTTACTAATTAGGTGACTTCTGAAGGCAATTGGTTGCACTGGATTTTATCTAGGGGTATCAGAGTAAAGGGGGCTGAATACTTTTGCACGCCACACTTTTCAATTTTTTATTTGTAAAAAAATTTGAAAACTATCATTTTCCTTCCACTTCACAATTATGCGCCACTTTGTGTTGGTCTATCACATAAAATCCCAATAAAATACATTTACGTTCGTGGTTTTAACATGACAAAATGTGGAAAAGTTCAAGGGGTATGAATACTTTTGCAAGCCACTGTAAGTAGGTGAAAGCATTCTGAGAAAAGCAGTCTTTGTGTAGATGTACAATTAAAGGACTCTCACAGAACCTGCACTGGCTGAAGCTTCTTCAGTGAACCAATAAAGCAAATATGCATAAAGACAGTCAAATAATGCCGTCTTATTTCATTGTGCCTCAGAATTGTACCTCAAGAACATGTACACATCAGATGAGCACAGTATAATGTCATTTCTGTAATTGTCTCCCCATTCTCCCAACTTTGGAACTCCCCAAATCCTCTTGAAATCTTCACCATTCCAAAACAGTAGAATGAGATCCTGATCTCTTCCACATTCTATTTGTTCATTTAGGTGAATACATTCCCTGGCTCCCAGCATCCAACCTTCCAAGTATCCCCTTCCTCCAAATTTCAACACAAAATGCTGGAGTAACTCAGGGGAACAGGCAACATCTCTGGATAGAAGTAACGGGTGATGTTTTGGGTTGAAACCCTTCTTCAGACAGAGTCAGGAGAGAGGCAGACACAGAGATAAGGAAGTGTAAGGTGTGAAAACAAAAGATCAAATGTGATGGGTTCAAGGAAAATGTAAAATAGATAATTGTTAGCCTAGAAGACAAGGTGACAACAAAGCATACAGAGATAAAAAAAAGGCTACTTGGAGAACTAGGAAGGGGCAGGGATGGAGAGAGGGAAAGCTAGAGTTACTTGAAGTTAGAGAAGTCAATATGTACCGCTAGGGTGTAAGCTACCCAAGCAAAATATGAGATGCAGTTCCTCCAATTTGTGCTGGGCCTCATTGTGACAGTGGGGGAAGCCCAGGACATAAAGGTCAGTATGGGAATGGAAAGGGGAATTAAAGTATTTAGCAACCAGGAGATCTCTTTGATGTGTCATTTTAACACCATACACTCCATGTCTCCCTCTCTCCTGACTCTCAGTCTGAAGAAGGGTCTCAACCCGAAATGTTACCCATTCCTTCTTTCCAGAGATGCTGCCTGTCCCGCTGAGTTATTCCAGCATTTTGTGTCTTATCTTCGGTGTAAACTAGCATCTGCAGTTCCATCCAACACATCCCCTTCCTCTTGTTCCTTAGCCAATAACAATGTAGATAAACTCCAATCTAGTCCATTGGTCCCCATTCCAATACTATCAGCATGTTTCTTGTACCACTAGAGGCCGAAACTACAATACAAATATCAAATATGTTTACTGCTCCATCCCCTGATTGCAAGGTGGTGCTGCTACTCGCTGTTCACAAGCAGAAGCTGATGCAAAGGATCCAGCAAAGAAAGTTGTAGAGTACTGATTTGAGGAAACAGGTGAAGGTAGACAAAAATGCTGGAGAAACTCAGTGGGTGAGGCATATATGGAGTGATAGTATAGGTGGCGTTTCGGGTCGAGACCCTTCTTCACACTGATGTGGGGGTGGGGGGGCAGGAAAAAGCAATGAAGAGGCGGAGACAGTGGGCTGTGAGAGAGCTGGCAAGGGGAGGGGAAAGAGGCAGAAAGCAAGGACTACCTGAAATTGGAGGTTAATGTTCATACCGCTGGGGTGTAAATTACCCAAGCAAAATGTGAGGTAGTGCTCCTCCAGCTTACTGTGGGATCACTCTGGCCATGGAGGAAGCCCAGGTCAGAATGGGAGGGGGAGTTGAAGTGCTGAGTCACCGGGAGATCAGGTTGGTTATTGCAAACTGAGCGGAGGTGTTGGGCGAAGCGCTCACCAAGCATACGCTTGGTCTCACCAATGTAGAGCAGCTGACACCTAGAGCAGCGGATGCACTAGATGAGGGTGGAGGAAGTGCAAGTGAACCTCTGCTGCACTGGGGAGGTAAAGCGACAAGTGTAGCATCTGCGGTTGCAAGGAAAAGTTCCAGAGGAGGGGGTGGTTTGGGTGGGAAGGGACAAAATAACCAGGGAATTACGGAGGGAGCGGTCTCTGTGGAAAGCCGAAAGGGGAGGAGATGGGAAGATGTGGCCAGTGGTGGGATCCCGTTGGAGGTGGCAAAAATGGCGGAGGATTATCTGTTGTATGTGACGGCTGGTAGGGTGGAAGTTGTGGACAAGGGGCACTCTGCCCTTGTTACGAGTGGGGAGATGGGGAGTGAGAGCAGAGTTACGGGGTATAGAAGAGACCCTGGCGAGAGCCTCATCTATAGTCAAAGAGGGGAACCCCTATTCCCTAAAGAATGAAGACATCTCTGATGCCCTGGTTTGGAACACCTCATCCTGGGTGCAGATGCGGCGTAGACGGAGCAATTGGTAGGGGATAGAATACAGGACGCAGGGTGGGAAGAAGTGAATTCCAGATAGCCATGGGAGTCAGTGGGTTTATAGTAGATGTCGGTCAGTAGTCTGTTACCTGCGATGGAGATATTGAGGTCCAGAAACGGTAGGAGATGTCGGAAATGGTCCAGGTGAATTTGAGTGCCGGATGGAAGTTAGTGGTGAAATGGATGAAGTGACTGAGTTCTGCACGGGTGCAGGAGGTAGCACCAATGCAGTTGTTGATGGAGCGGCGGTAGAGTTTGGGGATAGGGCCACGGTATGCCTCGAACAAGGATTGTTCGACATCCCTACAAGAAGGCAGGCATAGCTGAGGCCCATGCGCGTGCCCATGGCTATGCCTTGAATTTGGAAACAGGTGAGATGTTTTTCATGACTGCCTTGAGCCGGTGGTCTGGTGTAGATGCAAAGTACTTGTTTAGTAGCTCGCTGACAAACATTAACTCTAAGCACAAATGTCCTCCTTTATTCATGAGCAGTCCTAGCTTCTCCCTGGTTATGTTGTTTTGAAGGCTGTTTAGGTGTAAAAAGCCTTCAGATTTTCTTTAATCTGACTTGCCATGGCCATTTTGTGGCCCAATCTAACCCTTCTTGGATGTGGAGAGGATGTTTCCACAAGTGAGAGAGCCTAGGACTAGAGGACATACTCATAATTAAAAGATATTCATATAGGAAGGAGAAGAAGATACATTTATTTAATTGTGGGGTGGTGAATCTGTGGAATTCTTTGCCACAGAAGGCTGTGGAGGCCAAGTCAATGGATATTTTTAAGGCAGATATAGATATATTCTTGATTAGTATGGGTGTCAGGGGTTATGGGGAGAAGGCAGGAGAATGGGGTTAAGAGGGAGATCTAGAACAGCCATGTTTAAATGACATTGACCAGATGGGCCGAATGTCCTAATTCTGCACCTTTGACGTGACCTTACAGTCATCCACTTAAGTTCTTTCCTCCAATATGAGCGTTCATCAACTGGAAACCATGGATGAATCATGAGTTCATTCAACTCCTTGTAGCATTCGAGTCAATGGTCCTGAGCTTTACAAGAATTCATTATATGATCTACAAATTCTGGAACAAGCAAGAGTTCCAAGATAACCACATGGACACCCATCTATTGTGGTAGGCTTGCATGCTAAAATGGGCTACAATGTGAAGTTAGGCAGTATCCTTAGCAACAATCCATCTTTCCCCAAATAGATCAATGCATTGTATGCACAAGTTAAACAGAAGGTCGGTGGAGTGAGGTCATCTGACCTGACAGTGTCAGGTGCACCTGTGCCCGCGGTCATTGTTGCAAATGTCAGGTCAACCTTCCTGAGATTGAACCCATGCAAGTGCCACTGATGAAAGTCCCAGGTCATGTCCTCAGAACCTATGTGGACCAGCTAGCAGGAATATTTGTGGACATCATTAACCTCTGCCTACTCCATCATGAGATTCCCCTCTGTTTTAAGAACACTCCTATAATCACATTGCCAAACATACGGAAGGTAACGTACCAAATGACTACTGGTTGGTTGGTAGCATGCAACAACAAAAGCTTTTCACTACCTCAGTATGCATGACAATAAACTAAACTGAACTGTTCAGTGGTTCTAACCTGCAGCAGCATGAAGAGCTTCGAGAGGAGAGTGATGGTGCACGTTAACTCCAGCCTCCCACATATCCTTAATCTGCTGCAATTTACTATCTGCCACAACAGCAGATGCCATCTACTTGGACCTGCCCTGATCCCTGGTAAATGTGGAAAACAATGTCACCAATGTTAGACTCTTATTTATTGCCTATAGCTCTGCCTTCAACATCATAATCCGGACCAAACTCATCTCCAAACTCCCGGACCACAGACTCAGTACCTCCTCCTCAATTGGATCTTCAACTTCCTGAGCCACAGAGCACAATCATTAAAGTAGGCAACAAACATGCTCCATTTCACTCACATGTAGACTCAGTCTCTTACTACATTCCCTATACACTCACCACTGTGCGGCCAAATTCTGTACTAACTCCATTTGCAGATAACACCACCAAATCTCGAACAATTATGAGACGGAGATACAGGGCTTAGAAACATGGTGTCAAGACTGTAGATGATATGTGTATACACCTTTAATTGATAGTGACGATGTCCATGCTAACCACTCCCCCACCAATTAGTATAATTGTAACCTACACACCCCTAGCTCTCTCTCTGGTGATCGTGACAGACCACGTACAGCTAGGGCAATAATGTATGATTAATAAAGTAGTAAAGATCCAATGGTATCCGAGTATCTTCTTTACATGGCGTCAGAAGTTTTTCTTCCTGCGTCTCCAGTTTATCGAGTTTTATTTTCTTAGTCCCAGTACCCCCTCCCTGTGCCGTGATGGCTTCTGCCTGTCGTAAACCTGACATCCTAGTCTTTGATGCAGACATCACTCATCGCTGGAGTGTGTTCCGACGTGACTTTGAGCATTATGTTACAATTGCTCACCCTGCTGTGGTCCCCGTGGTCAAAGCCTCCCTTCTGCTGAACCTGGCTGGTTCCGAAGCGCTTGAGCAGTCAGAGACATTCATCTATGGATCAGGCAAGAGTGTTCAGGACCCGGTATGTCTGCTTGCTAAATTTACGGCGATGTGTGACCTCCCCCCAACCACACCTTAAAGCGTTTCAAACTGTTCTCCCGACGCCAAAACCCTGGAGAATCTATTGACAATTTTGTGGCCGCGCTGTGCCAACTGGCTCGCCGATGCGACCTGCATGTCCTGACCCCTGAGACTCTGACCCATGACATCTTGGTCTTTGGTCTACGGGATGATAAGCTGCGCTCTGAGCTGCTACGTAAGCCTGATCTGACATTCAACGAGGCATTGCATGCCTCTCGTTTAGCTGAGGCTGTCTCCTCCGCTGTACAGCCACCTGACCCTGTGGTCCACGCAGCCAGTTTCGCCGGTCGCCAGTACCCTGCTCCTCGGCGACAGAGGGCAAGACCTGCGCCGGGCTCGAGATCACATCAACGTTGTCCGAATTGTAACTTTGTTACGCACCATTCTAATGTCTGCCCGGCTTTGGGGGAAACCTGTAATTTCTGCAACAAGCCCAACCATTTCTCGGCGGCCTGCCGTTCTCGTGGGAACCCTGCAAAGCCACAGCAGAAACCCGCTCGCTACTTGACACGTGATAATACCGCGTCTGGTTCCCATCTCCAGCATGATGAACTCCCCCTGTCTGACTCTGGCTCTTCCCAGAGCGAACTGAGTGTGTTTTCCTTGCGAGGTGCACCTGCTCTGATAACAGACCCGACCGTCAGAGTCACGGTAAATGGCATGGCCTTCTCTGCTAAGGTGGACACGGGGGCTGCTGCTAATGTTATGTCAACAAGCCTGTTCAAGAAGATAAGAAATAATGAGCTTGTTTCCACAGACAGTGCTGTTTTGCGTGCCTATGGGGGTGGCGTACTTGTTCCTGTGGGGAAGGCCACTCTCCACTGCAAGGTGCTGAAGACCTTTCGGCCCCTCTCTTTCTTCCTGCAAGACGGAAAATGCAATCTCTCCCTCAATGATGTGAGCAAGACAAAGGAGCTCATCGTCAGCTTCAGGAAACCGAGTTACAGTAGGTACAAGCCCCAGTCAGCTTCAATGTTGATAGATTGGAGATGGTTGAAAGCTTCAGGTTCCTAGGCATAAATATCACCAAAAATGTATCCTGGTCCAACTACATTGACGCTACAGCCAAGAAAGTACATCAATGCCTCTACTTACTCAGAAAACTAAAGAGATTATTCATGCATTCATGTTGTGCGTGGCCCCTTGGGCAAGAGTGACCATAATATAGTTGAGTTCTTCATTAGGATGGAGAGTGACATTCAGAAACAAGGGTTCTGAACTTAAAGAAAGATAACTTTGAGGGTATGAGATGTGAATTGGCCAAGATAGACTGGCAAGTGATTCTTAAAGGGTTGACGGTGGATGTGTAATGGAAGGCATTTAAAGACTGCATGGATGAACTACAACAGTTGTTCATCCTAGTTTGGCAAAATAACAAATCAGGGAAGGTAGTGCATCCATGGATAAAAAGGGAAATAAGGGATGTATCAAAACAAAAGATGAAGCATACAAATTAGCCCGAAAAAGCAGCCTACCAGAGGACTGGAGAAATTCAGTCCAGCAGAGGAGGACAAAGTGCTTAATCAGAAAAGGGGAAATAGATTATGAAAGAAAACTGGCAGGGAACATAAAAACTGACTGGAAAAGCTTTTTATAGATATGTGAAGAAAACAAGAGTAGTTAAAAACAAATGTAGGTACCTTGCAGTCAGAAACAAGTGAATTGATCATGGGGAACAAGGACATGGCAGACCAATTGGTTCTGTCTTCACAAAGGAAGACATAAATAATCTGCCGGAAATAGCAGGGGACCGGGGATCAAATGAAATGAAGGAACTGTGTGAAATCCAGGTTAGTCGGGAAGTGCTGTTAGGTAAATTGAATGGATTAAAGGCCGATAAATCCCCAGGGCCAGATAGGCTGCATCCCAGAGTACTTAAGGAAGTAGCCCCAGAAATAGTGGATGCATTAGCGATAATATTTCAAAACTCCTTAGATTCTGGAGTAGTTCCTGAGGATTGGAGGGTAGCTAATGTAACCCCACTATTTAAAAAGGGAGGGAGAGAAAAAACGGGGAATTACAGACCAGTTAGTCTAATATCGGTAGTGGGGAAAATGGTAGAGTCAGTTATTAAAGATGGGCTAGCAGCACATTTGGAAAGTGGTGAAATCATTGCACAAAGTCAGCATGGATTTATGAAAGGTAAATCATGTCTGACGAATCTTATAGAATTTTTCGAGGATGTAAGATTCAGTGCTGGGGACACCGAGGGAATTGAATGCAAGGTTTTGACACGAAGTGTTAGCTGTGAGGAGGATGCTAGGAGGCTTAACTTGATAAAATGCATGGCAGACAATGCAACAGACTTATCTGAATGGTGGCCGATAAGGAAAAGGAGAGATGCAACGAGACCTGGGTGTCATGGTACACCAGTCATTGAAAGTAGGCATGCAGGTGCAGCAGGCAGTGAAGAAAGCGAATGGGATGTTAGCATTCATAGCAAAAGGATTTGAGTATAGGAGCAGGGAGGTTCTACTGCAGTTGTACAGGGCCTTGATGAGACCACACCTGGAGTATTGCATACAGTTTGGGTCTCCTAATCTGAGGAAAGACATTCTTGCCATAGAGGGAATACAGAGAAGGTTCACCAGACTGATTCCTGGGATGGCAGGACTTCCATATGAAGAAAGACTGGATAGACTCGGCTTGTACTCGCTGGCATTTAGAAGATTGAGGGGGGATCTTATAGAGACTTACAAAATTCTTAAGGGGTTGGACAGGCTAGATGCAGGAAGATTGTTCCCGATGTTGGGGAACTCCAGAACAAGGGGTCACTGTTTAAGGACAAGGGGGAAGTCTTTTAGGACTGAGATGAGAAAATCATTTTTCACACAGAGAGTGGTGAATCTGTGGAATTCTCTGCCACAGAAGGTAGTTGAGGCCAGTTCATTGGCAATATTTAAGAGGGAGTTAGATGTGGCCCTTGTGGCTAAAGGGATCAGGGGGTATGGAGAGAAGGCAAGTACATGATACTGAGTTGGATGATCATCCATGATCATATTGAATGGTGGTGCAGGCTCGAAGGGCCGAATGGCCTACTCCTGCACCTATTTTCTATGTTTCTATGTTTCTATGTTACTCCAGCATTTTGTGTCCATCTTCAGCAGGTGACAGATGCAGGTTCATAATAAGCAGTGTGCCCATTTTGCATGATATTCTAAATGTGGCAAGTGGCACAAGGGGCTGCAGTGCACAACTTCATAACATGAATGAGTAAAACTGTCATCGTTCAACACAAGTGCAAATCAGAAAATAAATTGCAGTTGCTGGAAATCTAAAATAAAAACAGAAAATGCTGCAAATACTTAACACATCAGGCTGCATCGGTGGAAAGAGAAAGAGAGTTAAGGGCCTGTTCCACTTGGCTGTCTTTTGCACGCCATTTACGTGATCTGCTAACGTGTGTATAACGTGTGGGTAGCGCGTGGGTAGCTTGTGGGTAGCGCGGGATGGGCGCTTGGAGTAGTGTGGAGGAGTGTGCAGTGACGTGGAGGAGTGTGGACTTCATACTGCGCAAAATCTTCGCTCGCCTCCGACCTGTCGCGTAACTGACGGCCAAAGTGGGACAGGCCGAAGACCCTGGCGCAATGCAACGTCTCGCCTCCAACAGCAGCAGAAGCAGGCAAACGATCGCCGAACTCGGCCTGGGGCTCACGGCCGTTGCGGATCCGGATCCGCGCCCACTCCTACTCCCAGAGAGAGCCAAGAAAATTGAAGATAGACACAAAATAAAAGGGCCTGTTTCCGTGCTGTAATTGTTATATGGTTATATATGGTTAAAATGCAGGAGTAACTCAGCGGGACTGGCAGCATCTCTGGAGAGAAGGAATGGATGATGTTTCGGGTCAAGACCCTTCTATCAGACTGAAGAAGAGTCTCGACCCGAAACATCATCCATTCCTTCTCTTCTGAGATGCTGCCGGTCTCGCTGAGTTACTCCTACATTTTATGTCCATCTTCAAATGACATCATACGCTCCAGGCGGCTGTGCGGGCGCATGATGACGTGCGCAACTCTCGCGGGACCGTCGCACGACCGTCACCACCGGCCTTTCGCGTAAGTGACGGCCCAAGTGGGACAGTTAACATTTCCATGGAATCTACAACCCACCCTCAGAAAACTAACAGATATAAGGGTTGAACCAGGGTCGCTGGGGATGTGAGGCAGCAGCTCTACTTGCTATGTCAATGTGTTGCCCCCTTCAGTTGGAAGGATCATGTAGAAATAAAAGAAGGGATTGTCAGACAGGCAATCTGTTGGTAGGCTTGTCTCATTCATTGTGGATCACAGTTAATTTTTTGCTCAGCCAGCAGTATGTAATGTTGATGGTCAGACTTAGTCTTGCATTTACAGTGCCCTCCTTAATGCTTGGGACAAAGACCCATCATTTATTTATTTGCCTCTGTACTCCACAATTTAAGATTTGTAATAGAAAAAATCACGTGGTTAAAGTGCACAGTCAGACTAAATAAAGTCAGATTTTATTAACGGCCATTTTTATACATTTTTGTTTCCACCATGTAGAGATTACAGCTGTGTTTATACATAGTCCCCCCCATTTCAGGGCACTATAATGTTTGGGACACATGGCGTCTGTGATTGCTCAGGTGTGTTTAATTGCCTCCTTAATGCAGGTATGACAGAGCTCACAGCACCTAGTCTTTCCTCCAGTCTTTCCATCACCTTTGGAAACTTTTATTGCTGTTTATCAACATGAGGACCAAAGTTGTACCAATGAAAGTCAAAGAAGCCATTATGAGACTGAGAAACACGAATAAACCTGTTAGAGACATCAGTCAAACGTAAGACTTACCAAAATCAACTGTTTGGAACATCATTAAGAAGAAAGAGAGCACTGGTGAGCTTACTTATCCCAAAGGGACTGGCAGGCCAAGGAAGACCTCCACAGCTGATGACAGAAGAATTCTCTCTAGAATAAAGGAAAATCCCCAAACACCTGTCCAACAGATCAGAAACACTCTTCAAGAGTCAGGTGTGAATTTGTCAATGACCACTGTCTGCAGAAGACTTCATGAACAGAAATACAGAGGCTATACTGCAAGATGCAAACCACTGGTTAGCCACAAAAATAGGCTGGCCAGGTTACAGTTTGCCAGGAAGTACTTAAAAGAGCATCCACAGTTCTGGAAAAAGTTCTTGAATCGCAGACTTCACGCAGTCATTGCATGCAAAGGATATGCAACAAAATAATAACATGACTACTTTCATTTACATTACATTGCTGTGTCCCAAACATTATAGTGCCCTGAAATGGGGGGGGGGGGGGGGGGGGGGGGGGGGGGGACTATGTATAAACACTGTTGTAATTTCTACATGGTGAAACCAAAATGTATAAAAATGGCCTTTATTAAAATCTGACAATGTGCTCTTTAACCACATGTGATTTTTCTATTACAAATCTCAAATTGTGGAGTACAGAGGCAAATAAATAAATGATAGGTCTGGATAGAAGGAATGGGTAAAGTTTTGAGTTGAGACCTTTCTTCAAATTGAGTCAGGGGAGAGGGAGACGTGAGATGTGGAAGGGTAAGGTGTGAAAACGACAGATCAAAGCAGATGATAATCAAGGAAATGTAAATGGTCAAGTCAAGAGTGTTTTATTGTCATATGTCCCAGATAGAACATCAGAATATAGGGGCCATGGTCATCTCCACTGTGGATGCATGATGCTGTGCCTCATGGCTTCTTCATCTTAAGAGAGTACCATTTTCCTTGAACTTCGTACCCTTTGATCTCTCGTTTTCACACCTTACCCTTCCATATCTCTGTGTCTCCCTCTCCCCTGACTCTCAGTCTGAAGAAGGGTCTCCACCCGAAACATCACCCATTCCTTCTACACAGAGATGCTTCCTGTCCCACAGATTTTTTCTAGCATTTGGTGTCTATCTTCGGTGTAAACCAGCATCTGCATTTCACCTATACATTTTCAATCGTAATCGTTGCCAATTACTACTTACATGGCATTCACATTCACGCCCACTATAGACCCCCTGACTCCCACGGCTATCTAAACTACACTTCTTCCCACCCTGCTTCCTGTAAGGACTGCATCCCCTACTCCCACTTCCTCCGTCTACGCCGCATCTGTTCCCAGGATGAGGTGTTCCACACCAGGGCATCGGAAATGTCCTCATTCTTCAGGGAATGGAGGTTCCCCTCCCCTACTATAGACGAGGCTCTCACCAGGGTCTCTTCCATACCCCGTAACACTGCTCTCTCTCCCCATCCCCCCACTCGTAACAAGGGCAGAGTCCCCCTAGTCCTCACCTTTCACCCCACTAGCCGTCACAGACAACAAATAGTCCTCCATCATTTTCGCCACCTCCAACGTGACCCCACATCTTCCCATCTCTTTCGGTCTGCTTTCCGCAAAAACCGCTCCCTCTGTAACTCCCTGGTCAATTCTTCCCGTACCCTCCTCTCTCCAGGCACTTTCCCTTGCAACCGCAAGAGATGCTACACTTGTCGCGTTACCTCCCCCCTCGACTCCATTCAAGGACCCAAGCAGTCGTTCCAAGTGCAACAGAGGTTCACCTGCATCCCCTCCAACCTCATCTATTGCATCCGCTGCTCTAGATGTCAGCTGGTCTACATCGGTGAGACCAAGCGTAGGCTTGACGATCGTTTCGCCGAACACCTCCACTCGGTCCGCATTAACCAACCTGATCTCCCGGTGGCTCAGCACTTCAACTCCCCCTCCCATTCCGAATCCGAACCTCTCTGTCCTGGGCCTCCTCCATGGCCAGAGTGAGCACCACTGGAAATTGGAGGAGCAGCACCTCATATCCCGCTTGGGCAGTCTGCACCCTAGCGGCATAAACATTGACTTCTCCAATTTCCGGTAGCCCTTGCTGCCTCCTCCCCTTCTCAGCTCTCCCTCAGCCCTCGGGCTCCTCCTCTTCCTTTCTCCTTTCTTCTTCCCCCCCCCCCCCCCCCCCCCCCCCCCCCCACCCTACATCAGTCTGAAGAAGGGTTTCGGCCTGAAACATTGCCTATTTCCTTCGCTCCATAGATGCTGCCGTACCCGCTGAGTTTCTCCAGCATTTTTCTCTACCCACTACTTACATGGCAAGCACTTTCAAATGGAATGAGACCAAAATGTACAGGACTAATAGCTCTATTAAAAAGTTCTCTTTTAATTTTATCTTCTAACATATATGCGAGCTGAGGCTGTCTAACTCACTAATGAGGATCTGGGTACATCAGCCAATTCCATTATTTCCCTTGCGAGAAATTAAACTGACTTTAGTTTGTTGTTTAGAGAATCTTTAATGGCTGATTCAAGTTAACAACAATGTGCCTTTTTTGTGTCACTGGAGTCTCAGTTGAAAATGCCTTTTGTTGTTCCTTTGTCCTAGTAACCATAACTAGGAGGTACCATTACATACTTGATTTATATAGGATTTCAGCCCCATTACACCACCATTTGGAGCAAAACCCAAACTCCACACCATGGATGAGGGTGATCTTATGGAGGTGTATAAAATCATGAGAGGAATAGATCGGGTGGACAGACCGAGTCTCTTGCCCAGAGTAGGGGAACCGAGATCCAGAGGACATAGGTTTAAGGTGAGGGAGGAAAGATTTAATCAGAATCTGAGGGGTAACTTTTCAACACTAAGGGTGGTGGGTGTATGGAACGAGCTGCCAGAGGTCATAGTTGAGGTAGGGACGATTGCAACATTTAAGAAACATTTAGACAGGTACAAGGATAGACACAAAACGCTGGAGCAACTCAGCATGTCAGGCAGCATCTCTGGAGAGAAGGAATTTGTGATGTTTCAGATCAAACCCCTTCTTCAGTCTGAAACGTCACCCATTCCTTCTCTCCAGAGATGCTGCCTGTCCCGCTGAGTTACTCCAGCATTTTGTGTCTATATTTGGTTTAAACCAGCATCTGCAGTTCCTTCCTACACGGTACATGAATAGGACAGGTTTAGATGGATATGAGCCAAATAAAGGTAGGTGGGACTAGTGTAGATGGAACATGTTTGCCGGTGTGAGCAAGTTAGGCTGAAGGGCCTGTTCCCATGCTGTAAGACTCTATAACTCTAAACCCACTAATTGTCAATGTGCCCTCACTCGAATATTCTGAGGAAAATTACAATATAGCTGCATAATCAAAGAATGGTTTTGTAGCTGTGCCTTTCAGTCACATAGCCTCTGGCAAGATAAAATAACTTGCATTTATGTAGCCACTTTAATGCTGCAAAATGTCCCAAGTACAGTATTTCGCAGGGTGGCAGAGTGGCGTCGCAGTAGAATTGCTGCCTTGCAGCGCCAGAGACCCGGGTTCGATCCGGACTATGGGTGCTGTCTGTACGTTCTCCCTGTGACCACGTGGGTTTTTTTCTCGGTGCCCAGGTTTCCTCCCACACTCCTAAGACGTACGGGTTTGTAGGTTAATTGGCTTCAATAAACACTGTAAAATTGGCCCTAGTGAGTAGGATAGTGTTATTGTATGTGGTGATCAGTGGTCGGTGTGTGGAAGGGCCTGTTTCTGCGCTGTAACTCTAAAGTTGAAAGTTAAAAGACTCATTGTCATAAAAAGGTTGAACAGCAAACCACAAAAGAATATATTAATATGTGTAAACATATGGTCAGGTAGAGAGTTGTTTTCAGGAAATACTTTAAAGGCAGAAAGAGGAAGGGAGATCCAGGGAGGTTTTGGAAAAGTATTCATTAGTTCCGGGTATAAGCAGCTAAAGACACGACTTCCAATTGTAATCCATCATGATCGATCATTAAATTGGAGATTGAAATCACTCGTCTTAAATTCATGAACCTGAATGGTAGTTCTGATCTTTGGCTAGAAAATGATACTTAGTGGCTTCAGTCAAGTTTGGTGGCGCAACTGTTAGTGCTGCTGACTCCGCTCCAGGGACATTGGTTTACATCCTGACCTCAGATGCTGAATCTATGCACGTGATACATTCTCTCCATGACTTCATGAGTTTCCTCCTGGCTGTTACATAGTAAAGACATGAAGTAGATTAACAGGATAGCAGGAGTAGATAACAGGATGCTTTCAAGAGAGAGCTAGATAGGGCTCTTAACAATAGCGGAGTCAGGGGATATGGGGAGAAGGCAGGAAAGGGGTACTGATTGGGGATGATCAGCCATGATCACATTGAATGGCGGTGCTGGCTCGAAGGGCCGAATGGTCTACTCCTGCAACTATTGTCTATTGTCTATTGTCTAAATGGACACCAGTTATCCCTGGCTGTGACTGACTGGCAAAATAACAAAAAAGATGAGATGATGGGCATAGGTTTGTTACCAAACATCTCGCTTGCTGGATGGCATGTAAAAGGACCACAGGCAGAAAAGGACTCATCGCCTAACACCAGATGCACCTAGGAATATCACCAAAATGGTTCCTATTGAAACAGAGAAAGGTTGCAGCAGGAAAAGGAATATGTGAGCTTGTATGGACCTGAAAGACTGAATGGCTTTCCTCTATCAAAGTAAATAAATTGTGTTTTAACCATCCCAATCAGTCATCAAGGGTGTCACAAAGTGCTGCAGTAACTTTGTGTCATTTTTGATAAACCAACATCTGTAGTTCCACGTGTCCACTCTCCAGTCTTCACGAGTGAATAGGTGGATATACAGTACCTGCAAACTACCAGAGGAGGTCAGCGCTGAGCAATTATACCTCTGTAGAGTTATGAATTCCAGAAACGTATTACTGACTTTTTTACTTGAGGGTAAATTGCTTTGCATGTTAAGCTAACAATGTTTTTAAAAGTTTCATTGAAAACTTATATTGTAATGTTTCCCCCAAAAAATACTATAATTTCCCACTTGAACAATTCACTGTGTCAATTACAGCACACAGTTAATTTAGTATATTGCAATATCTCACAGCAGCTGACAACTAACTTCACGGCTAAAATATTGAGGGCTCCCCTTAAATAGACACAAGCAGTATACAAGCTGCACTGTTCCAACCTCTGAAACATTCTGCTGCTTCAAGGATAGCTGGAATAGTTGCTACAACAATATAATTAGATTGGAGAGAAGAGTAAGTAAGTTTATTGGCCAAGTATTCACATACAAGGAATTTGCCTCAGTGCACCGCCCACAAATAACAACAACAGAGGAATGGAGAGGGACAATGTTCCCAGCATCGTAGAGAGAGACTTGGATTGGCTGAGGGACAACATTACCCAGAGGAAATATATTCATTGTGTAATACTATGTGAGTGTGAGTTCACTCTACAAATGCCTAGACTTTGAGGAATTTTGAAATAGTAATAAATCCCATACTCTCTCCTGGTTGCTTTGGTCACCTAAATGTGTTTTTGAATGTGGATATTGAATTATATCACTCATGCCCCAATGAGCATTAAACTAGGATGAGGTATGGATTCACAGCAGTGTCATGGACTAACCTTGGCCTCAATTGGCAAAGTAAACCAGGCACATACAGAAGCCATTTGAAGTTACAAGAAGGTTCAGATTTCAATAGGAACCATTTTGGTGATATTCATTGCGTGCATCGGGTGTAGGCGATTAGCCCTTTTCTGCCTGTGGTCCTTTTGCATGCCATCCAGCAAGCGAGATGTTTGGTAACAAATATCCATTGGACTTCAGTCTAGAATACAGCAATGCTGCTGAAGATGCATGTGGGTGTGTCGATTAAGCCTTGAGGCTTTGTTTCAGAAGAAGGTGTTTTTATAAAATACATTTGTTCTGTGGGCAGACAAGAACTGGCCTCGCAATGAGATGTAAATTGGATTTTGAACTATTGTGGACATTATTTACCCAGAACCAGGGCAAACAAAATCCAGATGGAAGGTCATCAGGGTGCTCAGAATGCTGGATATGGTTGCAATTTTGTTTTTTTGTTGAATTAAACCTATTTTTGTTTCAGCATTGTGAGCAATTATTTCAAGGCAAGGTTTCTTTTACAAAATTTCATCATTATTACATCCCTCTTTTGTTCAATTGAATATTTTATTCTCAAGAACTACCTTGCTTCTTTAATCTTCTTTTCCTCACCAAGTTTCCTACATCTGATTTCACATCAGTTCTATGTCACCCTAACTGTTCATTTTTTTTAAATTCAGTAACTGTTTGGTCCATGACACCACAATGAAACTCAACACTCCATTTCTCCTCTGTCATCATTTCTCCATTTCTGGAGAACTTGATTGGCTCCAAACATACCTGCCCCATCTTTTGCAAAACCTTATCTTCCCAACTCCCATACTTCTCATGTGGACGGGTCTGAGGTTCACCACTTCCTCTTTAACTTTAAATTTTCCCTTAAGGACATTAGTCTATGTCAAGTTGTCAAGATCCACATTCATTTATGACAATACCAAGATATATCTCTTTGACAGTCCACACAATTGGTTAACATAATCTGTTATTTGAATAACTCTCTTTTCACAATATTAAAGGTGGTGCATAAATGCAAGTTGATAGAACTGAAAGAAGAAACTGAGGATTATGTCAAAATGAAAATCTGTGGCCTGATGTGAAACTGTTAAAGTTAATTTTCCAATTTCATGTTCTGGTTAGTACCCTTTCACATAAACATTTTGTTCACATCCTACATAAAAACTTCCATCCACATTAGTTAGAAAATAAATACATTCTTTGATCTTTTTGCTTCATAGTTCCGATAGGTAATGACGGATTGCTTTCCGAGCAGGTATAATAACACCTCAGTATTGGACCCGGAAGAATCATACACTCATACCCTGCTGCCTCTTGATCTCCATCTGCTGGTGAAAATTGTTAGCACTGAGGGTAAGTGCTATGACTGATTTAGCTTGTTACCGGAAATTAAAAGGTACTGCACCCAATAATTGACATTCTCAAAAAGAAAACACATAACAATGAACATTAAAGTACCTAATGCTCTCCTGTGCATTGTTTTAATGATGCCAATAAATTATAAACTTAACGTGTATTGCTGGAAGGATACAAATCCTAAGCGATTCTTCAGCCAAAATTACTGTGTATATAATTCTACTCAGTATCCTCATGAGATCTTTGTTATCATAAGACACAACTCTAGCCAATTTGTGTAACTCTACATCATATTAGGAAGTGGCTAAGTAACATAGCTGATGATGTGGGCCCCATTTGCAGTCTTGCAAACCTGTGCATATTATTTTCTTTAAAAGGCACTCCTTAGGGATTGGGGGTTATGTATTTCCTCTTCTTACGTGGGTGATGAAGCCAACATGAGAACTTCAAAATCTTCCACAGATAGAGCAAATGGTGGCTGATTGGTTGGGCAAATGGGTAGCTTGTGAGATAGTATACTCCTTCGCCAGCTTATACAGAAAATGCATGGACTCTAGGTTCGAAATACCATCCTGAATGTTCACGACAAATTTTTCATGACAAAACTCACTAAAGGTGTCTGTTTTGATGATGATGGGCTTGCGAATGATGGAGTCAGCTGACCGTATCTCGGGTTTAAAATTAGGAACATTACCCAAATACCTTTGACATTGGCTTATGCCCATCCACAGAATTTGGAGTGTTTTGCAGACAGTGTTGGTGATATTTTGCCAGTGCTTTAAAAATTCCAGCTGCCCAGGTCTCATTAGTGTATAGAAGGTACCAATCACTGTTGCCTGCTACTGTAGAGTATGCGTTTGTAGTTGGTCTGAAGTCTTGACCTTTGAATACTTTTTTCCTCCATCAATCAATGGCAGAGTCAGCACTTTCAATATGGTGATGAATTTTGTCATCTACGTGTAGGAAGGAACTGTAGATGCTGGTTTATACCGGAGATCAATAGTAAAATGCTGGACTAACTCAGCAGGACAGGGAGCATCTCTGGAGAGAAGGAATGGGTGACGTTTCTGGTCGAGATCCTTCTTCATCTATACATGCCTTCACTGAAAAGAAGCTACTGAAGTCAGGAAGCGATCCACACTTTCCAGGGTCTTTTCATGAACGATTATTGTTGCTCAACTTTGGGTTAGGATTATTAAAGCTGAAAGTCGAACTTCTCCCCTTTCACTCAAGGATTATATAAGCAAAGTTGTTGGGATACAAGCAGGATTTAGGTTTAGGTTTAGATCTATTATTACTGAGGTACAGTGAAAAGCTTTGTTTTCAAGATTCAAGATTCAAGATTCAAGACTAAATGTAATTGTCACATGTACCAATTAAGGTACAGTGAAATTTGAGTTACCATACAGCCATACTAAATAAAAAGCACATAAAATAAAGTTTGACATAAACATCCATCACAGTGGAATCAACATTCCTCACTATGATGGAAGGCAATAAAGTTCAGTCATCTTCCTCCTTTGTTCACCCGTGGTGGGCAGGGCCTTTGAACAGGACCGTTGCCGACGGTCCGCTGTTCAAGCCCTCTTGTCGGGATGATCGAAACTCCGTCGTCGGGGACGGATCGGTAAACTCCGTGGCATGGAGCTCCCAAGTCGGCCGCTTCTTACCGGAGACCTTCACAGTTTTAAAGTCCACAGGCCCCGCGGTTGGAGCTCCAATACTGGCAAAAGATCCCAGGGGATGGACAGGGGAGGGGGCGAGGGGGGGAGAGGAGAGGGAGGAGGGGGGGGGGAGAGAGAGGAGGGTGGAGAGAGAGGATGGGGTAGAGAGGGAGGAGGGGAGAGAGGGGGAGGGGGAGTGGGAGGGAGGTGGGGGGGAGAGAAAGGGGGGAGAGAAAGGGGAGAGGAGAGGGAAGAGTGGGGGAGGGGGGGAGATTGGGGGAGAGGAGGGGGGAACAGGAGGGCCTAGGGAGAGGAGGAGGGGAAGAGGAGATGGGGGGAGAGGAGATGGGGAGAGCAGATGGGGGGAGAGGAGGAGGAGGGAAGGGAGGAGGAGGGGGAGGGAGGAGGAGGGTGGGGGGAGAGTAGGGGACAGAGGAGGAGTGGGAGAGGACTAGGGGAGCGTTGGGTCCCATCCCCTCAATGCGCGGTTGCGGTGGGGGGGGGGGGCGGCCTGCAGTGTCAAACACACACTAACCACCTCCCACACACATTAACCACCCCCCTTGATATTGGAGAGATGGGGTTGAGAGGTGGGGAGGAGGCGGGGAGGGAGGGGAGGAGGGGGGGATGAATGGGGGAAGGGGGGGGTGGAGCGACGGGGGGGGGAGAGGGGTGTGAGCGGGGGGTAGCAGAGGGGAGGAGTGTGGGGGAGCGGGCGACAACCAAAGGACTGGCAGACAGACAGACAGACAGACAAAACAGACCAACAGACAGACAGACAGACAGACAGACAGACAGACAGACAGACAGACAGACAGACAGATGCGAATCATGATCTATACTCTCAGATCTCTCCATTCTGCAACATGCTCTCTGGCTCTCTAATTTACAGTGTAAATCTTGCCCTGGCTTGACAAATAGAAGTCACACTTGTCAGAGATAAGTTCCATTTGAGTTTTGCTGTGAACCAAAAGAAGCACTTCTTCTTTGCTATATAACTCCACATAGCACCATTTATAAAGAAGGCACACATGGGCATGGTAGCCGAGGACAAAACCTCTACATAGGCCAATGACTTAAAGTAAGTGAAGGAGAAAGAGGGAGGTTTGGTAATTACTTGAATGGAAAGAGGACTGTACATGGGCACATCAATTTCACTTGGGCAGCTTACAACCCAGCGGTATGGATATTGATTTCTCCAACTTCAAGTAACCCTTGTATTCCCTCTCCATCCCTCCCCACCCTAGTCATCGTACTACTGTCACTGTCACCCTGCTTAGTTTCCCTGTTTGTATCTGCTCGTTATCACCTTCTCCACAGCCAACAATGGGCCATTGTGGGCTCCCCCTTTCCTTGATCATCATTGCTGGCTTTGATTTGTCCTTGTCATACCTTTCATTCATTTGGCCTTGGTACCTCTTCACACCTCTAGTTTCCCTCTCCCCTGATTCTCAGTCTGAAGGAGGGTCTCGACCCGAAACTTCATCTACTCCTTTTCTCCAGAGATTCTGCCTAGGGGTCAGGCAGTGGGGTGGGCGAGGGGGTGAGGCAGTGAGGGGGCGAGGCAGGCTGGCAGGCGAGCGAGCGAGCAGGCATCGACCAAAGGACTGCGAGTTGAGCCGCCGCAGTCTTCAGCTACGATCTTTGGTCTTCAGTCGACTGACCGATTTCATCTCCGGCTGTGTCTTTTGAGTAACGGAGGGGATGAGGGAGGGGTGGAGGGGGAGGATGGATGGGTGACATCACTTGCAGCACGAGGAAGAAGACACGCAGACCCATTGTGACATCATCAGCGAAAGACAGTCGATTTTTAAATCCAAAGTTTTGTCAGTTGTTTGAACATTTTCATTCATATCTCGAGAAATAAATCATGACATTTTCAGATAAGGCATTTTTGGACTCCAGGGGAAAAATGTCTACCGGAATATGTTTTTTTTCGCAAAGATGTGATTACGCACACACACACACACACACACACATATAAATACACATCAAGATCAGAGTTTTATGTGTCGAAATGCAGATCAGATCATCAGAAGATCATTATTAGTAAAAAGTTAAAAAATAAAGGTAGATAGACTTAGTATTTACTTTAAATAAAGAGCTTTCCTGGTCTTTTTTTGTGAAAAATTTCAAAACATATTCGGTAACTGTTTTTGCATTGAGACTCGAAGGCAAAATTTTATTTTTTCTTTAATGCGTTTATAGGCAGTATTTCATCTAGAAAAAGCACGTAATGTAGTATTTGATAATAATTTATAATACGCATATATTATCTATACATAATTAAAATTCTGATTTATAATCTTCCGGTTTGTGCGGTTTTTCTATTTGCGCAAAAGTGGTACGCGATAGCGCTACGATTTTTAATCAGCTCACTCACCGTTCTACTGTGCTGTGAGTGCACCAAGTTTTGTTCTGATCGGTTAGCGAGGTTTCAAAATCTTAAAACCACACGTGCACAGATCGATCTCTCCTGCCAGTCAGCGCCGCCGCACGGTCCGCACCTTCCTGCGCCATCACGTCTTTACTGGAGCTGAGAGACGCTGTGAGTAGCCAGAGGAGGTCTCCAACCGGACACAATTTTTGGAGGGACGGGAAGTAGCACGGAGTCGGAAATGTCGCCAAATGGAAAGCGGAGAGTCTGCTCCCGGCGGAGGAGAGCGTCCAGCACCCACTGTGAATCCCAAACGCACTGCCATCACAATGCCCCGCAGCTCCAGCCCATTTCCCTCGGGTCCTCCTCGCTGGTTCCTGCCCCCCTCCTCTGTGATACCCCCCTCTCCCCCATGGCTCTTCCCCAGTCTTTTCTCCGAGACCTCCACCCCCCGCATCCCCACCCACACACCAGCGCGGCCGTAGCTGCTGATGCTTCCGGACTGAGCCGAGAATCCGCGCCGATGGCTAATTCTCCTCCGGGGCACACAAGAAGGGAGAGGAGTGGAAACCTCGAGATCCTGGAGAGGTGAGGAGGGGATAGAAGAGGGAGGGTGAAGAGGAGAGGGAGAGAGTGCGAAGGATGAGCTGTGCTTGTGCAGTTGGGGGCTATGGGTGAGCGGTGGAATATTGCGTTGGGGGACAAAGCCTCCTGCGTGCCGCACTTAAACCCCTGTCTCACGGTGCGAGTCGACCCATGAGTGACCCCGAGTTTAAAACAAATTAAACTCGTGGTAATCACGTACAATTAATGTAGTGGGAACGTCAGAACTCATGGACGCAACTTAGCGACTCGTGGCGCTAATGGCAGGTACCCGTGCAACTTGTTAACTCTTGAAAAATTTCAAACATGCTTAAAGTTTTCCACGAGTCAAATTTACTCTTGAAGTTAAAATTTGAAACATTTAAACTCGTTGTAAGAACATAGTAGCCCGTGAGTTTACCTTAATGATTCGTGAGTCTACCATGGGCACTCTTTAACTCAGCGGGCAGGCAGCATCTCTGGAGAGAAGGAATGGGTGACGGGATGACATTTCCAAAATTCTGCTGCGTCTTTGTGTTACTCCAGCACCGTGTGTCACTTTTTGTCAACTAGCATCAGCCCTTTCTTGTGTCTGACATTATTTGTATCCGTGGCAGTTGATTGTCGCTCCCTTCAGTTTCCCAGCGGGTCGGGACGGGAGGGAATGGTGGGGGGGGGAGGGATGGGAGTCGGGGGGAATGGGATGAGTTGGGGTGACTTAGTACAGTAGACAGGTGTATGATAGGTGCACCGACTGTGTGGGCAGACACTTTGGTAGTGATTGCCCATGGGGAGAGAGGGAGGGGGAGAGAAGGGAGAGAGAGAGAGGAGGATGGGAGAGAGAAACACAGAGAATCAGAGGAACAGAAGAATCTGAAGCAAACACCTCACTATTATTGGTTCTTATTTATGGGATAAAAATCTTCTATCCAGGGTAACAAGAATAACAATGCGCAAAATGGTTATTGTGATGATATGGGGAAGAAGGATTTAAAAAGCTGCCGCTAACAATTATATTAACCGGCGTGGAAATTTCTGCATGGATAGATGACGACTCAGAGCATGTCAATAGCGATCTTTTTGTTCATTTCTCCTATCTCAGGATAAAGATTAAAAAAATAACAAATAGTCCTGCATGTTGAGTGCATAACAAGAATGACTAAAGGTCAGAGCTGTCCCTTCCACACCTCATTATGCAAATACCAAAGATGGGTAAAAATACCAGATTTAAACCAATTCAGGCAGGAAACCTTTTATCAATTAAACATTCTCAAGTTGCCTTTGCTGTTTATTAACTGATAAAAAATTATCATCAGTAGATTTTGCTTTCAATTATTTTAATTGATAATTTTTTACATCCTGGCAGCACCAGCGACCCGGGTTCGATCCTGACCTCGGTGCAGAGTTTAAGCTTTGTCTTTCATTCAGAGGTTGCGGGCGGGCTGGGGTGACTGTAGGGCTCTGAAAACTTTGTTTCCCAGGACTGGGGTGAGTGTGAACGGGGTGGTTTCTGGTCAGATCTGCCCAATCAGCATTGTTTTGAGCCGCTGCTTTTTATACAGTTTAAGTCGCGCCGGTGGGACTGCTGCTCTGATGGACATACTGGGTGAGTAGAGAGAGACACACACACTGCTATCCCTACGGTCTACGGACCTTGCTGTCGGGGGAAAAAATAACGTTAATGTTCAATTTACCTAATCTTTATGTTAGAAGTTTACCAACGTTTTGATGAGAGATAAATTAAGGGAGTAAAACAATCTTACTGGACACAAAAAGCTGTAGTAACTCAGCCAAGCCAGCAGCATCTCTGGAGTGAAGGGTTGAAACGTTTTTTTTCAGTCTGAAAAAGGGACTCGACCCGAAACGTCACCCATTCCTTCTCTCCAGAGATGCTGCCTGTCTCCAGCATTTTGTGTCTATCTTCAGTGTAAACCAGCATCTGCAGTTCCTCCCAGCAAAAACAACAGCCTATGCCTTTCAATGATTGATGCCAGACCTTGAACAAATGCAGTTCAAATGGACTTTTGAATGCAATTTTGGAAGGATTGTTTCTTGAAACAAACCACTCTAAAAGTTTGAAGGAAGGAATTGCAGACACTGGTTTAAACCGAAGAGAGACACAAAATGATGGACTAACTCAGCTGGTCAGGCAGCATCTCTGGAGAAAAGAAATAGGTGATGTTTCGGGTCGAGATCGTTCTTCAGGCTGGGTCTTTTTATAGTGAAAAAAAAACTGTATGACATCACTTTTACCATGTGATGATTTTTACACACTACCTAGACGTTGTTGGCTCAAGAGTAACTCGGGAGAGGAACTTGGTAACTCGGGAGACGAACATGGTACATCGCAGAAATGAGAAGTAAACGGCAAACTTAGACATACCCGTGGGAACTCGGTTAAACTCTTGAACATAAACTTGGAATCTCGTACATAACCACGAGTCTGTTTTTTTTCTTTCACTCGGGGTCACTTGTGGGTGGACTCGCACCGTGAGACAGGGCCATTAGTCTAGTATCTCATTAAAGGGTCATCAATACTTTACGGGCATTCCAGACAAAAGCGATGCGGGCAGCAGGCCCGTCTCAGACTGGCTCCATGGCTTCCCCATTAAATCCTCATTAAATCATACTGATGCAATAATGCTATGATGAAAGCAAATAATATTATTCATTATACCTCTACATTTCCCAACACTACATAATATTATGGATCATAATTTCTACGAATTACGATGTATAAAAATGTGTAGGCTCACACAAAATGTGAATGCTAGTCTTCACAAAATATATGCAAACATTTTATGAGATTTCAGGAAATTCCCGGCCCTCCTTTGGCTCCCGGGCCCCCTTTTGGAACCCGGGCCCGGGAACGATGTACTCCCTGCACCCCCCTCTCTTTGAGGTTGTGTTTATCAGGGGTGTTTTATACGGGTTACACAGTTAATCTATGATTATCATAATCATAATAATCATAATCATAATCATACTTTATTAGCCAAGTATGTTTTGCAACATACAAGGCATTTGATTTGCCATACAGTCATACTAATAAAAAGCAACGGAACACACAAAACACATTTTTTGTTTTGAGCCCCAAGCAGGCCTCCAGCTCCATGTTGTTAGGCCGCACAGCGACAGGAGATACGACCCGGAAAACAATCACACCTCCGGCAAGGAAAGAGATTGTAAAAAAAGTTTCATGTGACCCCACACCCCCACCCCCCACATAAAACAAACTAGAGAACATTAACACAAACTTTTGAAACACACTAAAATGAATAAGAAAAGAACGCAAGGACAGACAGGCTGTTGGCAAGGCTGGCACTGCGTGCGCCACCGGTGGTATTTGTGTCAATGAGGCCAGATGTCATGTTCAATTGACTCAAAGCAGATGGTTTCATGATGATCTCACCGGATGGTTATTGAGGAAGTGTTTTTGCTAATTCGAACAGACTGTGATGAGGAAGTTGCTGGTCTCGTTTTACATACATGCTGCCTGACCTGCAGAATGTTTTCAACATTTTCTGCTTTTAGACAGTGGAAGTTCCCAAAATGGCGGATGAATAAGGCCGAGCACCATAGAAGGATTACTCAATCAAGCCAACTTGGACAGAGAATAAGGATAATCGGACACTGATAATCAGGGTCTGAAGAAAGGCCCCACCCAGAAACGTTCTCTGTGCATTCCCTCACAAATGCTGCCCGGCCAACTGACTGTTTTGCGCTCAGGTTTCCAGCATTTGCGGTTTCTTTTATCTCCTAATCAGAGACTTTGTCAGTCATTATTTTGGTCAGGGATATTGCAATGCTGCTGTGGGAATTTTAGGTTTGCAAAAGTAATTCAGGAATCCCAGCATGGATGCAGATCTGAATGAAGGGCAATCCTATATAAATTCTTCATTGAATTAATTTAAATTAAAACCGGTTAACCATTGTCAGTATACACTTGCCCATAAAATAGTGAGATCTGTATACTGCAGGTATACTGCGACATTGTATACTGCATAATATACTGTATACTACAAAAATGTACACAGCAATTATCATGTGCACTGAAATATAGATTAAAATATTGTTCAGCTTACTGTCCAGGCCGTATCAGACATGAGTGCAATCAGACCTACATGAGTTCAATAAAGCAAATAAAACACTGCAGAATAGTGTTACAGATAAAAAGGGCCCAGAGCCACAATGACAAAAAGTTACAGGATTAACAATGACATCAAAAACATCAATGAGGTCTGTTCAAGTCAGATAAGAAGCTATTCTTGAATCTCATGGGTTGCCTATTCCGACACGATGGAACAGGCCTTAAGGGCCTGTCCCACTTAGGTGATTTTTTAGGCAACTGCCGGCGACAGTCACAGTGCCTGCGGGTCGCCGAAATGGACCCACCCTACGACAATGTCTACGAAGAGTTACTGCCTAGTTGACATCAAGCTACAAGAAGCTACGTCAACTGGCGACACAATTCCTCGCGACTTGTGACGTCCACCTACGACAACCACGACGACACCCACGACAACCTATCTCAACCGATGTCTAGTATCTCATTAAAGGGTACATCAATACTTTGCGGACATTCCAGACAAAATCGAACAAAAGCGATGCGGGCACTGGGCCTGTCTCAGACTGGCTCCATGGCTTCCCCATTAAATCCTCATTAAATCATACTGATGCAATAATGCTATGATGAAAGCAAATAATATTATTCATTATACCTCTACATTTCCCAACACTACATAATATTATGGATCATAATTTCTACGAATTACGATGTATAAAAATGTGTAGGCTCACACAAAATGTGAATGCTAGTCTTCACAAAATATATGCAAATATTTTATGAGATTTCAGGAAATTCCCGGCCCTCTCCTTTGGCTCCCAGGCCCCCTTTTGGAACCCGGGCCCGGGAACGATGTACTCCCTGCACCCCCCTCTCTTTGAGGTTGTGTTTATCAGGGGTGTTTTATATGGGTTACACAGTTAATCTATGATTATCATAATCATAATAATCATAATCATAATCATACTTTATTAGCCAAGTATGTTTTGCAACATACAAGGCATTTGATTTGCCATACAGTCATACTAATAAAAAGCAACGGAACACACAATACACATTTTAACATGAACATCCACCACAGTGACTCCTCTACATCCTCACTCTGATGGAAGGCAAAAAAAAGTTTAATCTCCACCCTTCTTTGTTCTCCCGCAGTCGGGAGCCTCGAGCCTTCTGTTGACGGGAAGATCTTGGCTCCCGCAGCTGGCGGCGTGCCTCCTCCTCGGGGGATCAAGTTCCTGCATCGGGGGGACGTCAGCTCCCCCACACCAGCGATTGGAACCCGGGTCGCGGCTAGTCGAAGCTTCTGCATCGTTGGAAAGACTCCCGAGAATGCGAGTCCTTGATGCTAAAGTCCACAGGCCATGGTTGGAGCATCGATCCCAGGCAAGGAATCGACTCCGACATAAGTCCACGCCCCGCGGTGGGGCTCAAAGTCAGTCCCAAGCATTGTCAGAATACACTTGCCCATAAAATAGTGAGATCTGTATACTGCAGGTATACTGCGACATTGTATACTGCATAATATACTGTATACTACAAAAATGTACACAGCAATTATCATGTGCCACTGAAATATAGATTAAAATATTGTTCAGCTTACTGTCCAGGCCGTATCAGACATGAGTACAATCAGACCTACATGAGTTTCAATAAAGCAAATAAAACACTGCAGAATAGTGTTACAGCTAAAAAGGGGCCAGAGCCACAATGACAAAAGCTTACAGGATCAACAATGACATCAAAAACATCAATGAGGTCTGTTCAAGTCAGATAAGAAGCTATTCTTGAATCTCATGGGTTGCCTATTCCGACACGATAAACCCTTAAGGGCCTGTCCCACTTAGGTGATTTTTTAGGCAACTGCCGGCGACAGTCACAGTGCCTGCGGGTCGCCGAAATGGACCCACCCTATGACAATGTCTACGAAGAGTTTACTGCCTAGTTGACATCAAGTTACGAGAAGCTACGTCAACTGGCGACACAATTCCTCGCGACTTGTGACGTCCACCTACGACAACCACGACGACACCCACGACAACCTTCGACCACACAGTCGACAACCTACGACAACCGATGTCAACCTATCTCAACCGATGTCAACCTAGCTACAACCCTGTCGGCGACAAATGAAGACAACTGGAGACTTCTCCTGACACCGGTACTGTTGACGTAGGATGACGTAGGTAGTTGCCAATGGAATTAACCAATGTCACCTGGCGTCATCCTGGCGACAACCTATGACAGCACCTACGACAGGAGAAGACAGGCAACGTCAAGCCCACTGTCGCTGAAAGGTTTTGAACATTTCAAAATCCAAGTTTTGATTTAAAGTTACGACACTTGAGGACACAACTCACGACAATACAGGCATCAGACAATATAGACAATACAGGAAGGCACTAGAACGGGTGGTGAAAACCGCCCAGTACATCATCGGTGCCCCCGCTCCCTGCCATGGATGCCCTCCACCGAAAACGGTGTCTGAGATGGGCCGGGAAGATCATCAAAGACCCCTCCCACCCTAACCATGGACTGTTTGCCCTCCTACCATCGGGGAGGCGGTACAGGAGCCTCAGGTCCCGCACTAGTAGGATGAGGAACAGCTTCTATAACAACACCATCACACTGCTGAACTCAGAGTCCCGCCGATAGATTTCTCCAGTCTCTCCGTCCACATTGTCTGCATTCTGTATCTATTTATATATTGCTATTACTACGAACTGACGGTAAACTGCATTTCGTTGTACCCATACTTGTATCTGTGCAATGACATTAAAGTTTGAATTGAATTGAATCACCCCGCATCACCCTGAGACCATGTGGCGACAGCCTATTTTCCGGCTGTCGCTGAAATAATCGTGTATGTGGGACAGGCCCTTATATCTTATTCGTGCTTTGAGTCAGTGAAGTACCAAAGAATCATACATGGCCTCAGGTTAAATGAAATGAAGAGAAGGAATGTATTTAGCCTAAGTGGCCATCTGTCATCTGTTTCATCACTTTTGTTGGAAAAGGTATCATTCTCACCTACAATGCTCACCGTGCAAAAATAAATCACTAGTTATGCACCAAAAAACAACATTCCAGTTTTAAGCCTCAACACGGGATGTCCTTCAGATATGAAGCAGAGAAGAGTGTGATTAAAGGTGAAAAAAGTCTCTGACCACCAGATTATGACAAACAAAAAAGCATATTTTAATTAACCCAAATACTTTGATTGTCTTCTACGAAATAATTGCATTTTGAGTCAACCTGCTTTGAAACTAAATTTCACCCAAGGCTCGCAATACCTATCAAAGCTGTCATGAAACGAGGCAGCGACTCCTGTAAATGCCTTCGATGGCGGAGGTCAGCACCCATGATGGACTCCGCAGATTTCACAATTTTTTGCAGTCTTCTTTGCTCCTGGGTGTTAAAATTGCTGAACCAAGCCGTGATGCAACCAGTCAATATGCTCTCTACTGTACGCCTGTAGAAATTCAAGAAAGCACTCTCTGACATACAGAATCCCTGCAATCGTCTCAGGAAGTAAGGCGTTGATGGGCTTTCTTTATAATTGCATCATCGTGCTGGATCCAGGAAAGATCTTCAGAGATGCACATGTCCAGGCATTTGAAGCTTTTGACTCACTCCACCATTGTCCTGTCAATATAGAGAGGTTTGTGGGTCCTCATCCTTCCTCTTCCAAAGTTCACAATCAGTCCCGTGGTCTTACTGACATTCAGAACAAGGTTGTTGTGATGGCACCATTTGGTCAGTCAATCGATCTCCCTTCTATCATCATCTGTACTTCGTCCAATAATGGTGGTGTCTTTGGCGAACGTGAAGATGCAGCTCGCACTGTATTTGGCTACACAGCCGTGAGGATAGAGTGAGTAGAGCAGGGGGATGAGCATGCAGCCTTGCGATGCTCCCATATTGATGGTTATCATGGAAGAAGTGTTGCCACCAATTCATACACACTGTGGTCTGTTGATGATGAAGTCGAGGATCCAGTTGCAGAGAGATGCACTGAGACCCAGTTCCATGAGCTTGGTAACCAACTCGGAGGTGATGATGGTTTTGAACGCTAAGCTGTAGTCTATACACAACAGCCTGTTGTAAGTTTTTATGGTCCAACTGGTCCTACGCTGAGTGGAGAGCCAGTGATATCGCATCCTCCATTCACCTGTTGTGCCAGTAGGCAAATTGTAGGGGGTCAGAGGGTAAATGACTTAGGGTTTTTCAATAGACAATAGACAATAGGTGCAGGAGTAGGCCATTCGGCCTTTCGAGCCAGCACCGCCATTCAATGCGATCATGGCTAATCATCCCCAATCAGTACCCCGTTCCTGCCTTCTCCCCATATCCCCTGACTCCGCTATCTTTAAGAGCCCTATCCAGCTCTCTCTTGAAAGTATCCAGAGAACCGGCCTCCACCGCCCTCTGAGGCAGAGAAGTCCGGAGACTCACAACTCTCTGTGAGAAAAAGTGTTTCCTCGTCTCCGTTCTAAATGGCTTACCCCTTATTCTTAAACTGTGGCCCCTGGTTTTGGACTCCCCCAACATCGGGAACATGTTTCCTGCCTCTAGAGGTTCCAAACCCTTAACAATCTTATAAGTTTCAATAAGATCCCCTCTCATCCTTCTAAACTCCAGAGAGTACAAGCCCAGCCGCTCCATTCTCTCAGCATATGACAATCCCCCTATCCCGGGAATTAACCTTGTGAACCTAAGCTGCACTCCCTCAATAGCAAGAATGTCGTTCATCAAATTAGGCGACCAAAACTGCACACAATACTCCAGGTGTGGTCTCACTAGGGCTCTGTACAACTGCAGAAGGACCTCTTTGCACCTGTACTCGACTCCTCTTGTTATAAAGGCCAACATGCCATTCACTTTCTTCATTGCCTGCTGTACCTGCATGCATACTTTCATAGACTGATGAACAAGGAGCCCCAGATCCCATTGTATTTCCCCATTTCCCAACTTGACGCCATCTAGATAATAATCTGCCTTCCTGTTTTTGACACCAAAGTGGATTATCTCACATTTATCCACATTAAACTTCATCTGCCATGCATCTGCCCACTCTCCCAACCTGTTCAAGTCACCCTGCATTCTCATAGCATCCTCCTCACTGCTCACACTGCCATCCAGCTTTGTGTCATCTGCAAATTTGCTAATGTTACTTTGAATCCCTTCATTGATGTATATTGTAAATAGCTGCGGTCCCAGCAACGAGCCTTGCGGTACCCCACTAGTCACTGCCTGCCGTTCGGAAAGGGAACCGTTAATCCCTACTCTTTGTTTCCTGTCTGCCAACCAATTTTCTATCCATGTCAGCACTCTACCCCCAATACCATGTACCCTAATTTTGCCCACTAACCTCCTATGTGGGACCTTATCAAATGCTTTCTGAAAGTCCAAGTACACTACATTCACTGGCTCTCCCTTGTCCATCTTCCTAGTTACATCCCCAAAAATTTCCAGAAGAATTGCCATTCGTAAATCCATGCTGACTCGGATCGATCCTGTTACTGCTATCCAAATGTGCGGCTATTTCATCTTTCATAATTGATTCCAGCATCTTCCCCACCACCATGGCTAACTGGTCTATAATTCCCTGTTTTTTCTCTCCCGCCTTTCTTAAAAAATGGGATAACATTAGCTACCTTCCAATCCACAGGAACTGATCCTGATTCTATAGAACATTGGAAAATTATCACCAATGCATCCATGATTCCTAGAGCCACTTCTTTAAGTACCCTGGGATGCAGACCATCAGGCCCTGGGGATTTATCAGCCTTCAGTCCCATCAGTCTACCCAACACCATTTCCAGCCTAATATGGATTTCCTTCAGTTCCTCCGTCACCCCAGATCTTCTGGCCGCTACTATATCAGGAAGTTTGTTTGTGTCCTCCTTAGTGAAGACGGATCCAAAGTACCTGTTCAACTCATCTGCCATTTCCTTGTTCCCTATAATAAATTCACCTTTTTCGGTCTTCAAGGGTCCAACTTTGGTCTTAACTATTTTTTTCCTCTTCACATACCTAAAGAAGCTTTTACTATCCTGCTTTATATTCTTGGCTAGCTTACCTTCGTACCTCATCTTTTCTCCCAGTATTGTCTTTTTAGTTATCTTCCGTTGCTCTTTAAACATTACCCAATCCTCTTGCTTCCTGCTCATCTTTGCTATGTTGTACTTCTTCTCTTTTATTTTTATACTGTCCCTGACGTCCCTTGTCAGCCGCAGTCACCCCTTACTCCCCTTGGAATGAACTGATCCTGCACCTTCTGTATTATTCCTAGAAATCCCTGCCATTGTTGTTCCACTGTCATCACTGCTAGGGTATCTTTCCAGTCAACTTTGGCCAGCTCCTCCCTCATGGCCCCATAGTCCCCTTTATTCAACTGCAACACTGACACCTCCATTCTACCCTTCTCCCTCTCCGATTATAGATTAAACCTGACCATATTATGGTCACTTCCTCCTAATGGCTCATTAATCTCGAGGTCCTTTATCAAATCCGGTTCATTACATAACACTAAATCCAGAATTGCCTTCTCTTTGGTAGGCTCCAATACAAGCTGCTCTAACAATCCATCACAAAGGCACTCTGTAGAAAGTCCCTTTCTTGGGGTCCAGTACCAAGCTGATTTTCCCAGTCTACCTGCATGTTGAAACCCCCCATAACAACCACAGCATTACCTTTGCTACATGCCAATTTTAACTCCTGATTTGTTACTCTGCCGTTAATCTCTAAATGCACAGGTCCTGATCAATAATATTTCAATACCAGGCAACTAACAGCCTATATTGTATTATATTATAATAGATTTTCAGCCCTTATATGGCATTCTCCAAAATGCTACAGCAGAACCATGCTGTAGCACAACCGTGGGTGAAAACGGTGGCGCAGCGGTAGAGTCGCTGCCTTACAGCCAATGCAGCGCCGGAGACCCGGGTTCGATCCCGACTACGGGTGCTGTCTGTACGGAGTTTGTACATTCTCCCCGTGACCTGCGTGGGTTTTCTCCGAGATCTTCGGTTTTTTCCAACACTCCAAAGACGTACAGGTTTGTAGGTTAATTGGCTTGGTAAATGTAAAAATTCTCCCTTGTGGCTGTAGGATGGTGTTAATGTGCGGGGATGGCTGGTCAGCGCGGACCCAGTGGGCCGAAGGGCCTGTTTCCGCGCTGTATCTCTGAACTAAACTAAACAACAGGAAAAACATTATTTATGCTAATATCACTCCAAAAGAGGCCTGGAAAGAGAACACACAAACACTAGAAAATAGGGGTAACACTAAGTCACCAAGCCCCTCAAAACTGCCCCACCACGCTATATGATCATGGCTGATCCAATTTGCCTTCTGTGCCATTTCCCCACAACTGTCCATTCTTGGTCTTTCAAGTATACTTTGCATTTATCAGGTTCTGGCCTCAACATCGATGAACTGGAGTGGAAATGTGATGTTATCTGTGCAGAAATTCCAGGGTGTGCTGTCAAATTAAGTTCAAATGGCATGAGGTGGCTCTAGAGATGAAGTAAGCCACTTGGAATTGCATTGGAATAGTTAATGTTCTTGCAATAGTTAATGTTCAGTATTGTGATCCTGCATCCCACTCCCTTTGCTGACTGCATTTCATTCTTCACCGTTTCCACCAGGCAAAGAAATTCCACGGCCAGTTACATATTCACCTCTACCCCCTTTCTGTTTTCTACAAGTACCACTCTCTCCATGATTGCCTGCTCCGCTCATTCCTCCCCATCCACCTCTCCCAGTCACCTGACATGTTCCCCTGCAACATTAGGAGATGCAACTCCTGCCCCTACACATCCTTCTTCACCACCATCCACAGACTTCAACAGCCCTTGCAGAGATTCATGCGCCTCTCCTCCAACCTGTTCCACTGTATTTGGTGCTCTTGATGTGTCTACATTAGCATAGGTGAACATCTTGTGGAGTGTCAGCACTCTATCTGCAAGGCCACCCTGAGCTTCCAGTTGCATGTTACTGCAACTCACCTTCCCATTCCCACACCAAATGTCTGTCCTCGGCCTTCTCCTGTACCATAGAAAAGCTAAATACAAACTAGAGCAGCACCTCTTATTCCAGCAGGGTAACCTACATCCCATTGTTTTTTTGCAACTTCAGATAACCCTCTCTCTCTCTCTGCTCCTATTCCACTCATGCCGGCCTGCCAAGGTTCACCTTCCTCTTTACCATCTGCCCACTACCCACAAAGCTATCCACCTGGGATGCTTCCCTCTGGCCGACCCTCACTATCACCTTCCCCATCTTCTGCCTATCATGCCTCCCATATCTGGTTCCTCTTCAAGCCTCCTCACCTTTCCCTTTCCCTTCCCACCATTTGGCTCCATCTGTGTATTGCTTTTGGTTTTTTTTCTTATCAAGTTCAAGTTCAAGTGAGTTTATTGTCATGTGTCCCTGATAGGACAATGATATTCTTGCTTTGCTTCAGCACACAGAACAAAGTAGGCATTTACTACAAAACAGATCAGTGCGTCCATATATAATTATATAAATACATAATTTAATAATAATAATAATAATAATAATAATAATAATAATAATAATAATAACTTTATTACGGACTCAAGGTCCAGACAAGGGGCAACATTACATTAAAAATGCATTGCATCTCAAATATCATAAATATATATAAAATCATGGTAAATCACATAAACACGTCATAATTTATATATTTTTAACAAAACCCACAAAAGTTAAAAATCCAGAGTAAAAAAATGATCAATGTCGTACAACGAGACAACGATACCAGTGTCTCCACAACTGGGATTCGTAGCGTGTAGTGCTAACCCTTATGTTTGTCAAGGCCACAATAAGCACATTTTTAGAGTAATTTATCCTGCAAATGAATTTATACATGTGATGTCTTAGGATAGCTTCTAGAGTACTGACTCCTGCAGCCACAAACATATTACTGGCACTACACCACCTTGGTTGCCTTAACAGTGTTCTCATGGCATCGTTATATGCAACCTTTAGTCTTTGCATACTTGTCTTTAAATAGTTCGACCACAGGTGCGCAGTGTAGAGGGGTGTGCAGTATGCTCTAAATAGCGACATCTTCACCACATCTGCACACGCAAAAAAATTTACGCAAGAGGATATTCGCCTGTATATACAGCATGCGTCGTTGCCTATAAATATCCTCATCATCTGTCATTTGTTCTGTAATAATATGCCCTAGATATTTTATCTTATTACAGACACTAAGATTGTTGTCAGACAATTTAAAATCAGGATATTTTAGGCTTTTATCCTCTTTGGTTCTACAGACCATAACAGCACTCCTACTAGCATTATATTTAATGTCATGTTCCAAACCATACACGAAACATGCAGTAAGGAGCTGCTGGAGACCAGCACTAGATGGACCAAAGACCACAAGATCATCTGCATACATAATATGGTTCACTAAAATATTACCAATCACGCACCCAGTGTTACAGGCTTTCAATTGTTTAGACAGATTATCAATATATAGATTAAAAAAGGACTGGGGATAAAATTCCCCCTTGTCTAACACCATTGCTAACCCCAAATGGGGCTGAGACCCTATTGCCCCATTTTATTTGCATAGTCTGGTGGGCATACCAGTAGGCCAGTATTCTCACAATGTATTTAGGCACCCCTCTTTGACGCATTTTACCAAACAGCTTTCTGTGATTAACACGGTCAAAGGCTTTGGAAGCATCAATAAAGCACATAAGGATTGAAGAGTTTTTGCCTCTATATTTGTTTACAATCTCCTTTAGGGCATATATGCATGTCAGTGCCATGTTTAGCTTTAAAGCCAAACGTTATCTGTGGAGTTAACAAACTCATGTATTCTATCCAGCAGAACTCTTTCTAAGACTTTTGACAATATGCTGGCTAAAGCTATGGGCCTGTAATTATTTAAACTGCCTACTTTACCCGCTTTGTCCTTAATAACCGCACTAACAGGACAGACAACATTGAGTCTGGTAACATGCCATGAATCATAAAGCCAGTAAAACAAATAGCTAGGAGAGGAGCTATCCTCATACTCGCATACTTAAGATGTTCAGCAGAAATATGATCCAAGCCACTTGCTTTGTTGTTGGACAGCTTGTTCATGGCATGATACACCTCATGTGACATAATCACCATCGAGTCATTACTCTCAACACACATGAATAAATAAACTGATAAAGTGCAAATAACAGATAACACATAATGGGTTATGATCATAGTTAATATGATCATAGTTTTGTCCGAGCCAGGTTTAATAGCCTGGATGGCTGTGGGGAAGTAGCTATTCCTGAACCTGGTCATTGCAGTCTTCAGGCTCCTGTACCTTCTACCTGAAGGTAGCAGAGAGATGAGTGTGTGGCCAGGGTGGTGTGGGTCCTTGATGATGCTGCCAGTCTTTTTGAGGCAGCGACTGTGGTAGATCCCCTCGATGGAAGGAAGGTCAGAACTGATGATGGACTGGGCAGTGTTTACAACTTTTTGAAGTCTTTTCCTCTCCAGGGCGTTCAAGTTTCCGAACCAAGCCACGATGCAACCAGTCAGCAAGCTCTCTACTGTGCACCTGTAGAAGTTAGAGTCCTCCTTGACAAACCAACTCTCCATAATCTTCTCAGGAAGTAGAGGCGTTGATGTGCTTTCTTGATAATTGCATTAGTGTTCTCGGACCAGGAAAGATCTTCAGAGATGTGCACGCCCAGGAATTTGTAGCTCTTGACCCTTTCAACCATCGACCCATTGATATAAACGGGACTGTGGGTCCCCATCCTATTCCTTCCAAAGTCCACAATCAGTTCCTTGGTTTTGCTGGTGTTGAGGGCCAGGTTATTGTGCTGGCACCATATGGACAGTTGCTCAATCTCTCTTCCGTATTCCGACTCATCCCCATCAGTGATACGTCCCACAACAGTGGTGTCGTCAGCGAACTTGATGATGGAGTTCGCACTGTGACCGGCTACGCAGTCATGAGTATATAGTGAGTACTGCAGGGGGTTGAGCACGCAGCCTTGAGGTGCTCCCGTGCTGATTGTTATCGAAGCTGACACATTTCCACCAATACGAACGGACTGTGGTCTGTGAATGAGGAAGTCGAGGATCCAATTGCAGAAGGATGTGCAGAGACCCAGTTCTGAGAGTTTGGTAACCAGCTTGGAGGGTGTAGATGATATGTGTATATACCTTTAATTGATAGTAACGATGTCCATGCTAACCACTCCCCCACCAGTTAGTATAATTGTAACCCACACGCCCCTAGCTCGCTCTCTAGTGATCGTGACAGACCACGTACAGCCAGGGCTATATATAATGTATGCTTAATAAAGTAGCGAAGACTTTAAGGTGTCTGTGTACCTTCTCTACATGGCGTCAGAAGTGCTTCTTTCTGCGTCTCCAGTCTATCGCGTTTTATTTTCTTAGTCCCAGTACCCCCTACCTGTGCCGTGATGGCTTCTGCCTGTCGTAAACCTGACATCCTAGTCTTTGATGCAGACATCACTCATCGCTGGAGTGTGTTCCGATGGGACTTTGAGCATTATGTTGCCATCGCCCACCCTGCTGTGGCCCCCGCTGTCAAGGCTTCCCTTCTGCTTAACCTGGCTGGTCCCGAAGCGCTCGAGCATTTGGAGTCGTTCATCTATGGACAGGGTGAGAGTGTCCAGGACCCGGTATGTCTGCTTGCTAAATTTACGGCGATGTGTGACCTTCCCACTAACCACATCTTAGAGCGTTTCAAACTGTTCTCCAGACGCCAGAACCCTGGGGAATCTCTTGACAATTTCGTGGCCGCGCTGCGCCAACTGGCTCGCCGATGTGACCTGCATGTTCTGACCCCTGATACTTTGACCCGTGACATCTTGGTCTTTGGTCTACGGGATGATAAGCTGCGCTCTGAGCCTCAACGATGTCCAAATTGTAACTTTGTCTCACACCGTTTTAATGTGTGCCCGGCGTTGGGGAAAACCTGTAATTTCTGCAACAAGCCCAACCACTTCGCGGCTGCATGCCGTTCGCGTGGGATCCCTGCACAGCCACAGCAGAAACCGTCTCGCTACCTGACACGTGATGATTCAGCGTCTGGTTCCCATCTCCAGCACGATGATCTTCCCCCGTCTGACCCTGACTCTTCTCAGAGCGAGCTGAGTGTGTTTTCCTTGCGAGGTGCAGCTGCTCTGATAACGGACCCGACCGTCTGAGTCACGGTGAATGGCATGGCCTTCTCTGCTAAGGTGGATACTGGGGCTGCTGCCAATGTTATGTCAACAAGCCTGTTCAGGAAGATAAGAAATAATGAGCCCGTTTCCACAGACAGTGCTGTTTAATGTGCCTATGGGGGTGGCGTACTTGTTCCTGTGGGGAGGGCCACTCTCCACTGCAAGGTGCTGAAGACCACTCGGCCCCTCTCTTTCTTCCTGCTAGTCGGTAAATGTGACCACCTGCTTGGTGTGGAGACCTGCCAGGACCTCGCATTGGTGAGCTTCCACAGTGATGTCCACCTGGTAGAGGCGCCCCTGAACCCGCTGGCCGAATTCCCGGACCGGTTTGACTCGAAGCTGGGGAAGTTGCCCTGCAGCTACAAGATTGCCCTCAATCCCGACATCACGCCGGTCATCCGTCCCCCGCACCGCGTGTCCTTTGCCATGAGGGGCAAGGTCGAGTCTGCTCTTCGCGAGATGGTGGCCACGGGCATCCTGAAGCCAGTAACGGACTCCACCCGGTGGGTTTCTACTATGGTTGTCGCTGCGAAGAAAGACAAGAGTGAAATATAGATCTGCATCAACCCTAAGGACTTGAACTTGGCCATCAGGCGCCCGCACTATCCCATGCGGACGGTGGAGGATGTTGCTGCACAGGTTGGCCCTGCCACCGTGTTCTCGGTTCTTGATGCCAAGAGTTTGTTCTGGCAGATACCTCTAGACGAGCGATCCTTGCACCTGACAACCTTCAGCACGCCCTTCGGCAGGTATCGCTTCCTCCGCATGCCGTTTGGGATCAACTCTGCCAGCGAGGTGTTCCAAAGGACCATGGAACAACTGTTTGCTGGACTTCCGTGTGCCATCATTGTCGACGACATCCTGGTTTATGGGAAGAATGTCGCTGAGCACGACCACCACCTTCGCCAGGTGCTGCAGCGGGCCCGGGAGGTCAACCTGAAGCTCAACCCGAAGAAGTGCCGATTCCGGGTCCCTGAGGTCACCTACGTGGGGCATGTTTTCACTGCATCGGGGCTGAAGCCCGACCCACAGAAGACGGCCGCTATATCCGAGATGCCTGCACCTGCTGACGTGCCTGGCCTGCAGCGCTTCTTGGGCATGGTCAACTACCTGGGAAAGTTCATCCCCGACCTGAGCGAACTGAGTGCCCCTCTGCGGGATCTGGTGAAAAAGGACACTGCCTGGGCCTGGTTCCCGCAACACCAGCGAGCACTTGACACCCTCAAATCTAAGCTGATCAGCGCGCCAACGCTGAAGTACTTCGACCTCCAGCGCCCCATCGTTCTCACGTGTGATGCATCTAAGTTTGGCCTCGGGGCCGCCTGCCTGCAGATCCATGACGGGGTGCAACTGCCTGTGTCCTACGCATCCCGCACAATGACGACCGCTGAACAACACTATGCCCAGATTGAGAAAGAACTGCTGGCGGTTGTCTTTGCCTGCTCCAAATTCAAACTATATCTATAAAGACTATATCCTGGGCAACTGCTTCACTGTCGAGACGGACCACCAGCCTCTGGTCACCATCCTCAACAAGCCGATACACATGGCCTCCTCCCGGCTCCAGCGCATGATGCTCCAGCTACAACGCTTCACTTTCACAGTGGTTTATCGCAAGGGCAAGGACATGTTTGTTGCTGACACGCTGTCTCGGGCGCCTCTCTCATCCACAACCCGACATCCGTACGAGATGTCCGATCTGATAGTCCTGGGCGTGAACTTCGTGCCCTCCGGTCAGTTGAAGTCCCTAGCCGAGCACACGGCGGCTGACGCTTCGCTACAGCAGCTGGCCGCGATCATCAGGCAGGGTTGGCCAGACCGCTGTTCTTCCCTGCCGGCCGCAGCGGTGCCTTACTTCTTGGTTCGTGACGAGTTGGTGCTGCGTGATGGTGTGATTGTGAAGGGGCACAAGGTGGTGGTGCCCGCAACACTACGAGAACAATACTTCGAGACCGCTCATCGTGGCCATCCCGGGGCCGAGGCGACCCTTTCTGTCGCTCAGAGCCAGTTCTTCTGGCCCGACATGCCTCGCTACTTCCGGGATAGGGTCTCCGCGTGCCCTACCTGCAACAGCCTTGCTCCGCAGCAACAGCAGCAGCCGCTCCTGCAGCAGCCAGCTGCTGACCTGCCATGGTCTGCGCTAGCAACCGACATCTTCGAGTGGAACGGAAAGCACTTCCTGGTGCTTGTCGACTCTACTCCAGCTGGTTTGAAGTTGACCAGCTCCACTCCCTCTCTTCCTCCGCGGTCATCGAGAAGTTGTGCCGCCACTTTGCCACCTTCGGGTCTCCGGTCAGCCTGCAGTCGGACAACGGCAGCCAGTTCACCAGCGCCGAGTTCCGCGCTTTTGCCGAACGATGGAACTTTCGTCATTACACCAGCAGCCTGGAATACCCACAGAGCAACGGACTGGCCGAGGCGCGCGGTCCGCAGTGCCTAAAGGATTGTTGGAACGTTGCCGCCTATCCCGCTCCGACATCTACCTGGCCCTGCTGAACCTCCGCAACATCTCCCGCGACCATGCCCTGGGCTCCCCGGCTCAGCGACTCATGTCCCGAGTCACGGGGCCCACGGTCCCGGTGTCTCAGCAGTCCCTGTCCCCTTCCGTCTTTAAACCTGCCTTGGTCCGGGAACGCATTACCGAAAGACACAGTATCCAGAAGCGTTCCCACGACAGGTCCTGCCGTGTCCTCCGCCCTCTTCTCCCCGGCCAGGTCGTCCGTATGTGGTCCTCTTCTGGCCGTTCCAAGCTGGCCGTGGTCGTCGGTTCTGCCGGTTCCCCTCGTTCGTACCTTGTCAACCGCGACGGAAGGGTGTACCGCCGGTCCCGCCAGCATCTCCGGCTCGTGAACGAGCCTCTCCCTCCCCCGGCGGCTCCGCATGCCCCCCCGCTGCCACTGTCGCGGCCCTGTGCTTTGCCCGTTCCTCTGGGGCCAACCTCCCCTCGTCCTCCTCCTGAACGCCTCCCGGCTGCGGTCCCGCTTTCTCCGGCTTCCTCGCCCTTCTCTTCACCATCCCCCCCGATGCCTTCGTCGCCAAGGGGTTCTCCTGTCCGTAGCCCCCACCATGCCCCGGCGTCCCCGCTTGTTCCCGTCGGGGAAGGAGGTGATGGCGAGGTGCGGACCCGGTCTGGTCGCCTGGTCAGGCCGCCGGTCCGTTACGGCGATTACGTGTGATCCTGTATTCCTGTGCTTTACTGTTTGCATTCACCCTAGCGCATGAGACGTGGTCGCCCTGTCACTCACTGTTTGTTTTGGTAGAGGAAGGATGTAGATGATATGTGTGTACACCTTTAATTGATAGTAACGATGTCCATGCTAACCACTCCCCCACCAGTTAGTATAATTGTAACCCACACACCCCTAGCTCTCTCTCTAGTGATCGTGACAGACCACGTACAGCCAGGGCTATATATAATGTATGCTTAATAAAGTAGCGAAGACTTTAAGGTGTCTGTGTACCTTCTCTACAGAGGGGATGATTGTGTTAAATGCCGAGCTGTAATCGATGAATAACAGCCTGACATATGAGTTTTTGTTGTCCAAGTGGTCCAGAGCGGAGTGGAGAGCCAGCGAGATCGCATCCACCGTTGATCTGCTGTGGCGGCAAGCGAACTGCAGTGGGTCCAGGTTTTTGATGAGGTAGGAGTTGATGTGCGCCATGATCAACCTCTCGAAGCACTTCATCACCACAGGCGTTAGTGCCACAGGTCGATACTCATTGAGGCACGTCACCTTGCTCTTCTTGGGCACTGGTATAATTGATGCCCTTTTAAAGCAGGTGGGAACCTCAGACCTCAGAAGTGAGAGGTTGAAAATATCCGTAAAAGCTCCAGCCAGTTGGTCCGCACAGGTTTTTAGGACACGACCGGGTATTCCATCAGGTCCAGGCGCTTTTCGAGAGTTCACCCCTCTGAAGGATTTCCTGACGTCGGCCTCTGTGACTGAGACTGAAATACCATCACAGCGAATGGGGGCTCGGGAAGGCACATCGGTGTTCTCCCTATCAAAGCGTAAAACGCATTGAGCGCATCAGGGAGTGATGTTTTCACACACCACCCTTCGTTAACTTCCCCCGCACCCCACCTCCCCCACCTATGTCCATTTGCCCATCATCCCCCCCCTCACCTATACGACGTATCACCTACCAGCCCTTGTCTTACCCCTTCCATCTGCTCTGTATAGTGGGTATCTTCTGTTAATGTTCTCAATGTGGAATTATGTCCCAAAATATCGACTATCCGTTTGTCTTACAATTGAGACTGAAATCTATTCTTGCTGCATGACTTTACAGTCGCTAGAAATTAACTTTCTCCATTATCCACTGGGCTACAGTAGCTCACAACAGGGGCTGAGTGCAATAATTTGGATGCAAAAAGTCTTTCAATCCCCAATGCAAAGACTCATCCAGATAGGGTGACTGTTTGGATGGTCCATGAGATCAGGCTCAGAAAGTTTAAAACACTTCCCCACACTTCTACCTGAACCTCTGCTTAAGAACACAACTTCCGAGAGGGGAAGAACTCTGTATTCTTGCACCCGAAGTTGCAAATCAGCAACTCACTTACTGACCTTGTGATGGTTGAACAGGTCTGATGGGTTATGGGTTTCACATAGAATTACACCAGGCACGAGTGGGCTGCAGTTGAACCAGAGGGATGGAGAAAGTAAGTGTGGCAGCACCACAAAGGAAAAAAAATAATAAATTGCTTTCTGGCTTAGAAACATAGAAACATAGAAAATAGGCGCAGGAGGAGGCCATTCGGCCCTGCGAGCCAGCACCACCATTCATTGTGATCATGGCTGATCGTCCCCAATCAATAACCCGTGCCTGCCTTCTCCCCATATCCCTTGACTCCACTAGCCCCTAGAGCTCTATCTAACCCTCTCTTAAATCCATCCAGTGATTTGGCCTCCACTGCCCTCTATGGCAGGGAATTCCACAAATTCACAACTCTCTGGGTGAAAACGTTTTTTCTCACCTCGGTCTTAAATGGCCTCCCCTTTATTCTAAGACTGTGGCCCCTGGTTCTGGACTCGCCCAACATTGGGAACATTTTTCTTGCATCTAGCTTGTCCAGTCCTTTTATAATTATATGTTTCTATAAGATCACCCCTCATCCTTCTAAACTCCAGTGAATACAAGCCTAGTCTTTTCAATCTTTCCTCATATGACAGTCCCGCCATCCCAGGGATCAATCTCATTAACCTATGCTGCACTGCCTCAATCACAGAAAAATTTCCTTCCTCAAATTAGGCCAAAACTGTACGCACTACCCCAGATGCGGTCTTACCAGAGCCCTTTATAACTGCAGAAGAACCTCTCTACTCCTATAATGAAATCCTCTTGTTATGATGGCCAACATTCCATTAGCTTTCTTCACTGCCTGCTGTACCTGCACGCCAACTTTCAGTGACCGGTGTACAAGGACATCCAGGTCTCGCTGTACCTCCCCCTTACCTAACCTAACCCCATTGAGATAATAATCTGCCCCCTTGTTTTTGCCACCAAAGTGGATAACCTCACAGTTATATATATTATACTGCATCTGCCACGCATCTGCCCACTCACTCAACCTGTCCAGGTCACCCTGCAACCTCCTAACATTCTCTTCACAGTTCACACCACCACCCAGCTTTGTGTCATCCGCAAACCTGCTGGTGTTGCTCGTAATTCCCTCTTACAAATCATTAATATATATGGTCAAACAGTTGCGGCCCCAACACCGAGCCTTGCAGCACTCCACTCGCCACTGCCTGCCGTTCTGAAAAGGACCTGTTCACTCCTACTCTTTGCTTCCTGTCTGTCAACCAATTTTCTATCCACATCAACACTCTACCCCCAATACCATGTGCTCCAATTTTAGTCACCAGTCTCCCGTGCGGATCAAAGGCTTTCTGAAAGTCTAGATACACTACATCCACTGGCAACCCTTCATCCATTTTACTTATGACATCCTCAAAACATTCCAGAAGATTAGTCAAGCATGATTTTTCTTTCATAAATCCATGTTGACTTGGACTAATCCTTTTACTGCTATCCAAATGCCCCATTATTACCTCTTTAACAATTGACTCCAGCATCTTTCCCACCACCGAAGTCAGGCTAACTGGTCTGTAATTCCCCGATTTCTCTCTCGCTCCTTTCTTGAAAGGTGGGATAGCATTATCTATCCTCCAATCCACAGGAACTGATCCTGAATCTATTGAACATTGGAAAATGATCACTAATGCGTCCACTATTTCTAGAGCCACCACTCTGAGGACCCTGGGATGCGGACCATCAGGCCCAGGGGATCTATCATCCTTCAGTCCCATTAGCCTACCCAATACTATTTCTCGCCTAATGAAAATTTCTTTCAGTACTTCTACCTCCTTAGATCCTCTGTCCTCCAGTACATCTGGGAGATTGTTTGTGTTCTCCTTAGTGAAGACAGATCCGAAGTACCTATTCAACTCTTCTGCCATTTCCTTGTTGCCCATAATAATTTCACCCGTGTCTGCCTTCAAGGGAACCACATTTGACTTTGCTACTCTTTTTCCCTTAACATATCTGCAGAAGCTTTTACTGTCTTTCTTTATATTCCTGGCCAGCTTCCCCTCGTACTTCATCTTTTCAGCCCGTATTGCCCGTTTTGTTTCCTTCTGTTGTCCTATGAAAGTTTCCCAATCCTCTGGTTTCCGGCTACTCTTTGCTGTGTTATACATCTTTTATTTTAGTTTTATTCTCTCCCTAACTTCTCTTGTCAGCCACGGTTGTCTCCTACTCCCCTTAGAATATTTGTTCCTTTTGGGAATGAAATGATCCTGCGTCTTCTGGATTATGCCCAGAAATTCCTGCCATTGCTGTTCCATCGTCATTCCTGCTAGGATCCCTTTCCAGTCTACTTTGGCCAGCTCCCCTCTCATGCCTTCATAGTCCCCTTTGTTCAACTGCATCACTGACACTTCTGATTTAACCGTTCTCCTTCTCAAATTGCAGATTAAAACTAATCATATTATGATCACTACCTCCAAGCGGTTCCTTTACCTCGAGTTCTCTTATCAAATTTGGTTCATTGGACAACACTAAATCCAGAATTGCCTTTTCTCTGGGCGGCTCCATTACAAGCTGCTCTAAGAATCCATCTCGGAGGCATTCTGCAAACTCTCTTTCTTGGGGTCCTGAACCAACCTGGTTTTCCCAGTCTACCTGCATATTGAAATCCCCCATCACCACAGTGGCATTACCTTTGTTGCATGCCAGTTTTAACTCCTGCTGCAACTTACACCCTACATCCGGGCTACTATTTGGGGGTCTGAAGATAACACCAATTAGTGTCTTCTTGCCTTTGCAATTCCTCAACTCAATCCACAGTGACTCTACCTCGTCAGTCCCTATGTCTTCCCTCGCAAGGGACTGAATTCCATTCCTCACCAGAAGAGTTACCCCCCCTCCTCTGCCCACCTGCCTGTCCTTTTTATAGGATGTATAATCCTGAATATTATGTTCTCAGACCCGATCCTCCTGCAGCCACGTCTCGGTAATCCCCACAATGTCATATCTACCAACCTCTAACTGAGCCTCAAGCTCATCTACTTTACTTCTTATACTTTGGGCAATCAAATACAGTACTTTTATTTCCTTATGCATCTTACCATTCACATCGATCCCTACTACACTTGGCCATACTCTCCTATCCCTTTGTGAGCTTTCCTTCCCGTTAATTCCGGGGATCATTAACCATCCCTTTACTCCCTTTCCCTTTGACTCCGTCCTTGACTATCCCATTTGACACCCCCCCCCCCCCCCCCCCCCCCCCCCCCCCCCCACTTATTCAGTTTAAAACCACCCGTGTAGCAGTGGCAAACCTGCCTGCCAGAATGCTGGCCCCCACCTGTTAAGGTGCAATCCGTCCCTTTTGTACAGTTTTACAGTTTTGTCCCTTTTACTACAAAACAGATCCCAGTGGTCTAAGAATCTAAATCCCTGTCCCCTGCACCAGTTCCTCAGCCACACATTCAGGTCATGTATCTCCCGGTTCCTGCTCTCGCCAGCACGAGGAACTGGAAGCAAAATTAGTAATGTTGTGAAGATTAATCATTGGAAGTTTCCAGAAGCAAAACTTTTTCTGAGTTTATGTAATTTCTTCGTGAACCAGCATCTGCAGTTCCTTTTTACTACATAATTTCTTCATGCCCTTTATTCTGTCAGTAGCTGATTCCCTCATGCCGCTTAACCAAATCCATGCTAGATAGTCTTCTCTTCGACCTGATGCACTCGTGAGGCTTTTTTAGAAAGCTCCATGTTGACAATAATTGCATGGAGATGAAGTCCCTGTAAAATTGCATTCTCAGCCCCCTTCTCTATTCCTTATACACCCACGACTGTGCAGCCAAATACAAATCCAACTCAATTTAGGACGGATATCAAATAATGAATAGACGGAGTCCGGGAAAGAGATACAGGATTCAAGAGAGTTTATTGTCGCGTGTCCCAGATAGGACAATGACATTCCTGCTTTGCTTCAGCACAACAGAATATAGTAGCACAAATAAATACAGAACAGATCAGTGTGTCAATATACCAATGAATATATATATATACACACATAAATAATCAGATAAAGTGCAATGGGCTGTTAATGTTCAGAGTTTTGTTTGAGTTGAGTTTAGTAGCCTGATGGCTGTGGGGAAGTGCCTATTCCTGAACCTGGATGTCGCAGATTTCAGGCTCCTGTACCTTCTACCTGTAAGCAGAGGGGAGATGAGTGAGTGGCCAGGATGGTGTGGGTCCTTGATGATGCTGCCAGCCTTTTTGAGGCAGCGACTGCGATAGATCCCCTCGATGGTAGGGAGGCCAGAGCCGATGATGGACTGGGCAGTGTTTACAACTTTTTGCAGTCTTTTCTGCTCTTGGGCGTTCAAGTTGCCGAACCAAGCCACGATGCAACCTGGTGCCAACCATGCTCTCTACTGAGAACCTCGTAACCTGGTGCCAACACACCAACCTTTCCCTCAGCGTCAGCAAGACAAAGGAGATTGCGATCAACTTCAGGAGGCAACGTAGTACACATGCCCTGGTTACATTGACAGTGCCAAAGTAGAGATGGTTGAAAGCATCAAGTACCAAGGAGTAAATATTACCAGCAACTTGTCCTGGACCAGCTATATTGAAGCCAAGAAACAACACCTCTGCTTCCTTGGAAGGCCTAGAAAGTTCGGCATGTCTCAACAACTGTGTCAGATGTGCCGGAGAAGGCATTTTATCGTGGTGCACCACAGCATGGTTTGGGAACAGCTCCATCCAAAGCCACAAGAAATTGCAGGGAATTTTGGACTTACCTCCAGACCATCATGCAAACTTACCTCCATGCAAATGACCCCGCCTACACTTCACACTGTCTCAGCAAGGCCAGCAGCATAATCAAGGATCTTTGGACGATCTTTAATTGGACTTTACTGGGCTTTATCTTGCACTAAACATTAGTCCCTTCATTCTGTAGACACAAAATGCTGGAGTAAATCAGCAGGACAGACAGCATCTCTGGATAGCAGGAATGGGTGACATTTCGGATTGAGACCCTCTCTTCAGACCTCGACCCAAAACGACACCCATTCCTTCTATCCAGAGTTGCTGCCTGTCCCGCTGAGTAACTCCAGCATTTTGAATCTATCTTCAGTGTAAACCAACATGTGCAATTCCTTCCTACACATCCCTATATTCTGTATCCGTACACTGTAGACGGTTTGATTGTTATCATGCATAGTCTTTCCGCTGACTAGATAGCACGCAACAAAAATGCATTTCACTGCACCTCAGTACACGTGACAATAAATTAAACAGTTACATTCTGGAGGCAATGCAAGCAGCCTTCACTATTACAAAGACAAAGAATTAAAGCCCCAGAATTAAAGGGAATCCCAATATATTTGCACTTCTAATTTTGAATGTACATCTTGATATTTCTTTCCCAGCCAAAGGTCAATTCTTCATTTTGGGTTTCAAAAGTCAACTTACTGCAGGTGATGTTGTGTGAGTAAACTGTGCAGCCTTTGAATTTGGATCTGATGTCAAAGCTTCACAATGTATCGATGCAGACCCATTAACCTGTACTCACTACCTTGCATGCAAAATATTAACTGCAAAGATGGCTCAGGATTCCAACGCATTACAGTTTACATTGACTATTATTTGCAGATGGAAGTCAAGGTTTTGGCTACCTGTTCAGTCTTGGACAATCCTTGTTCAATAGTGCTCAGTGTAACAGTATTGATTTTACAAGGTCAATCATTAGCACAAAATGTCAAAACTCACATCTCTCAGATACAAGATTCTTCTGGACTTCATGCTGCACTGAGTAGCTGGTCCAATAATATAGCACCATAGCTGTTGAATGTGTTGTAATTATGCCAAGGGAGTCACAGGAGGCTTGCCTAATTTTGAATGCTAAACTTCTATTTTGGGTGAAAAGACAGAAATCAGGCAATCTATTTGGATAGATCCGTAATGAAAATAGATTGAATGGAATAGGAAATTGGATTGAATGGATATTTTTGGATAATTTCATCAACAATAATTTCTGGTTACTATGAGCCACTAGAAAGATAGCTAATCTTAAGGACTCACTATTAAAAGCAGATATTTTTTAATTGCCTACATCTCACTCAATCGCTGCTGCCAAGGCATCCGAGTGATGCATTGTGTTCTGAAGTAAAGGGTAGTCAGTGAATGGTCCTCTGATAAGCTAAAGCTTTAGCCCCAAACTCCCAACCTACCTTATTGTAGCCCGTGCACTTAAAAAAAAATCCTTTTCACTGCAGCTGTAACGCTATAATGCTGTAACATTACATTCTGCATTCCAGTATTTGTCTCTTTGCGTCACCTGTTGTACATGTGTATAATTTTACTTCGGAGTCACGCGAGTGATTCTGTGAAGAAGCCCCGCCAGTCCGCATGCGCGTCATATCGTCGTTCGCATGGCGAAGCACCAGACTGGCAGGGCATCGCTCCTGCCGGCGGTAAGTTTAAACCTAGAAGGTAAGTTTGTTTTACTTACCATGGTTTGTTGTTCGAGCAGAAACCTCTCTTCACAGAAGTTTCCTGCTAGGTTTATCGCGAAGTCCGGTGAGTGAAGCTGGCTATGGGCTGTGGGGAGACCCCGGTTCCGACCACGGAAGCTGATACCCGGTAAATCTCGGGCTAATCAAGCAGGAACGCGGTATTACCGCCAGAGTCGCTGACAGTGGGGTCAGCGGCTCACAGACATATCGGTCTTTATAGTGGTCCCCAGGCATGGGGTGAAGTCATCGAAAAATCGATCTGCCTTATTGGCCCACGGAATCGGGGGAGTCGGTCCAGGAGGATTCCCCTCCGGGGCTGGATACCGGTTTTTGAACAGTTATCACAAATGGAGCACCTGTTGCACAAATGGAGCACCAGCAGAGCACACTCCAGGAGGAGGAGTGGTGTCGGCGCTAGGCTGGAGAAGAGGCCGTGCCAGCAGCACCTAGTAGAGGGCGGCTCGATAACACCCTCATTCATGAGGCGCGTGCAATGGGTCAGATGAGTTCTGACCCCGGCTCTAACGGTGAGGTCGATCCAAGCGAAGAACGGGAGCTGCCAGATGTCCCATCTCTGGCAGCACGATTCGCTGTCCCGTCAGTCAGGAGAGCCACTGGGAGAAGGCTGAGGGTGTAGCTGTGGAGCATACCCCAAGGGAAGAAGGGCACATGTCAGAGGTACCATTCCTGACAACAAAGTTTGCCAGCCCAACAGAATGTTCCATCCTGGTATAGGTCCATTGGGGGCCGTATCAGCGCAGGTATCCTCAGGGGCCTGCGGCAGCACCTGTTTAGGGCTGCCTACAAATCGCCCTCTCTGAGGAGGGGAGTGCGAAAGGTCAGATGTAACTGACTCCAGATTCTAAAGATGTTGGTGGAACATACTGGAGCACATGCGTGCTGGCAGTGAACAGCTCTAACAGGGGGGTATGAGAGCCAGCCGCCGAATCTTCTATTCAGGTAAGGCCTATTCAACAGGAAAAACTTGACTGATGGATCAATCAAGGCCAACGGTTGGCAGAGGTTCATTGTTTCAGAACACACCCCAGGCGCTCATCGGCAGTAAGCGGTTCACTGAAGCTGGTGGCAGCATGACAGCTGGGCAGACGTTCCACGCACCCTACCAGTCCTACTCAACAAGGTGGGTCTGGCACTTCCGAAACATGAGTAAGTGGACCATTCACAGTTTGTAATATTTACACTTGTTTGTACAACACACAAATGATAAAAGCATCTGCTTAGAGGCATTTAACCATGTAAAACTGCACAATACTAGCATTCCAAGCAAGTTTGGGATTATGGCCAGGCTCGGAAATCGTTATTGTGTTATTCACAGAGTTATTGTGCGAAGCACCATTGGAATGATGGCAGGAATGGCCTGTTCATTATGCAAAATGGTTAACTCGCATATGAACTTTCCAAATAGGAAATTTCTTTACTGACTAACAACGGATTCACAAGGATCCATTCTATGCAGTTCCCATTACAGAGGTTATCAAAAGGCAATGATAACTGTACTAATAACAGTAAAACATTGCTAAATGGGATAAATTATTTACCCAGGTTAACTAATTAATAAAATCGGTGTTTGAACTCAGAATTAAAAAACACTTGTTATGTCTTGTCTGGATTATATTCTTTTTTTTAATTTTTATTTTTTTTATTTATTAGAAGTACAGTAAATTACATTAATACACGTCCCATATATATTATTACATTTATTGTACCCCTTCATTTTTTAAAGCTATTAAAGGATAGAAATTGAGAAAATAGAGAAAGTGAGAGAGAACAGTGAAAGTGTAGAAGCGTGACGAAAGGAAAGAAGAAAGACCCTTTAATCGAGGAATTAGAGAAAGGAAATTAAGAGAGACCCTAGAAAAGAAGAAAGAGAAAGAAGAAAAAAGAAAAAGACAGTTGCTCTATTATAAACATCACGCAAAAGGATGTACCAACTTGACACTTTTCATCCCCCTTAACCCAAGACCTGCCACCGGTGCCTTTTTAAAGTACTATTGCACCTTATCCTTGTAGTGAGTCTATAAATGAAGACCACGTCCTATAAAAACGATCTGATTTTCCTGCCAGGCGGAGTCTCATATCTTCCAGGTGTAGTGTTTCAAACGTAGTTGAAGTCCACATGTTTATTGTTGGTATAGGAGCGTTTTTCCAAAATTTTAAAATAAGCATTTTTCCAGTTATTAACCCATATTCAAATAGGTTCTTTTGAAACACATTTAGTTCAGGGCTACCTTCCGTTGTTCCAAAGATAATCCATTCTGCTTTTGGTATCAGTTTTATTTTAAATAATTTTGTAAAGATTTCAAAGATTTCAGTCCAAAATTTTTGAATTTTTATACAAAAAACAAATGAACGTGCTATAGTAGCTTCTTTAGACTGGCATTTATCACAGATAGGTGATACGTTGGGAAAAAGTTTACTTATTTTGGTTTTTGAATAGTATAATCTGTGTAAAATTTTTAAATTGGATTAAAGTGTGTCTCACATTAATTGAACATTTGTGCACATTTAATAAATGTTCATCCCACCTCTCTTTTGAAATTTTAATAGCTAACTCTTGTTCCCAGTCTCTTCTAATACCTTCGGTTGTTGGATTTCTACATTTAAAATAATATTATATAAATATGATATTAAATTTGCTGATTCGGCCTTTGGCTTCATTGCTTCATTGCTTCATTTGTAAATACGATGGCATGTTGTAATAATCCTGTGTATATTTTTTCAGATAATCACATATTTGAAAATATTTAAAATATTGATTGTTTCCCAGATTATATTTTAGTTGTAATTGTTTGAATGATAGTAATTTTTCAGTTTCATACAAGTCTCCGAGCGTTTTAATTCCTATTCTTTCCCATTGGATAAATGATTTGTCTATAATGGAGGGTTTGAACGAAGGGTTATTAACTATTGGAGATAAGAGAGATACAGTGGCTTGCAAAAGGTTTCATAACCCTTGAACTTTTCCACATTTTGTCACGTTACAACCACAAACGTAAATGTATTTTATTGGGATTTTATGTGATAGACCAACATAAAGTGGTGCATAATTGTGAAGTGGAAGGAAAATGATACATGGTTTCCAAATTTTATTACAAATAAAAAACTGAAAAGTGTGGCGTGCAAATGTATTCAGCCCCCCTGAGTCAATACTTTGTAGAACCACCTTTCGCTGCAATTACAGCTGCAAGTCTTATGTCTCTACCAGCTTTGCACATCTAGAGACTGAAATTTTGCCCATTCTTCTTTGCAATATAGCTCAAGCTCAGTCAGATTGGATGGAGAGCGTCTGTGAACAGCAATTTTCAAGTCTTGCCAGAGATTCTCAATTGGATTTAGGTCTGAACTTTGACTGGGCCATTCTAACACATGAATATGCTTTGATCTAAACCATTCCATTGTAGCTCTGGCTGTATGTTTACGGTCGTTGTCCTGCTGGAAGGTGAACCTCCGCCCCAGTCTCAAGTCTTTTGCAGACTCTAACAGGTTTTCTTCCAAGATTGCCCTGTATTTGGCTCCATCCATCTTCCCATCAACTCTGACCAGCTTCCCTATCCCTGCTGAAGAAAAGCATCCCCACAGCATGATGCTGCCACCACCATGTTTCACAGTGGGGATGGTGTGTTCAGGGTGATGTGCAGTGTTAGTTTTCCGCCACACATTCCGCCACACACGTTTTGCATTCAGGCCAAAAACTTCAATTTTAGTCTCATCAGACCAGAGCACCTTCCTCCACATGTTTGCTGTGTCCCCCACACGGCTTGTGGCAAACTGCAAACGGGACTTCTTATGGCTTTGTTTCAACAATGGCTTTCTTCTTGCCACTCTTCCATAAAGGCCCGATTTGTGGAGTGCACGACTGATAGTTGTCCTGTGGACAGATTCTCCCACCTGAGCTGTGGATCTCTGCAGCTCCTCCAGAGTTACCATGGGCCTCTTGGCTGCTTCTCTGATCAATGCTCTCCTTGCCCGGCCTGACCAGTTTAGGTAGATTTGCAGTTGTGCCATACTCTTTCCATTTTCGGATGATGGATTGAACAGTGCTCAGTGAGATGTTCAAAGCTTGGGATATTTTTTTATAACCTAACCCTGCTTTAAACTTCTCCACAACTTTATCCCTGACCTGTCTGATGTGTTCCTTAGGCTTCATGATGCTGTTTTTTCACTCATGTTCTCTAACAAACCTCTGAGGCCTTCACAGAACAGCTGTATTTATACTGAGATTAGATTACACACAAGTGGACTCTATTTACTAATTAGGGGACTTCTGAAGGCAATTGGTTGTACTGGATTTTATTTAGGGGTATCAGAGTAAAGGGGGCTGAATACTTTTGCACGACACACTTTTCAGTTTTCTATTTGTAAAAAAAATTTGAAAACCATGTATCATTTTCCTTCCACTTCACAATTATACGCCACTTTGTGTTGGTCTATCACAAAAAATCCCAATAAAATACATTTACGTTTGTGGTTGTAATGTGACAAAATGTGGAAAAGTTCAAGGGGTATGAAAACTTTTGCAAGCCACTGTAGATTTCTTAATTTTTAATTATGTTTTGTTTGTTTCCAAGTTCTAATTGTACTATGTATAATTGGGTTTTTGTTATAGTTTGTATTATTCAACTTCATTGGTGAGAGGAGGATCGCTCCAAAATTATAAGGGGAGCAGTCCTCTCCCTCCATAATAATCCAATCCACCTGCTGGGCAGAATTGTCCAGCAGTTGAATCATATTTTTAATATTTACTGACCAATAATAGTACATAAAGTTAGGGAGTGCTAATCCACCTACTACTTTGGGATTATTCAAATGTGTTCTTTGTATTCTATGGGATTTATAATCCCATATAACATTTGTAATGTCTGAATCCAATTTTTTTAAAAACTTTTTTGGTAGGTATAGAGGAATTGATTGGAATAGGTATAAAATTTGTGGTAGAAAAATCATTTTTATAGTATTTATTCGACCTATTAAATACATCAGAAGTGTTTTCCAGAATTTAATTAAGTTATTTAATTTCTTAAGTAAAGGATTATAATTTGCATTAAACATCTCTTGATATTTTCTGGTAATTTCAATACCCAAGTATTTACATTTTTCTGTAGCTAATTTAAAAGGGTATTTTAAGAGGTGTGTTGAGTCTTATGTGGTATGGGGTTTGTGATGTAAAATAGTACATCATCAGCGTATAATGATATTTTATTGTTATAGCCATTTGAATATTTTGTGTTATAGCCATGGATATTCGGATGTGTTCTAATTCTTTCCACTAGGGATTCAATTATAAAAGCAAATAACAGCGGTGATAGTGAGCATCCTTGTCTATTATCCCTTGATAACTGGAATTTCGTAGATAAAATGTTATTAGTTAATATTCTAGCCGTTGGGTTATTATATAGTAATTTAATCCATAGGATGAAATTCTCTCCCAATTGGAATTTTTGCAATACTTTAACCATATAATCCCATACCACCTGATCGAATGCTTTCTCTGCATCCAATGAAATAATTGATAATTCTTGTTCTTTAGTTTGGTGTGAATGCATTATGTTGAGCAGACGTCTCAAATTATTAGATGATTGTCTCTTAGGGATAAACCCTGTTTGGTCCGGATTTATTAATTTACTAACATACTTACTTAATCTTCTAGCTAATATTTTCGCTAATATTTTTTGATCTGTATTTAACAACGCAATAGCTGCATTTGATCCGGGTTCTTCTATATCTTTATCTTTCTTAAGTATTAATGTCATCGTTGATTCTGCTAGTGTTTCAGGTAATGTTTGTTCTTTAAAGGAATATGTATACATTTTCTGTAAACGTGATGTAATTATGTCGTAAAAACATTTATAAAATTTGTTACTAAATCCGTCAGGTCCTGGTGTTTATCCATTATTTAATGAAATTATTATGTCTTCTATTTCCTTAAATTGAAATTTGTGTTCCCAATTCCTCTTGTTCCTGCAACTCTAGTTTTGGACGATTACAATTATCCAAGAACTTTATGACTTTATTGGTGTCCGTTGTCGTTTTGGATGTGTACAAATTCTCATAAAATTGAGCAAATCTTTTATTAATATCAATCGGTAAAGTTAATACTTCCCCTCTATCTGACGCCTCTAATAAATGCCTTGAAGGATTCTCATAATAATGTGGGCGATATGTCTGGAGTGTCATTTATTTCGAAAAAGAGGTCCATTTGTTGTTTTAGATATATACTCCCTTACGGGTCTTTTAAAATTTGAGGATTATACCTCCAAAACGATTTATTCTTAGACATTCCTTCCAGTTTTAAAAAGAAAGTTTGTGGGGAGTGATCTGAGATAATGTTGGCATGGTATTTTGGGTTAGAAGTATAAGGGATTAATTTTGCATCCACCAGTAAATAATCTATACGTGAGTATGTCTTGTGTACCATTGAATAAAACGAGTATTTCCTGCCAGTCGGATTTGCGATCCTCCAAACATCTGTTATATTGGTATTTTTTATATATGTGTTTAAAAGTTCACTAGTTTTAGATTTCGTATTACCTCTCTGTTTTTGCCTAGATTTGTCTAAGTAAGGATCTAAAACACAATTAAAGCCTCCACCAATTATGATGTTTTGCTAATTAGTTTCTGCGATTGTATTCAAGATTTTATTGAAAAAATGAGGATTGTCAAAGTTGGGCGCATATATATTTACCAAGGTGATTGGGGTAGCATGAATCTCACCGGTAACTATCAAATATATCCCTTCCTTATCTGTTATGGTATTCTTTGGTTTAAAAAGTATGCCTTTATGAATAATGATTGTCATACCTGTAGATTTCGAAGTATATGAAGAGTGAAAGATTTGGCCTATCCAATTCGCCCTCAATCTAGCTTGATCTTGGGATTTGAGATGAGTTTTTTGTAAAAAAAAATGATGTCTGTATTGGATAATTTCAGCTGAGCTAATATCTTACCCCTTTTAATGGGTTCATTAACACCCCTTATGTTCCAACTGCAGAATGAGATTCCTCTCAGTTTATTTTGTTTATCGTCTTGCATTTTGAATGGTTTTAATACCCTTGTATCTTATGGTGCATCCATACCTCAGGTCTTTAGATATTGGTGGAACATTTGCACTACAGAGTTCGATTGGTAGATTCCTTTTGCGATTATCCTTAAACAAAAAACACACACATGTGACTTGTTGTGATAATTTTAAAAAACTTTAAAAAGTGAAAATACAGTGGCTGAACTTGTCGACACTGTAACAAGTGACCCACCTGTAGGTGGGAGAAAACATTGTATCGACTTCCATTGTCGATATTAAACAATTAGCTACGCTCCCTTAATTACTCATAGCATAGTGGAGCGGGACCCGTTCAAAATCAAATGTATAGTACCCATTTACAATATATGTATACATTGCATTATGACTTCTCATATATATCTAACAATTTTATCTACTAAGTGTTTAAACGTATGGTTTTACCTTTGGTAAAAATCAACTGTTGGTTGAAGGGGTTAACCTGAAACGGGCTCCTGGATCTGTGCCAGGTTCCCGCTTCTCCTTCTCTCCCCACAATTATAGATAAAATTGAATTATATATGTTAGTTTTTAAATTTATTATTAGTTATTTCCTTATCAACTATCGCCCTCTGTGAAAGGGATAATCCCTCTTTATAATACTTGGTTTAATTCTTCCCCATTCTGCAATTCTGGTTAACATCCATTTCTATGTTAATATTGTTAAAAGTGTTAGATCTATACAATTTAAGTTAGTAATTTAATTTCTTAAACAACAGTAATTGCTTCTGTCCACATTCTGCTCTTCAGTTCATCGTTCCCTTGTTTATGAAAAGTTTCTCCATCTTAGTCTTTTAAAACAGTAATGATTCTCCACTAATGTTCAGCCGCTGACAGTGGAATAATAAAAAGAAAGATTTGTCCATACCGTCCATACCTTCCAACTACTTGTTGTCTTCCACGATGGTTTGAGCATATTTGTATGAAGCCTCCGTATTTATGAACGATTTTTCCTGTCCATTGTAGGAGATCCTCATCTTAGCTGGGGAAAAACACCAGATCTAACATTTTGAATTCCTTGGAGAATATGCTTTGTCTTTGAAAACTGATTTCGCTTTTGTACAATTTCATAAGGATAGTCCCTGAATAGTTTGATAGAGACATCACCGAACATCAATGGCACTCCATATTTGATTTTCCTCATAACCTCTTCAAGGTCTGAAATGTCCCGAAATTTCACAATGATCTGTCGTCTATGGTCTGGACTTATTTGTGATCTTGTTTTAAATCTCGGTACTCGATGTGCCAATATGATTTTCGGTTCGTTAGGGAGATGAAGCCCGCAGCAACCTCCCAAGAGTCATTTCCCTCGGCTCCCTCTGGCACTCCAACTATTCTTAGATTTTGGCGTCTCGAACGAGCTTCCAAATCAAGGAATTTACCGAAATGTTCACCAGCTGAGTCGCCATCTGTCTTGTAGTGAGGTCTTGATCTGACTTCATATTATTCATCTCTTCAGCCATTTGTACCGTATCTGTCTCCATTTCTTGCATTGTAGTCAGATATGTAGCGACAGTTTCAAGCACAGCATCGAACTTCTTCGTGGTAGCTTCTTCCCCTTTATCAATTCTCTCCGATAATTCTTCTCTCACGTCATCAATTCGTTTATTTATGATGCCTATTGTAAATGAAAACTTTACAAGCTCTTAAGTGTGCAACATATTTTAATGATAGCACTGGGTATTACATACACCTTCAAGCACCGGCTACATTTTCCTACTGAGGGGAAGGCGTTATGATTGATGTTAACTGGGCGGGGTTAATGGGAGTGAGGTAACTATATTATTGGTTGCATATAAACCATCTACATCCTTCCCCTTAGAAATCAAAAAAACAGATTGTTGTCACGACAACAGAATTAAACAGCAGAATTAAACGAAATCGCCGTAGCGAACAGGCGGCTTACTGATCCTGCCCGAGCGCGTACGGATGTCTCCCCCTCCCCCCGAAAGAGCAGAAGAAGCAGGAGGACGCAAGGCAGCTGGGGAACCAGGGAAGGGCATTGGGGTGGGAGAAACAGGAGAGGGAGAACCGCGATCGGCAACAGGGTACCCGCGCAGAGGGGAACGAGGCGCCCGCGACGGGGACCGAGGCATGCAGGGAACACCAGCCGGGGCGGCAGCCGGCTGCTGATAGGAGAGTGGAGGGGCATAGGGCCCAGGGGGCTGCGGCTGTGGGCTCATTAACCGCAAGCAGGTGTTGTCGGCTTCTTCGGTAGATGGAACCCTCACAGTCGACCAGATACGAACGAGGTGAGTCGGCCACCCCAACCACGGTGGCCAGACGGTAGTGACCACTGGCGGTCTGCAATCGAACAACCTGTCCGGGCAACAGAGGATCGAGTGGTCTGCACGACCGATCGTGGGAACGCCGCTGGCTGTCATGTTTCTCTTGAATTCGCCTCTGCACGGAGGCGGGCTCCAGCACCCGATGTTTCAGCTGGCGCTGGGCAATCGGGACGGTGGATCTGGTAGTTCTGGACATCAGACGCTGAGCAGGTGATCCCATGGCCGGATCCCTGGAAACATTCCTGAGGTTCAGGAGATCCAAATACAAATCAGAATTGGATAGTCGCGCCTGTTCCATCAGAAGCTTGGCGCTGCGGACGGCCCGTTCTGCTAGGCCGTTGCTCTGTGGGTACTCTGGGCTGCTGGTGAAATGCACAAAGTTCCACTTGTCGGCAAAGCTTTTGAATTCTCGGCTTGTAAACTGCCTGCCGTTGTCAGTCTGCAGCCTGACCGGGGTCCCAAAAGTGGAGAAGTGTTTCCGCAGCTTTCGGATCACCATCTCCGACGTGAGGGATGTCAGCAAATCCACTTCGAACCAGTTGGAGTACGAGTCGACCAGGACAAGGTAGTGGTTACCACGCCACTCGAATATGTCGGCAGCCAGCGAGGACCAGGCCAAAGCAGGGGCGGGCTGTTGCAGCAGGGGCTGTCGCTGCTGGTGTGGCGCAAGACTGTTGCACGTGGAGCAGGCAGAAACTCGGTCTCGGATATATTTGGCCATTCCAGGCCAATAGAATTGGCACTGAGCGTGGGCGAGTGTTGCATCGACCCCAGGGTGTCCGCTGTGGGCTGCACAAAAGTAAAAGTCAAACAGGGAGGACGGGACCACAACTTTATGTCCCTTGACGATAACGCCATCCTGGAGCACCAGTTCGTCGCGGACCAGGAAGAAAGGCTGTGTTTCAGACGGCGCGGCGGAGGGCTTTGTTGGCCACCCTGCTTTAATCACCGAGGCAAGCTGCTGCAAAACCGGATCGGCAGCGGTGTGCTCGGCCAAAACCTGTAGCTGCTTGGTGGGAATAAAGTTAACGAGCAAGTCCTCTGTTTCGTAGGGGTGGCGAGCGCAGGAGGTCCGCGGGGCGCGCGACAGGGTGTCCGCAATGTGCATCTCGGTGCCCTTCTTGTAGATTATGTCAAAGTCGAAACGCTGGAGCTGCAGCATCATACGCTGCAGCCTGGCAGGGGCAGCGTGAATCGGCTTGCTCAGGATTGTCACCAGTGGCTGGTGGTCGGTTTCGACCGTAAATCCGCTGCCGAACAGGAAGTCTCTGAACTTGGAGCAGGCGAACACCACCGCGAGCAGCTCTTTCTCGATCTGAGCGTACCGCTGCTCGGTGTCCGTCATGGTGCGGGAGGCATAGGAGACAGGATGCAGCGATCCATCGACAGACTGAAGGCAGGCCGCACCCAGGCCGAACTTGGAAGCGTCACAGGTGACGGTGATGGGGCGACCCACGTCGAAGAACCGCAACGTCGGAGTGCTAATCAGTTTCGACTTGAGGCGGTCAAAGGCCTGCTGGTGATATGGGAGCCAGGCCCAGGCGATATCCTTTTTTGTCAGCTGCCGCAGGGAAGCACTCAGCTCACTGAGGTTTGGTATAAACTTGCCAAGGTAGTTCACCATGCCCAAGAATCGTTGCAGACCTGGCACGTCGGTGGGGGCTGCCATTTCGGAGATGGCAGCTGCCTTCAAGGGGTCGGGCTTTAGTCCATTAGGGGTGAAAACATGTCCAACATACGTGACCTCTGAGACACGAAACCGGCACTTCTTGGGATTCAGCTTCAGGTGCGACCGTCGCGCGCGATCCAGGACGCGGCGGAGGTTCAGGTCGTGCTCGGCAATGTCCTTCCCATAAACCAGGATATCATCCACGATGATGGCACATGGCAGGTCCGCGAATAACTGCTCCATCGTCCGCTGGAACACCTCGCTAGCAGAATTGATGCCGAATGGCATTCGCAGGAACTTGAATCTGCCGAACGGTGTGGCGAAGGTCGTCAGGTCAGAAGACGCTTTGTCCAACGGGATCTGCCAAAACGAGTTCTTACGTCTAGGACCGAAAAGATGGTGGCTTGCCCGACCTTTGCCGCCACATCCTCAACAGACCGCATGGGGTAATGTGGTCGCCTGATGGCAAGGTTTAAGTCTTTCGGGTTGATACACACGCGTATCTCGTTCTTGTCTTTCTTAATCGTGGCAACCATGGTGGAGACCCAATCGGTGGGCTCGCTAACTGCTACTAGCACCCCCTTTTCGACCATCTCGTTGAGCATCGCCTCGACCTTGTCCTTCATGGCGTGAGACACCCTGTGAGGTGCGCGGACCACGGGTTGTATATTTGGGTCAATGGAAATATGGTATGACACTGGTAACTTCCCCAGGTCATCGTCGAACAGGTCCTGGTATTCAGCAACCGGGTCAAACGACAGTTGCACTTTGTGGACCGTGCGGTCAAAGGAGACCAGGCCAAGATCCTGGCACGCACGGTTGCCCAACAGGGTTACACAGTCAGAGTTCAAAACATAGAAAACCAGGTTTCTTGTGGCCTTTTGCAGCACGCAAGTTAAAGTGGCCCTCCCCGCAGGCCTTAGAATCTCTCCACCATAGGCGTGCAGGGTAGCATCGTCAACAGAGGCTCATTATTCCTTATCTTGTTGAAAAGATTCATGGACAAAACATTGACTTTCGCGCCAGTATCTAATTTGGCAGAGAAGGTTACGCCATTGACAGTCACAGGTACGGAGGGATCATTGCGGTGGGCGGGTGTCTGTAGGAGGGTAAACACATGAGAGTCCTCGGCAGAATTAATTGGCTCTGCACCATTGCATTCAACTAAATTGGGCTGTGAGTCGAAACAGAGATCAGATTGCACCAGCATGTTTAGACTGGGTCTGGAAGCTTGTGCCTGGCTCCCACGGGAACGGAGTAAGCGAACAGGCGGCTTACTGATCCTGCCCGAGCGCGTTCGAATCCCACTTCTGACACCATGTAAATGAAAACTTTACCTTAAGTGTGCAACATCTTTTAATGATAGCACTGGGTATTACATACACCTTCAAGCACCGGCTACATTTTCCTACTGAGGGGAAGGCGTTATGATTGATGTTAACTGGGCGGGGTTAATGGGAGTGAGGTAACTATATTATTGGTTGCATATAAACCATCTACACCTATTGAATCAATAACTTTCTGATTACCAGCATCCATATTCTCCATCATCTTTTCCATCTTTTCCATCATCATTCCCATCATCTTTTCCATCTTATTTCCATCCACCTTTTCATCTTTCAATTCTCTTACTGATTTCTTTAATTCCTCAAATTCTTTGTATTTGTCTTTAGCCAGATCACTCTTAGATCTTGTAGCCATTTCAAAGACCACTTCAGAAGCCACTTCAGAGGTAAGTTCTTCAGATTTCGTCTGGCTTTTCAAGAGTTGTTTTGCGACTGTTCTTTGAAGACTCTGACCAGTGGTCAAATTTTTCATTTAAAATGACTTAAACCTCCGTTAAATTCACAGCGCTTACTGATGACGTCAACAGCGCGACATCCAGGAGCTCCGGTGAGTTTTTAAAATTGGTCCCGACCAGTAGACCCGATTTTAATGCGAAAAGTTGCAAATTTTCAGGAGCGGAGCTAGGTGCTGCATCTGTTACTGTAACATGGCGCCATCGGAAGTTGTCTGCGTGATATTCTAATGCAGTATTTTTGTTAAAAACATCTGTTTCAGCCTCAAACTATATTTGAGAAATTGGATTCATCCATCCAGTTAACTTTAAGTTGTTACAAATAGACTTGTTGGTCATTGGGATTTACCTTTAACCATTAATTAGTCTATGACTCCGCCCTGTGGCAAGACATTGGAGTTAATAGCAACCTCTTATAAAACTGACTTCTATTCATCAAGAGTAATTGGCGATATAGTAGCTGTGTTTCAGCTGTGCAAGTCCGGGAACTGACATTGTGCAAAGTAGTAACCTCTCAAAGGACATACAGATCATTGTTAACAACCTTATGCTTTTGCCAGCTGAAGCTACCTAAGTCACAATGATGAACAAACAGTAATTAGCATTGCTCCAGTAGTTTGGTCAGTCGAATTTCAGTTATTTACAAACTGATGTTAAGAGCTCTAAGGTGGGAAATTGCGATATCATCTCTAGTTGGAGGTGGAGGAGATTTGCATGAGTTGCCAATTCTTCAGTTGTTGGTCAACTAAATATAAACACTAGTTGCACCCCATGGGTAAAGGGCTATTGAGCGAATATACATAATCTACATGCTCAACTTCAAGTTGCTACACTACGGTGGTGGCATATGTTAGTGACATGGCAATCAAGTAAAAGTATCCTGTAATAATTTACCTAATCTCCTAGATGGTGTATCATCACGTTCAGATCGATGACAACACAGAATAGGTCTTGGATCTCAAAGTATTATGAAAGAATGGTTCAATGGTACATCGAATATCGACATGTTGGTTTCATGCTTATTCACTGATTGCAAAAATATGCGGCATAACAGTGCGGAGAGATACATTCTCGCTACAAGAAGGAGGAATGTTCTTTTATGTCTTCCTCCATTTTGCCTCATTAGTCGGGTCTTGAAATAAGTCAGCAACATCTTGCTTTGGTTTTCGTACTGTCTATGCAGCCATGTTTCCTGCTTCGTCAGGCATATTAATACAACCGTATACGGTTATTCTAAAAAACGAAACCTTTGCTGGTTCAAACTGTGGTTCAGGAAACCGGCCTCTGCATAATAAAACAATTATTGACTTACACATTCTGAATGGGCTGCCTTACGGCTCATGTTGTCACATCAAACCATGGATGTGCTCACTGCAGAGTGCAGGCATAGCACCAGAAAAGCAGTACATTTCCTATTGAGGGGATCGGAAGTGGTTTGTTTAATGTTAATGTTACATTTAATATGGTACAGATTACTGACATCTTCCAGTTCATTCTTAAATGGTCTTTGACAATAATTCAGTTACAGGGCCACTAAAGCTGCAGCAAAAGGGAACCACTCTGTCAGGTTTCAACCCCGAATATCAAGTTGTAAAAGAGATCTTTGCCACAAGTTCTCCCACTACAAGTATATGGAGTTTTGGATATTGACAGTGTGTTAACAATACTTCACTTGAGGGCTCCAGCTACATCCTTAGTCATGAAACTAGTATCAGCGCAATGAGTGCAGACATTGCAAACGCTGTGGTTAGATAGGATGGAAATGGATGCAGATGACGTTATGTTTTACATTTTTGATCTACACAAGCAGAGCAGACTAGGGGTGGCAGGATTTAAGATCATATTTCGGCATACCCCATGGACTCACGTCTATGTGTGAGGGCAGGCTTGCTATATTATATCAAGGCCACCAGAATCCTAAGAGGTGTGAAATCAGCATTGTTTATTAAGCGACAAACAACCACACAAGAAAAGGTCGGTTCAGACTATTTGAAGGTGGCTGAAGCAGGTTCTGGTTTATACAGGTATTAACACTGACAATTTTACATCTCATTCCACCAGGGCGGCATCAACGTCAGTGGCCAGGGCAATGGACGTTCCCATCTACCATATCCTCGCGACTGCAGGATGGTCAACTGAATTGATTTTTAATTTTTTTTTTACCATAGGCTGATTACTGACCCGGGCTATTTGCCCATTCTGTTTTACGTCTACTTTAGCCTCCCCTAAGCTAGAGGGGTTGCTATTGATTTCTTTATTAACGTAAGCCATTAATACATTTGAATCAATGTCATGGTTAATGCACTCATCCTGAGTCAATCGATGCAGTAAGATGCCGGGATTTGAATCTGCGGCATGAAATCACAGAGCTTTGAACTCTTCACGGAATCACTCACGTGGCTCCGAAGTAAAATAGTAAGATTAAATTTACCAGTTTGAAGTGTTTGATCTTTATTTTAGAAGGAGTTACTTGGTGATTACGTGCCCTCCACTCCCAACCCTCTCTCACAAAGGTCATCTGGTAGTTCTCAAGTTGCTGATCTTACTATGTTACTTCAATTACAGTTACATGTGATTTCATACCACTGCTTTGAAAATTGACGCTTCTGCACATAATCACCAACGTAACTCCTCATAAAATAAAGCACAAACTTCAAACTGGTAAGTTCTTGTTTAATCTTACTATTTTATAGTACTCATGTGGAGTATGATTTGACAGGATAGGACGAAGGTTTTCATGACATCTCAATAGACACATCAAGAATAAATCCAAGAATACCAATACAATTTTGTACTTTTAGTTTTCTGCAAGTTTGTTGACAGTTTCTCTGTGGGTAAGGTGAAGGTTTTCAGAAGAGACTGTAGATAAGTGTCTATTGCAAAGGAATTACAGAATGTAAGTTAGACAGTAAGCTATCAGTGTGGACATTGCTAATTGAATACCCAAGCCAGTGAGATGAGAATGATCCACCTCATCCCCATTTCTAAACCCCTTGCAGGTTCCAAAGTGGTAAAACAATGGTAATGCATTGTGAGGTGCATGCCCTTCAAGGTTCTTGGTAGATCCAGTGGAATTCTACAAATGACACTCAACCACACCGACTGGTGCATAGACATGTCAGAAATCAAGAAAGGTGAGGCGGCCTTTATTGTCCAACCCTCTATGTGGAGCAGAAATATGGCTGGCAAGGTCCATGGCTGCGAGTTGTATTTCTAGGTAGAGATTGCTCTTGCTGTTCATACAGAGCTCTAGGTTTTGAAAGGAAGCTTAAAACACCATGAATGTAGGCTATTATTCTCTGAACCTTTAATCCTCACCCATGCTGTTCTTATCCCTTGACAAAGGACACTACTGACCAATCTAATATTACGGGGGCAGCACACTGAGAAATATGGCGCAGAGTAGATGCTGCCGCCTGGAATGATACAGAGGTCTCCTTACTTCTTCTTTGGCAGTTGCTTGGGACCAAGAATGGCTTCCTTCCACTCTACCTTTGTGAGTTGTGAACGGCTAATGTGACAAATGTGGGAGCCACAGACTCTTCCAGTGATGGAGCAGAAGTAAGCTGCCGTTAAGGGTGGGATGATGGAGTGGTGTGGAAGGTTTGCATGGTGGTGTTCTGCTTCACCTGTTTACCCTGGGCTTCAATATGCTGCTAATAGATAGACTCAGGGTTCCCAATATCATGCTAAATCCCCTTCCCTACTTTTCATGATCATGGGACTGAGATTCCCTGGAGTAAATGGGGATGTTGCACTTCTTCAAGAAAGATTTCAGCACATTCTTGAATAACTTGCTCTGCAACTTTGAGAGAAGTGTGAGACAATAATATAGCCTTGGTGAGAAGGCTTGACTGTGGTAACTACAGAAGGGACTACCTCAATAACCACACCTCAAAGAGTTGCTGCTCCCGGAACCATAGTGTAGGTTCTGTCCATGCAGAAGCACAGTCGATATTCTTAAGGGGTCTTAAGGGATTGAACAGGCAGGAAAAATGTTCCCTATGTTGGGGGAGTCCAGAATCAGGGGTCACCATTTAAGAACAAGGGGTAAGCCATTTAGGACTGAGATGAGGAAAATATTTCTCAGCTAGAGAGTTGTGAATGTGTGGAATTCTCTACCACAGAAGGCAGTGGAGGTCAATTCACTTGATGTTTCAAGAGAGAGTTAGATATAGCTCATAGAGTTCACTGAATCAAGGTTTATGGGAAGAAAACAGGAACAGGGTACTGATTCTGGATGATCAGCCATGATCATATTGAATGGTGGTGCTGGCTCGAATGGCCTACTCCTGCACCTATTTTTTTTTCTATGTTTTTATGAAATGATCTTTACCTCATGATAATATAAAAATTGCAGCCGGCAGAATCGTCCATTATGCATGGATTTCTTCAACCTCATTAAAGCCTTTAACTAAAATGGGGGGGATGTGGAACATATTGCTCAGATTCAGACACTCACAGAAATTCTTCTACACCTTACCTTTGTTCCACAAAAGCATGCAATGTGTGATAATATCTTCTGTTTTCGGAGATGCCAACGCACAGATGCATGGCTATAACTCTTCCTGAAGAGGAACAGAAACTTATTTCATCATTGGCTTAAACGCATATAATTTTCATTTCAGAGTGCTGAAGATTAGAGCATGTCTTCCAGTGCACAGTTGAGGGATAGAGGTTAATAATGTGTTCTCAGCCACATCCTCTCCATTAGAATGTCTGAGTTCATATGCCCTGCCTCTGGTCTCCATGCTGCAGCATACACACGAAAATCATCACAGAAGGATCAATGGTAATCTGGAGAAATCGCAGCACACCCCATCTAAACTATTCAATACGAAGGACATCTTCACACAAGGAGTTGTGGAAATACGGAACAAGCAGCCAGAGGAGGTAGTTGAGGCGGGGACTACCCCAACATTTAAGAAACAGTTAGACAGGTATGTGGATAGGACAGGCTTGGATGGATATGGACCATGCGCAGGCAGGTGGGACTAGTGTAACTGGGACATGTTGGCTGGTGTGGACAAGTTCGGCCGAAGGGCCCGTTTCCACACTATAACTTTAAGAGGCTAAAAATCACATCCAGCCTCCAAAGTTACCAATTATAATTTTCACAGATTGGCTTAAGGTTTATAAATTACTTGCAAAGACCTTGGAATTTCGTCACAAATCAATCATCAACAGTGCTACGTGACCCGATTTCAAGTTTCAAGATGTTGCTTTGTTGACAGATTATTGAGCATTCCTGAAGGCTGACAGCACCAAAGTCCTAAAAACAGCCGAGGTTCACTGACAAAAGAAAACTGAAGACATTCCAAGAAACTGGCTACCAACTGATTGTGTGGTTCTGAAACTTCCGACAAACGGGAGCATGCCTTGCTTTAAACCAGAAAAGAGAACAAAAAGGAAGGAAATAGAAAGAAACCCTAGCTAGCAGCCAGATGGAAAGTCTCCAGACTGAGCATGGAACTGTTTCTTAAGATTAATTATAGAGTCACTTTAGGATTCATCTGGTCAAGGGTGTTTAATTGTCATATTTACTGAAACATTGCAAGAACATTCTACTTGTAGCAGTGCACCAGGTTTGTTAACACAGTACTCAATAGATAACATTAATAAACAAACACCAAAAAAATCCAATAAATAAAAAACCCAATTTAGTGCAAAACAAAACAAAAGTCCGAAGTCTCTCGTGCAGCCAAGATAGTTCGTAGTTTGAAGTTTAGTTTGTGTTTGTAATGTTCAATAACCTGATGGTTGTTGGGAAGAAGCTGTTTCTGAACCTGAAGGTAGAAACATAAAAACATAGAAAATAGGTGCAGGAGTAGGCCATTCGGTCCTTCGAGCCTGCACCGCCATTCAATATGATCATGGCTGATCATCCAACTGAGTATCCTGTACCTGCCTTCTCTCCATACCCCATGATCCCCTTAGCCACAAGGGCCACATCTAACTCCCTCTTAAATATAGCCAATTAACTGGCCTCAACTACCTTCTGTGGAAGAAAATTCCGGAGATTCACCACTCTCTGTGTGAAAAATGTGTTTCTCTTCCCCCTTATCCTTAAACTGTGACCCCTTGTTCTGGACTTCCCCAACACCGGGAACAATCTTCCTGCATCTAGCCTATCCAACCCCTTAAGAATTTTGTAAGTTTCTATAAGATCCCCCCCTCAATCTTCTAAATTCTAGCGAGTACAAGCCGAGTCGATCCAGTCTTTCTTCATATGACAGTCCTGACATCCCAGGAATCAGTCTGGTGAACCTTCTCTGTAGTCAGGTTATGGTTTTCAGTTTCCTTTCCCTTCTTGCTGATGGCAGGAGTGAAGTGAGAGTGTGGCCAGGTGGTGTGGGACTTTGATGATGCTGGCTGCCTTTTTGAAGCAGTGCCTCCAACAGGTCCCTTCGATGCTAGGGAGGTCGGTACCTGTGATGGACGAGTAATGTCCACCATTCTTTGTGATCTCCTTCCTTCTGGGCATTTGAGTTGCTGAACCAGGCCAATATTATTCTTGATTCAATAAGTATTATTGATACCCTTAAGTAAAGATTTTACTTCGGAGTCACGTGAGTGATTCCGTGAAGAAGAACCCCGCCAGTCCGCATGCGCGTCATTACGTCTGGCGCATGGCGCAGCGACCGGCTGGGAGAAGCAGCGCTTCTCCAGCGGTAAGTTTCTAAAAGCCTCAGGTATGTGTCAAACTTGTTGGAGGTCGTTTCTGCGCTTGTTAAGTCTTGTTACAGGAGGACAAGTCCAAGCATGGGGAAATCATTAAGAGCAAGGCGAGCCATTGCGAAACTAACCAAGGACCGCGGGAGTGCGGGTAGCGGGCAACCGCCTAGCTCATCTACTGAGTCACTAGTAACAAGACCAGTGACTACAGACTTGGTGTCTGAGGGCACCGTGGTTGTGCCGGTGTGGCATAAGGCCACCAGAAAGTCTGTCTGGCCGATAGACTCGGACGAGTCCAGTCGGGAGGGTTCTCCCTTGAGAATGCATACCGTAGCACGGATATCCAGGATGGAGCTCCTATTGGAGAGGTTGTTCCATTAAGAGCGCCGGCCTCTTCAAGAGCCCGCGCCAGCAGCACCTACAGGGCTGCCTAGTGTCTAGAGGAGGAGAGCATAATGGGTCAGTACGATTCTGACGCCAAATCTGTGGGCTTAGCATTGGAGGCTGCCCCACGGGATGAAGGGTACGAGCCAGAGGTCCCATTCCTGGCGATGAGGTTTGCCATCCCAATAGACTCTGGAGAGCCGCTGGGGGGAGAGCTGGCTGCCAGTATTAATTACTTGGCCTCGCACCAGCTTCAGGAGCTGGCCTTAGATACAATGGTCAAAAAGTACGAAACACCGGCGAATTGTATCCTGTTTAAAGTACCGGCCGTAAACCATGCCATCTGGGGCCATATAGGAATTGGCATCCGGGCGCAGGAGATAAAACTGCTAAGGGTGCTGAAGCTGCTCGCATCGGGCATTACGGCTTTCGGTAGGTTGGTGGATGGTGGGCACCTGACTGAAGTTCAGCAGGATGCCCTGGCTCTCATGTGCAATGCGCACGTTGAGATAAACTGCCTTAGGAAGAATGCCATCCACCCTACCATTAACCCGAGGTTCGCTGCCCTGTGTAAGCCTAGTAATATCCACCCAACGAACCTACTGTTCAGGGAGGACCTCGCAAAGTGGGTAAAGGAGCTAGACGACAAGGCAAAAACCGTCGGGCTCATCAAGGCGCCAGTGACCAGCAGAACCCTTTGGAGGCAGTACCCCTACAAGCAGTTTGCTGAAACCGGGTCAGGGCAAAGACCAAGCCGGCCATTCAATGTGAGCAGCTGCCGCAGGAGTACGGGAAAACATGTATTTTCCTTCCAGAACCAGAGGAAAAAGAACTCCACAGGTAACCATGGAGGTAGATGGGTCTGGTTCTTGTCGAAACATATTAAGTAAAAATTATCTACCAGTTGGGGGGAGGTTTCACAGCTTTCTGAAAGAATGGCATAAAATAGTAAAGTTAAACGAGAACTTACCTGTTCGAAGTTTGATCTTTATTTAAGGTTTTAGTAGTGATTTAGTTTAGTGAGGGATTACGTGAAGATGCCCCGCCAGGTGCATGCGCGTCATACTTCAAAGCAGCGGCGTGAAAAACACAGAAACCAATAGCCGAAGTAAGATAGTAAGGCTTACAGAAGACTAGAACTACCAGATGATCGTTTAGATTATGAGGGTCGGGAGCGGAGGGCACGTAATCCCTCATCGTAACTCCTCATAAAATAAAGATCAAACTTCAAACAGGTAAGTTCTCGTTTAATCTTACTATTTTACTTCGGAGTCACGTGAGTGACTACGTGAAGATTTTAAAGCTCTGTGATTTTCATGCCGTAGATTCACTCCATACAGCACACTGCTTCAGTTGACACAGTAGTGAATAAATAATATATTGAACATTGCTTCAAATTATTCAATAACTATGTTAATAATATAATAACAAGGAAAGTAATAGCCCCTCTATCCCAGGGGAAAATTACAACAAATGATATGAAACAATGATATGAAAGAAAGCAAACAAATTGAACAGAACACAACTTAGCATGTGCAAACCCTGGCACTGTGATAACAGGTTTATCATAAATCTAGAAAGTTACTTCTTTAGTCCATCCTGCGGCCTCTAGAATTTGGTCGAGCGGCATGTCCTGCGCCTTCACCACGGACATTGATGCCGCCCTTGTAGCGTAGAGATTTAACATCAGTGTGAACTCCACCTAAATACAGAACCTGTTTTAACCATCTAGAATAGTTTGTACTGTCACTTATTTATTTTTTTATTATTTTTTTTGTGGGTAATGAGCATTGGTGTCTCACAATCTCGGAGACTCTTAGTTACTTTAATATATTTTAACCACACACAATGTTTGGTCGACAGGGTATGCTTTAAAGATTACCTTGGTTCCAGCCTTCACTGGCTTACTTTGCTTGCTTAGATCATAGTCATAAAAAGTAATTTTATCTACAGACAACTGCATACAATCTAAGCGCAACATTTTTATTGTTTGTACTCATCATGCTGATACTAATGACATGAGCATAACCACTTTAAATATTAAGTTCTGAAAAGACAGTGACGTAATTGGAGCCCACTGCCGAAGCAATGTGAGAATTATACTGACATCACAGATTTCTGTATATCTGGGTTTGGTAGGATTTTATTAAAATTCCTCTCATAAATCGGGATATTAACGGATGAACCCGATAGATTGTCGTTCTGAATTTTGTCCTAAATAGGAAGAAAAAGTACTCCGAGCACTATTAATGGCACTATATCTCAGGTGCAACTCAGCAAGGAACTCCAATACATCCGATATGTTTGCAGTATGATAAAATATATCTGACTGTATACAAAAGATTTCCCATTTCCTTATATGAGACATATATTGTTTCTTAGTGCTATCTCTCCAAGCTGCAGTTATAACATCCATTGTCCTATCCGACAGTCCATCAGAACCTGCAGATCAACAATGAATACGATCATGTAGTGGATGACTTCTCCTGTACTGGATGTACTGCAGCTGGGGATTGTCATGAATGGCTGAGTCATCCTTCTGAGCACCAATGGGAACAATGGCTGTGTAGACCAGTTTGGAACCACCAAACGCCTGCGGCGGAGTCTTGCTTTATTTTGGTGACATTACCTAATCAGGCAAAATGGGGAAAACATAGAAGACTATTCTTCCCCAATGTAGCGAGAATGTATCCACTGCTACTGCTCCTGGGTCTGGCTCCTATGACATATTTAGGCAACTGGAGATTTACTCTGGACGCAAACAGATCAATATTTGGTACCCATACTTACTGACAATCTTTAAAAATTTTTGGATTTAACATCCATTCTGCATTGTTATTGAACTTTCGTGATCTGTTGTCTGCCACAATATTGTCTCTCCCACAAGCTGTGGTATTGTCTACTTGTAATTGAACATGTAAGTCATTCATTATAGAACAATAAGCTATCAATGCATAAAATGCCCCCAATAACTCCAAATAATTGATAACATGTGTTAGGAGAATTAATCGTCTTGGACAGTCCATCACCACCTCAATTGGTGGCGCTGTCCTTACCTCCCCATCCAAGAGCACTCCCATCAGTTTGTAAAACCACTGAAGGTTGCTGAACCAAAATATATTCTAGTAGCTTGTGCAACATTGAGAATCCACCATTGCAATTCAGCTAAAGCTTAAGTTGGTAACTGCATGGACCTATCAAATGACCTGCACGCTTTTTATTTTATTTTTATTTTATTTTTATTTTTTTATTGTTTTTTATTTTATTTTTTATTTTTAATTTAAACTCTAGTTTTATTTATTTATTTATTTATTTACTTATTTATTTATTTACTTCTTTTTTTTAATGTATTTATTTTTTACTTTATATTTTTTAGTGCTTGTCCTCTGGCTCTTAGCAGACTTTGATAATGCAGAGGTCCTAACTCGACAGCAGGAATGCTGCTACCATTTTACCAATACCCGTAGCTACTTCTCGGATGGAGGGATAAGGTCTCTCAGCGAGACAAGTACAGAAATTTGTAATATGCCCAACCTTATCTGTTAGCAAGTTACTGACATATCCACGGAATTAATGACAAACCACAAATAATCAATTGTTTGGGATGGCTGTAACTCAGATAAAATCATAGAATCATAGAAAATAGGTGCAGGAGTAGGCCATTCGGCCCTTCAAGCCTGCACCTCCATTCAATATGATCATGGCTGATCATCCAACTCAGTATCCTGTACCTGCCTTCTCTCCATACCCCCTGATCCCTTTAGCCACTAGGGCCTCATCTAACTCCCTCTTAAATATAGCCAATGAACTGGCCTCAACTACCTTCTGTGGCAGAGAATTCCACAGACTCACCACTCTCTGTGTGAAAAAAGATCTCATCTCGGTCCTAAAAGACTTCCCCCTTGTCCTTAAACTGTGACCCCTTGTTCTGGAGTTCCCCAACATCGGGAACAATCTTCCTGCATCTAGCCTGTCCAACCCCTTAAGAATGTTGTAAGCCTCTATAAGATCCCCCCTCAATCTCCTAAATTCCAGCGACTACAAGCCGATGTTGTTGGATGGACAGAACCCTAGCCTTTCAATAGGCATATGGTTGCTGAAACAAGTTCTTCAGCTGTCTCCTGAGTGGCATTTACAATTAACATATCCTCTAGATAAGCCATTACAATGTGATTCTGAGCCCTCAGTAACACCAGTGCTGGTTTCAATAATTATGTGAACAGCCTGAGAGCTGAAGTTAACCCATTAGGTAATTCTTTAAATTGCCTCAGCTGACCCATCGAATTTACTTAAAGTACCTGCGATAATGATGTATTGGTACTGAATAATAAGGTTTTGTGTTTTTTTTTTAATTTTTTTACGTCTATAGTAACCATATAGCAGCCTTGTGATAACAACTGCGTTACAGTGTTGAAGGTGTACTTTATTAAATGCCTATACTGAACATATGAATTAAGTTTGTGAGATCCAGAATGATTCTGCAACTCCCATCTTCTTCTGTCTGGGATATATTTTCTACCCGACAAGTTTCCGGTGCAGCAAACACCAAACCGATCAATATTATGCAGCATCATTCATTATAAAACAATTGTAATCTTACACCCAACCAGAGGTGTACCCCAGAAGCTCTATGTGTGATGGAATAAAGTTACAGGGTCTCGGAGGATTGGCGTACTGCGCATGTTGTCCCATTGTTTAAAAAGGGTTCAAAGAATAAACCTAGCAATTATTGACCTGTTAGTTTGACGTCAGTGGTGGGCAAATTAATGGAAAGGATACTTAGAGATAATATATATACGCATCTGGATAAACAGGGTCTGATCAGGAACAGTCAACATGGATTTGTGCCTGGAAGGTCATGTTTGACAAACCTTCTTGAATTTTTTGAAGCGGTTACTAGGGAAATTGATGAGGGTAAAGCAGTGGATGTTGTCTATATGGATTTCAGTAAGGCCTTTGACAAGGTTCCCCATGGAAGGTTGATTAAGAAGGTTCAATCTTTGGGTGTTAATAGCGGAGTAGCAAGATGGATTCAACAGTGGCTGAATGGGAGATGTCAGAGAGTAATGGTGGATGGCTGTTTGTCAGGTTGGAAGCCGGTGACCAGTGGGGTGCCTCAGGGATCTGTGTTGGGTCCACTGTTGTTTGTCATGTACATCAATGATCTGGATGATGGGGTGGAAAATTGGATAAGTAAGTATGCAGATGATACTAAGATAGGCGGTGTTGTGGATAATGAAGTAGATTTTCAAAGTCTACAGAGAGATTTGGGCCATTTGGAAAAGTGGGCTGAAAGATGGCAGATGGAGTTTAATGCTGATAAGTGTGAAGTGCTACATCTTGGCAGGACAAATCAAAATAGGACGTACATGGTAAATGGTAGGGAATCGAGGAATGCTGTGGAACAGAGAGATCTAGGAATAACTGTGCATAGTTCCCTGAAGGTGGAATCGCATCTAGATGGGGTGGTAAAGAAAGCCTTTGGTGTGCTGGCCTTTATAAATCAGAGCATTGAATATAGGAGTAGGGAAGTAATGTTCAAATTGTACAAGGCATTGGTAAGACCAATTCTGGAGTATGGTGTACGATTTTGGTCGCCTAATTATAGGAAGGTGTCAACAAAATAGAGAGAGTTCAGAGGAGATTTACTAGAATGTTGCCTGGGTTCCAGCAATTATGTTACAGAGAAAGGTTGAACAAGTTAGGTCTTTATTCTTTGGAACGCAGAAGGTTAAGGGGGGGACTTGATTGAGGTCTTTAAAATGATAAAAGGGATAGACAGAGTTGACGTGGATAAGTTTTTCCCATTGAGGGTAGGGAAGATTCAAACAAGAGGGCATGACTTGCGAATTAAGGGACGAAAGTTTAGGGGTAACGTGAGGGGGAACTTCTTTACTCAGAGGGTGGTGGCTGTGTGGAATGAGCTTCCAGCAGAAGTGGTGGAGGCAGGATCGATTTTAACATTTAAAAGTAAAGTGGATAGGTATATGGACGGGAAGGGAATGGAGGGGTATGGTCTGAGTGCAGGTAGATGGGACTAGGGGAAAACAAATGGTCGGCACGGACTGGAAGGGCCGAGAGGGCCTGTTTCCGTGCTGTAATTGTTATATGGTTATATGGTTATAAGTTACTGTACCTCCGTAATTGAACTAGAATTGTTTTGGCAGATTTTCACCAATAATTAATCTGGTTATTGTTTGTCCTACATAGTCCTGCATTTTTGGGTATAATGTTGGCCAAGTGGCAATTTTCATCATACAATTAGGTTCGAATAGGCACTGCAGCCTGTCTTATACGTTTTGGACATTTATCGACCCTTGTATGTCTTCCCCAAAAGCAGTGATGCCAACTGATATCAGATAGAGGACATGCTGGAAACATAATTCCTGCCTTGCATCGTAACACTCATGGGTGCCCAAATGACTGAGTTTACTGTTGGCACCCTGAGCGAGGCACAATAGACAGGTGTTAATATATTTACTGTTTCAGTCATACCAGTTTCTTGGAGCAGGTGAGAAACCAAATAATGTTGGCAGCCAGGTCTCATCCATAGCCTCACCAGTCCATACCGATATAGCAAACTTGATGCTACGTCGGGAACACCCGGAGCGTGGCACGTGCTCTGGTGTATACATATAAGTAGGGACACCAGCTTCAGGGTCAGTCTCCTCCTGCCCTGGTACTCCCGAGTCTTGCTCTAGGAGACCTTATCCAGACCTAATCAAGGCACTGGAGAGTCAGATTCCCATTTTTTTTTTTTTTTTTTTTTAAACAGGCACCATACTCAGTGTATGGAACTCCTTCGGAGGCTGCCTGGGAATCGCTGACTGATTCTTGGCCCCTTGACTGATTAAAGTTTAGAGCATTTTAGTCTTGCTCTGGGGAGACCTCATCCAGACCTAAGAAGACACTGGAGAGTCAGATTCCCATTTTTTCCATTTTTTTTAACAGGCACCATACTCAGTGTATGGAACTCCTTTGGGGGCTGCCTGGGAATCTTTGGGTCTTTGGATCCTTGACTGAGTAAAGTGTGGAGCATTTTCTCCATTTCTAGTCTCCCCCACATTCTTGTCCTCTCTTGGACGAGAGTAACTTTATTTACATTTCCTTGTGTATTTGTGCATAATCATATATGTTCATGTTTAGAATTATAGATTCTGACAGGCACATTCTACTTGCAGAATATTTATATTACTCTCAGTATTACACAGTTCTCCCAATATAAGGGTTGATGTGGCTGTATTGGGTATAAAACTTTGTACCCATCTCTCTGCCTCTGCTGGCCCCAGAATCAAACCTTGTATTTAACCTGCTTGTTCTCTCAGAGCAGGGATGAAAGTTTAATAATGCACATATCATACACATCAAACTAAGGAACTGCATCTGGTAACACATAATCAGAGCAGACCTTGTATGCTTACCTATCGTTGTGGCCTCAGCCCGAACGACTCTAGAGCAGCTGGAGGGTATTAACTACGGAATAACGGCCACCGGTATCGGAACCGGCACCGCACTTATCTACTTTGCCGATCGCTGTGATAGAACCGCAATGCTGCGTGGCCCATGCTTGCTCCTCCCGCTGAACAGGCTCCTGCTGACTCACAAGCCAGCCTTATGGAGCTTAACTCTCGCTGGAAGTTTTTAAAACTTACCTGCGAGGTTTTCAACTTACCACTGGTGGAGCTGCACTCTCCAGCTCCGTTCAATGCGACATGCGTCGACGTAATGACGCGCATGCGCCTGGCGGGGCTTCTTCACGTAGTCACTCACGTGACTCCGAAGTAAAATAACATCAAACATGTTTATACTGCAGAGTATGCAAGGTTTTCAAATTGAATATATTCCCAACTTGTGTCCACCCACCCAGCACAAGTCAGAGCGTGCACTCATTTTCACACAAAATTTGGAGATTCAAGCTGAAATTGCAAAATTATATTTTAAAGGTGTATTTGAGAAGACAGTTTATCAAACTCATCAATTCATATCTAATATTTTTGCTAGACCAAAGAAAGATGGTGGGAGGGATTATTTTGGACCTGACAGGACTTAATCCATGTATGCCGAATAATCATTTTTAAATGGAAACATTTTCTACTGCCAAGCAATTGGTTTCCAGAGGGTGTTATATGGCATGTATAGGCCTTCAGGATACATATTACTCAGTGTCTGTTCATAAAGAGTATCGGAGATATTTGAAATTTAGCTGGATGGGACAATTATGCCAATCTAGAGCACTGCCTAATGGGTTAACCTCAGCCCCTAGATTATTTACAAAGCTGCTAAAACCAGTTCTGGGGTTACTCCGGGCACAGGGCCATATTGTAATGGATTATTTGGATGACATCTTAATAATTGGAAAAAACCCTTGTGGCAGCTGAGTTATCAGTTTCAGCTGTTAAACTCATGGTTGAGAGGTTGGGGTTTATTTTCCACCCAGCCAAATCGAAATTGGTGCCGGTTAACATAATTGACTATTTGGGATTCACAGTTAATTCAACTCACATGTCTGTGACTCTGTCCAAGGGTAAGAGATTAGATTTAATTGAAGGCTGTATCAAGCTTTTGGGAGAGCAATCGCCTTCAATTAAACTGGTGGCCAGCTTAATTAGCAAATTGGTAGCAGCCTTTCCAGCTATGCAATATGAACCATTGCATTACCAACATTTACAGAGTGCAAAGGTACAGGCACTCAGAATACATGCAGGTCATTTCAACCGGCCCATGCAATTACCATCTGAAGCCATTGCGTAAGTACAGTGGTGGATTAGAAACATTTCAAATTTTTCTAGCAAAATTCTGATGGAAACACCTTCAGTTGTTTTGTAGACTGATGTTAGTGCCCTAGGTTGGGGTGCAGATGGAATATGCATGAGGCATTTATTCTCCAATCACATGGAATTAATTATTTAGAGCTTTTAGGGGCATTTTTTGGGCTCAAGGCTTACTGTATCACCAAGCATCACTTACATGTTCAGCTTCAGATTGACAACACCATGGCAGTGGCGTATGTTAATCACATGGGTGGAATCAAGTCAAAATCTTGTGACGGATTGGCTAACCTTATTTGGCACTGGTGCATTAAAAAGAACATTTGGATTTTAGCTGTCTATTTGCCAGGCAGATTCAATATGGTGGCAGACACCAGGTCATGCAAATTCAACGACAACACAGAGTGGAAGTTGAATCATGATGTATTTAATGAAATCGTTCTTCGGTATGGGATGCCAGATATCGATTTGTTTGCATCCAGACTCAATCACCAGGACCGAAGTATGTTTCATGGAAACCAGATCCGGGGGCAGTCGCGATGGTTGCGTTCTCGCTACACTGGGGCGGAATGTTTTTATATGCATTTCCCACCTTCTGCCTCATCAGTCAGTGCTTGACCAAGATCAAGCAGGACTCCGCTCCAGGAGTTTTGGTGGTAGCCGACCGGCCTACACATCCATGGTTCCCTCTCATTTTGGACATTATTACACAGCCTATTATGGTGGTTCCAAAACGTCAAGATCTATTGGTGCACCCTGTGACTGGAGATCAACACCTGTTGTATGATCATGTTAATTTATTAATTTGCAGATTTTAAGAAGGCTATACCTGGGTCTGGGACTATCCAATCGGACCGTGGATGTCATCACATCGTCCTGGAGGGATAGTACGAAAAAGCAGTACATCTCTCATGTCAGGAAATGGGAGGAATTTTGTTTACATGGGAACATTACATACCACACAGCCTCCATCCCAGATGTGCTCGAATTTCTGTCCAAGTTACATTTCGATGGAGGGTTGAGCTATAGTGCCATCAACAGTGCCAGGTGTGCCCTGTCATCGTACCTATGCCAGGGGTCAGAACTTCAGTCTGTAGGATCTCATCCGTTAATATCCAGATTTATGAAGGGTGTTTTTAATTCTAATCCCCCCCAGTCCTAGGTACTCTGAAATCTGGGATGTGAGCATGGTACTGACGCTGCTTCATCAGTGGGGTACATCCAAAGATTACCCTAAAGTTGGTTATGCTCATGGCACTGGTATCAGCACAAAGGGTTCAGACTTTGCACAAACTGCGTCTGACAGGATGGTGTCATCAGGGAATTACATTAATTTTTACATCTGTGACCTAATTAAACAAAGCAGACCAGGGGTGTCAGGATTCAAGCTTGTACTGTCAGTATATCCCACGGATTTACAGCGGTGTGTAGTGGCGCACTTGAGGCACTATATCGAGGTCACGAAGAGCCTCAGAGGCTCTGAGATAGTATTGTTTATTAGCCACAAAAAGCCACATATGAAAGTGTCCGTTCAGACCATTTCACGATGGCTGAAACAAGTGCTGGGTTGTGCAGGAGTTATTACTGACAATCCACCAGGGCGGCATCAACGTCAGCAGCGAGGGCAATGGACGTCCCTCTAGACCATATCCCCGCGGCCGCAGGATGGTCAAATAAATTGACTTTTCAGAGGTTTTATAATAAACCACTTATTGAACCCGGGGTGTTCGCCCATTCTGTTTTAAGTTCTGTTCCATAGCTTCTCCCTGGGAGGGAGGAGTCACTATTGTGTTTCTTTTGTTTATTTTGTGAATTAAAGCATCAACATGTTAATCTGTACCATGTTTCAATGTATTGCTCATTATTCACTCCTCCTGAATCAACTGATGCAGTGTGAGACGCCTGGATTTGGATCGGCGTGAAATCACAGACATTTGAAATCTTCACGGAATCACTCACGTGACTCCGAAGCAAAATAGTAAGATTAAACGAGAACTTACCAGTTTGAAGTTTGAACTTTCTTTTATGAGGAGTTACGATGAGCGATTACGTGCCCACCGCTCCCGGCCCTCAAAATGTTTAAGGTCAACTGGAAGGTCTAGTTTATAATCTTACTATGTTACTTCAGTTACTGTTATCTGTGATTTCACACCGCCGCTTTGAAGATTGGCGCGCATGCGGACTGGCGGGGTTCTTCTTCACGTAATCGCTCGTCGTAACTCCTCATAAAATAAAGGTCAAACTTCAAACTGGTATGTTCTCGCTTAATCTTACTATTATTCTTCATTCTAATTCACCTGAAGCTGTGAAGCTTTTCCAAGGAACATGAAAAGGTGCCATCCAACTGAATGCCTTTTATTCACATGTTTCACTGTAAATTTATATGGGGTTTTGACTGACTGTAAACTTATTTAAGGAGTAGATGAGCCTATTTCATTATTGAACATAATTTATTTATTTGGACCTGCTCGTATACTAATTGCTTTGATTCTTTCATTTTCATTTTTATTCTGAAATCATGTGAAACCAGGTGGTCTTTGGAACTTGACCTATCTTCATGTATGAGCCCATTAAACAAGTCACACCCTAGCTTCCTGAGTATGTGAACCATCATAGCTGAGATCAATTTTATATTAATTCAACATTCCCACACTCCATTCGGTGTTTTGAGTTGAAATCAAGAGCAGCACGTCTGAGGGAGAAAGCATTCTTGGAATAACATATGATTTGCTCTCAAAAAGAAGATAGAAACAAAATGCTGGAGTAACTCAACGGGACAAGCAGCATCTCTGGAGAGAAGGAATGGGTGATGTTTCGGGTCAAGACCTTTCTTCAGACTGTTCTCCGTGTATAGTTCACATCTGTGGCTGAAAGAAGCTATTTGCATCGTCACGAGCCTAATCCGAAGGAAATACATTTGATCAGCAGGAAGATAAGAAAGATGAGAGTTGTCAATTAGGTGTTCTAAAGGGGTGAAGTCAGGAAACTGACTTGCAACTGAAACTGTACAGGCAGACTGGGTAGGGGAAGCAACTTAACGCATGGCCATGAAGGCATTTCAGTAGTACGACATACAGAGAGTCTGACAAGGCACGAGAAATGTTATGGTCATCCAGTAAGTGAACAAAAACTCCTGCTCCCTGAAGAAGGTCCTCAGGTCCTAAGTGATAGGAGGAGAGTTAGGGCATTCAGCCCATCAAGTCTACTCTGCCATTCAATCATGGCTGATATATCTCTTCCTCCTAACCTTTCTCCTGCCTTCTCCCCGTAACCCCTGACACCCGTGCTAATCAAAGTCTTGACCAAAACATCACCCATTCCTTCTCTCCAGATGCTGCCTGTCCTGCTGAGTTACTCCAGCATTATGTGTCTATATTCAGCGTAAATCAGCATCTGCAGTTTCCTTCCTACACCTCCTGCTATTATGGTTCATTGCGCTACTTGAACTAGGGTTCCATGGTCAAGAGAGCTTCACTGCCCATGTTCAATGGCTTTCCCTCTTAAAAGAAACTTTCCTGCACAGGTTTCTTTTTACAATAGATGTCAGTTATCCAGCCCTACAGGAAGCAGAGGTAAAGGGTGGCAGCAATGCTCACAACCCGACCCATGACTGATCCTAGAGCAGTGATCATTCTTTTTTTTATATCTCTTGGGCAAGAGAAGGTTGTTAGTTTTCCAGCTGACTGAACAACCTTTTCTAGATAATGTTATGGAGTCATAGAGTGATACAGTGTGGAAACAGGCCCTTTGCCCCAACTTGCCCTCACCGGCCAACATGTCCCAGCTACACTAGTCCCACCTGCCAACATCTGGTCCATATCCCTCCAAACCTGTCCAATCCATGTTCCTGCCTGACTGCTTCTTAAATGTTGGGATGGTCCCTGCCTCAATTCTCTCCTCTGGCAGCTTGTTCCATACATTCCCCATGCTGTTTTCCTTTTCATAGGAGGGGACATTAAGGGGTTTCCTAAATATTGCCAGACCCAAAACAAGTATATGTTTTTATTACTGCAGTTTGCAGAACACCATGAGACTGGCCATAAATGGACAATGAAATAAAGCTCAGCCTGGAAGCAGAGAATATCCACAATGTTGTGCAAATGGGGTAGAGTACGAAGGTTGAAATATCAGCTGCTATTTATTGCGAACAATAATGACATTGCAACACTAAATGAGATAAGGCGGACTGTAAAGCTTCCACGTTAAATTAGACGTGACCAAATATCCTCACAAAGGGCAGTTGAGAACAAAGAAAGAATCCACTAAGATGGATCTTCAGTCAGACTTTCTCTTCTACATTAACCTCCTGACATCTATCAATTCATCAACAGGTAATCATCATGATTATACTAGTTCCACTCTATCACAAAATTACTTTTTGTACTATCCATCCCTTCTCAGCCCTCTGTGCAACTTAAAACTAACTTGCTTCCTTTCATTCCCAGTTTTAATGCAGAGCCTTTGACCTGAAATGTTAATTTGGTTTCTCTTTCCACAAATGCTAGCTGACCCGTTGCACTGAACATTCATTGCACACTCTCTTTCGCAAATCTATCCGTCCTGATGAGATAAAAACTGCACACTATAATCTAAATATGGTCACACCACAACTCTTTATAATTATACTACAATGTATTTACTGCTGTACTCAAATCATATTTCAGAGGAGCCCAATATGGCATTTACCTTTACAACCGCATGTTTAGCTTATCTTCAGTAACTTATGCACAAGGACACGCAGATCTCTTTGTTCATCAACCAGTTTATCACTGTTCAAATAATACCCTGCCCTCTTTTTTCACTGAAGTAGATAACTCCACGTAGTCACACAATACTACCTGGTCATTTATTTGCCCACTTATCTACATCACCATTGCAACCTCCTCATAATTTACGGTCCCATTCAGTCTTGTGCAGTCAGACAACAGGGATATCACAACTGTTAGAGTGCACAGAATGCTGGCTCGACAGATCAGCCACCAATCATCCTACAAAACAAAGCACACCAGCAATATCACATTTGTCAGAGTGCACAAGATGCTGGATGGACAGATCAGCAGCAGATATTGATACAAAGAAAGGCACATGGGCTAACAAGTGCATTTTCAAATTGAAATCCATTCAGACATGCGGTTATTAACAGGCCATCCACAGTCAAACAACATGGACAATCATCCAAAATACCCATCAGAGAAGATGTTAACTTTCTTCCATCAGTAGAAAATGTCAAGAAAACCATAAACCTTCTGAATTCCAACCAGCTCTCTGTGATGGAAGGAATCTCAGTGGAACTGAACAAAGTGGCCAGGTCAAGTAAAATATTGATAAAGTTGTTCTCGGAAAAGGAGGACATTTATTACTCAGAGGATTTTGTATCGTGGAATGGTCTACCCCAGAGAGCTGTGGATGCTAAGTCATTAATTATTATTAGAGCCAGGATTTTGCCATAAATGCCATGTGCCTTTTTCACGATCGAGTGCCTAAATCAGCCTTTTTTTGCAATTTTGCTAAAAGGTCGTGCTATTTTCTTTAGTTGTACCATGATTACAATGACGTTTTCTATGTTAACCCATTAATATTAATAAGTTATTATTAACGCGTTAACATAGTATAACTTAAAAGAAAATTTCCACCACCGGGGCAAAACCGGTGGCGAAACCGTCGGTCGTTCATCCATTCGTGCCGCTGCCCACTGGTTCAGTCTTCTCCAAGATCTATTTAAGAAAGAACTGCAGATGCTGGAAAAATCGAAGGTAGACAAAAAATGCGGTTGAAACTCAGCGGGTGAGGCAGCATCTATGGAGAGAATTAATAGGCAACGTTTCGGGTCGAGACCCTTCTTCAGATTAATGTGGGGGGGGGGGAGGTGGGAAAAAGAACGGAAGAGGCAGAGACAGTAGGACAATAAGGAGAGCTGGGAATGGGGAGGGGGAGGGGGAGGAGGGAGAAGACAACGGCTATCTAAAATTAGAGAAGTCAATGTTGATACTGCTGGGGTGTAGACTACCCAAGCGAAATATGCAAGCTTGTCTCCTCACTACATTTACTGCTGGCTCCAGTTGCAAATCTGAGTTTTCGAGTGATCTGTGCAAGGCATTCATTGATGCTGGAATTCCACTGTGGAAATTGGAAAACAAATCTCCTAGAGGTTTTTTAGAGAAAGACACAGAGGAACATATACCAAGCGAGTCATCATTACGGAAAAATTATGTTGACAGCATTGTTGTGCAGAAAATTTGAGATGAAGTTGCATGCAACAAAATATGGATCTCAATAGACAAAGCAACCGTTGCTGTGGGGAGATATGTTGCCAATGCGGTCATTGGTACACTGGAGGCAGGTCAACCATCAAAGGAGTATTTGTTGACATCGGGAATATTGGAGAAGTAAAACAGCTCAACTATTTCTCAGTTGTTTACATCTTCACTTGCTGTACTTTGGCCAGAAGGTATAAAACACGAGAATGTTCTTCTGTTGCGACCGATGCAGCTCCGTACATGATAAAAGCTGCTTGTGCTCTTAAAGTTTTATTTCCCAAAATGTTACATTTGACATGCTTAGCTCAAGGACTTCATAGAATTGCCAAGCACATACATAGCTTGTTTCCAAATGTCAAATCGCGTAGTTTTCAATGTCAAGAAAATCTTCTTCAAAGCACCATCACGTGTGCAGTGGTTCAAGGAAATGGCATCCAAGATTCCGCTACCTCCTCAGCCTGTTATGACGAGGTGGGGTACATGGCTCTCTGCTTTACTCTACTATGCTGCAAATTTTGAAAAGATAAAATAAATCATCAACTGTTTTGAAGAAGAAGAATCTGCTGCGGTCAGGATCGTCAGTGAAATCAGGCAGAAAAAGTCCCTCCACTGCGATCTTGTGTTTATTGCTTCCAATTTTGCAAACTTCCCACAAGCTATCACTTCCCTTGAGAAACGTGGCAAAACATTAGTGAATAACTTGCAGGTTTTCAACAAAGTAACTGACAATATTTGTAAAATTCCTGGCGATGTAGGTAAAGATATACAAGGAAAATGTGAGAGTGATTTTAGTTAAAAAGATCTTGAAGAAATACAAAACATAGCTAAAGTTTACAAAGGTAGTTGTAATGCACAAGATATCGCCATAAATACAGTGTCTGTAGCTTGTTTCGGGAATGCACCGGTGACCTCAGCTGAGGTAGAAAGAAGTTTTGCACAACTAAAGCACATTCTGTCTGACTCAAGGCATAGTTTAATACCAGATAATTTGAAAAATATGCTAGTAATTATGTGCAACCAGGCAACTTTGGTCATCTAATGTAGTATATCTTTAACATTTTTAACATATTTTGGTAGTGGAAATACATGCCTTTATATGCCTTTTTTTGTCAATTGCCTCTTTCGTGCCTTTTTTGTAATTTCATTATTCCTTTTTGCCTGCCTGTTTCAGAGCTTTTTAGCGCCTAAACATCCTGGCTCTAATTATAATCATGAAAGATCGATGTTTGGACTGTGAGGGAACGAAAGTCATGTGAATCAGACTGTAAAGTGAAGCTGTAGCCAACATCAGATCATCCACAATCTTATTCAGATTTATATTCAGATGAATTTATTATCAGATGCACCAGGATGCAATAAAATTCCTTGTTCATATGAGGCTCATTGAGTAAACAGTATGCATGGTAATGACAGATACAACAAATATGACAACAAATCATAAACTGCAGAATGGTGCCAGCATTATAATGAAACCTGAAGTGGCAGAAAACAACCTCAGTGCAATACCAAAATAACCCAATAAATAATAAATAATAATAAACTTTATTTTGGACTCAAGGTCCAGACAAGGGACAACATTACATAAAAATATATTGAATATAAAAACACCATAAAATCCATATAAAATCTTAGTATATCACTTATAAAAGCATCATATATTATATACAAAAAATATAATACATGATTTAAAATCCAGAATACAAAAGATCAGTGTCCTACAACGAGACAGCGATACCAGTGTCTCCACGACTGGGATTTGTAGCATGTAGTGCTAAACCTTATGTTTGACAAAGCCACGATAATTACATTTTTAGTCATTTATCCTTCAAATGAATTTATACATATGATTTCTTAGGATAGCTTCTAAAGTACTGACTCCTGCAGCCATAAACATGTTACTAGCACTACACCATCTAGGTTTCCTTAGCAGTGTTCTCACGGCATCATTATAGGCCACCTTTAGTCTCTGCAAACTTGTCTTTCTGTAGTTTGACCACAGGTGCGCAGTATAGAGTGGTGTGCAATATGCGCTAAACAGCGACATCTTCACCACATCTGTACACGCACCAAACTTACGCAAGAGAATATTCGCCTGTACATACAGCATACATCATTGCCTATAAATATCCTCATCATCTGTCATTTGTTCTGTAATAAAATGCCCTAGATATTTTACCTTATTATAGACACTAAGATTATTGTCAGACAATTTAAAATCAGGAAATTTTAGACATTTATCCTCTTTGGTCTTACAGATTATAACAGCAGTCTTACAAGCATTATATTTAATATCATGTTCCACACCATACACAGAACATATATAGTAAGGAGCTGCTGGAGACCAGCGCTAGATGGGCTAAAGACCACAAGATCATCTGCATACATAATATGGTTCACTAAAATATTACCAATCACCCACCCAGTATTACAGGCTTTCAATTGCTTGGACAGATCATCAATATAAAGATAAAAAAGGACTGGGGTCAAAATTCCCCTTGTCTAACACCATTGCTAACCCCAAAAGGGGCTGAGACCCTATTGTCCCATTTTATTTGCATAGTCTGGTGGGCATACCAGTAAGCCAGAATTCTCACTATGTATTTAGGCACCCCTCTTTGACTCATTTTAACAAACAGCTTTCTATGATTAACACAATAAAAGGCTTTGGAAGCATCAATAAAGCACATAAGAATCGAAAAGTGATTAAACGAGATTTGTTTACAATCTCCTTTAGGGCATATATGCACAAGTCAGTGCCATGTTTAGCTTTAAAACCAAACTGGTTATCTGTGGAGTTAACAAACTCATTTACTCTATCCAGCAGAACTCTTTCTAAGATTTATGACAATATGCTGGCTAAATGGGCTATGCCTACTTTACCAGCTTTGTCCTTAACGACCGGCACTAACAGAACAGACAACATTGAGTCTGGTAACAAGCCATCGCTATACTTATAGAACTCTGATCTTGGATGTGTAATTATTTGTGTGATGTTTGTGTGTGTTTCACATCTCCTCGAAAACACGACACGCTAACGGTGAAATGTTTACAAATTCCAATAGAGATTTACGCCATGATGTAAAAAGTCGCCTTCTCTGAAAATTTCATGCATTATTTCTCGAGTTATTTATGAAAATGTTCACAAATCTCAAATAACTTAAACGAGATGGTCTCGCTGATGATGTCACAATGGAACTGCCTGCCTGCCTCTGCCGGGATGTCACCCCTGTTCTGTCTTCTGTACTTCTTGGCTTCTTAACTTTTACTTCTTTAAATTTGTCATTATCGTTTTTAAACTGTTGCTCAGGTCATGCTGCACGCTCCGCTGGGCTCCTTGAAGTTCTAGAACATTGCGGCAGCGGTCATTATTGCAGCATGGGCGCGGGGCAGTGCGGTGGGTAGGTGGCCCGGGCGGCCATTACTCCATCCGGGAGAGGCCGTCTATGGAGATCTGCGATTCCTCCATCGATCGCAGGGACTTGCGGAATCGTGACGCCTTTTCCTCGCTTGTGATCCCGATCCCACCTGGCGTTCTCTGGTCATCATGGGGGATGATCATCTGTCACGCGGGTGGGTGGGCTTCCCCTTGCGGAAGCCACGATCGGCCGGCCCTCCACTGATTTTGACCATCCTCAGATCGTGCCCGCCCACGGCCTCCCTCAAGTCTCCGCCGCCCGCTCACCATGGCCCCAGCAGCCCGCTCGCTGAGGGCCCCGCAGCCCGCTCACCATGGCCCCAGCAGCCCGCTCACCATGGCCCCAGCAGCCCGCTCACCATGGCCCCAGCAGCCCGCTCGCTGAGGGCCCCGCAGCTCGCTCGCCCACCCGGCTCCCCTTCTCCTTTCTCCCCCCCTCCTCCTCTATATATATATTTTTAATGTAGATGAATATTGCTTAAGGATTTATCTGTATGGGCATAATAGGCTAAGATGTCTTCCTTTGTGACGGTTCACCAGTCCAGTGTTTCAGTGTTAAAGCTATTTCTATCGCTGGATACCACAGGTATGTGTTCAACATTTATTGTCATAGCAACAGGTATATGATCAATCATTGCTGCCCCATACAGAATGCTCATACACCCCAATGAGCATGTGCATCAGCTGTACTATTATAGTGGTCCAGCCATGATATAGTGTGCCAGGCCTCACTAATATAAGTATAACTATCTGTAGGTAAAAGCACTTTGCTTGACAATATTAAATTATTATCTTGACTGAGCCAAGTGATTGGCAAATAATGAGTTCCTGTCTGAGATATCTGCATTCATATCCCCAATGACATATACACTACAATAATTATTGTTTTGAATAAAGGAATAGATGAAAGCAAGCCTATTTAAATATTCATCCTCATTCGGATGGCATTCATAGTGTTAAGGGTAATAATCTGTGGCAGCATCTCTGGGGAGGGGATGTGAAAGGGGATTGGTTCAGGAGTCTGATAGCATTGGGAAAGATGTTGTTCTTCAGTCTGGACATCCGGGCTTTCAAACTGCTGTTTCTTCCCCCAGAAGGTAGAGGAGAGAAAAGACGCTGGCTAGGGCAGCAGGCATCCTTGACAATATGTCCAGCCTTCTGGATTCAATACGGTGTGAAGATGGACAGAATTGAAGGAAATGTTGAGCCTGTCATGGACTAGGCTATGTTTACCATTCTCTGCAGGTTCAGGTGTTCAAGAGCAGATCAGTTTTTATGCCAGGCTGTTAGACAACTTGTCAGAACAATGTCTATAGTGCATCTGTAGAAGATCAAAGGAATCCTCATGGATATGCTGAATCCTCTCAAAGCCAAAGACAGTAAATATGCTAATGTGCTTTCTTAATCAATGCATCAGTGTGAAGGGACCAGGTTAGGTTGCTGGTTAGATGGATGCCGAGCAACTTGAAGCTGTTGACCATTTCTACAGCAGCAACAGTACTGGAGCATCTCACCGTGTCAGGCAGTATCTCTGGAGGAAACAGATAGGTGACGTTTCAGATCGGGACTCTTCTTCACATCCATATCCTCTAGAGATGCTCCCTGTTATGCTGTTACTGCATCACTTTGTGTTCTGCACAAGATTCCAGCATCTGCAGTCCCTTATAATCGTGGTGAGGACATGGTTGTGTTCACCTCTGTTTACCCTCCCTCTCCAGCTTATTGAGTTGTCGCTGTACTAGGGTATCATGTGTGCACAGGCAGAGGAAGAGGGGTCTGAGCACACACCCTTGAGGAGCACCAGTATTAAGGATAGGGTGGAGGAAATGTTATGACCAATTCTAATTGACTGAGATGTGCCAGTCAGGAAGTCAAGAAGCCAATTGCAGATGGAGGCCCCATGGCCAAGGCCCAGAAGTTTAGAGATTAACATTCAGTATTATGGTGTTGGAGGCTGAGCTGTAGTCAATGACTAGTAGACTCAAAATGCTGGAGTAACTCAGCGGATCAGGCAGCATCTCTGGAGGGAAGGGATGGGTGACGTTTCGGGTTGAGATCTTTCTTCAGACTCGTATCCTGACATAGATGTTATTATTGTCAAAGTCATCTAAAACTACAAGTAATGCAAGGGAGATAGTGTCCTCTGTAGACCTATTTTTTCTTGAATGGAAACTAAGGAATCCAAAAAACTGATGCAAATGTAGGCTATTATTGATCGTTCAAAGCACTTAATTATGGTCAATGTTGGAGCTACCGAATGTTAGTTATTGAGAAGGTCTCTTTACTTTCCTTGGAGACTGGAATGATGGTAGTTTCCTTGCAGCAGATGGGGACAGTAGATTAAAGTGAGAGGTTGCATGTTTTGGCAAAGACTTTGGCAAGTTGATTGGCGCACAATTTCAGAACCTGTCCAGTGCCTCCACTCAAGAGTTTATCCTTGTGAAAGCAGATCTGACTTCTACCACTGAGATGTATGTAACAGAAACCAGTTGTCAAAAAGAATCAGGCAGATAACCTGTAAAGGCAGTTTTGTGATCTTCAAAAACCAGGTTTGAAATCACAGCATGCCACAACATGGAAAACAACCAAGAATTCTAAAATGTTTAAGAAAGAACTGCAGATGCTGGAAAAATCAAAGGTAGACAAAAATGCTGGAGGAACTCAGCGGGCGAGGCAGCATCTAAGGAGAGAAGGAATAGGCAATGTTTCGGGTTGAGACCCTTCTTGAGACTGATGTCGGGGGAGGGGGGCAGGAAAAATAAAGGAAGAAGTGTAGACACTAGGCTGTGGGAGAGCTGGGAAGGGGGAAGGGAAGGAGGGAGAAAGCGAGGACTATCTGAAATTAGAGAAGAATTCTAAAATGGCTTTATTTAAACAGAAAATGCTGGAAACATTCATCAGGTAAGTGCATCTGTGAGACGAGAAAGAGAGTTTGAAATATAGGTCGAAGATCCTTCATCAGAACTGGGAAGGATAGAAAAGAGACTTGAGCTGCAGTGCAGGGTATTGTCTCTGTGAGGTATAAGCTGTGGTGACCATGGGAATAAGGAGTAAGCATGGTTAGTTGGGCATTGAGTGAACGAAAGAGTGAGAACTCGACTAAAGAATGGAAGAGTATGAAGTGCAGAACAGGATAGAAACATAGAAACATAGAAAATAGGTGCAGGAGTAGGCCATTCGGCCCTTCGAGCCTGCACCGCCATTCAATATGATCATGGCTGATCATCCAACTCAGTATCCTGTACCTGCCTTCTCTCCATACCCCCTGATCCATTTAGCCACAAGGACCACATCTAACTCCCTCTTAAATGTCCAGTCAAGTCACTCTTAAATGTCCAGATGACATGTCCAGTCGGTTAGTCTGACCATGCTCTTCACTCCAAGAAATAAAAGGGAGTAAAATGTACCAGGCTGAGTTACCAGAGTTGTAGATTTCAATACTGAGTCAAAGAGGCTGTAATGTACCCAAATGGAAGAAGAGATGCTGTTCCTGAAGACTGTGTTAGGCCTCATTGCGATTGTACTGGAGGCCACAGACCAAGAGATCAGAATGGGAATGGGATGGAGAATTAGAGAGGCTTGGGGTTGCCCATATGGACTGAACTCATGTTTTCTGCAAAGTTGACGGCTAATCTGTCTTTGGTTTCTCCAATGTAGATGTGGTATCGATATCAAGAAGTGCAAGGAATCATTGCTTCACCCGGAAAGACTATTTGGATCCTTGGATGGTGGGAAAGAAAGAGGTGAAAGGATAAGTGTTGCATCACCTGTCGTTGCAAGGGAAAGAACAGTAAGAAATGGGGCATTTGGTAGGAATGGAAGAGTGGTTCAGGGGAGTTGCAAAGGGAACAGTCCATTCAAAATGTTGAGACTTGTTCTAGCAAGCAAACCAAAACAATTTTTTAAGATATGGTCATCTTTCATTGATTTATTACAAGTGTAATATGGTGCAACATAACCCTGGAAAGTAACTGTTTTAGAACTAGGTGAGGGGTGTGTAACGTTACGAATTAGGCACATTCCCTTTCTTTTCTGTTTAGTTCTATCTTTTTTGCATTTTCTTCTTGTTTCCTTTCTTTTCATAAGGCCCTTTTATTTTCGGGGCCTTTTTGTTTACACTTCTAAGGACGCAGTCTATTTATCCAATAATCAATCATTAACCATTAATTATTGCGCCCTACACATTACTACTATCCTCAAGCTTCTCTTTTTTCTTTCTTTCGTTTCTATCCAAAAAAAAAGAAGTTGTACATGAAATGTATTATGTTATATACCATGATTATTATGTATGTACATTGCTTCTAATAAAAATATATTTTTTTAAAATTTTAAAATGGTGAAAGGGGTGGAGAGAGGGTAGAATGTTCGGTGGTGGAATCTGAAAGGGCATAAATCGTGGTGGCTGATGGGAGTATGGTGAGGATCAGGGGAATCTATCCTTGTCCTGTTGTGAAGGAGTGTGGGTGAGAGATGAGGAACTGGAAATGGATAAGATGTTGTCAAAGGTCTTATTAACAATGATAGTTGAAGCCATGGTTTAGGAAGAAGGAAGCTATTTCAAAGGTACCTCCCACCTTTCCTTCTTCCAGCTTCTCCATCTGCATCATATTTACGTCAACATTGAGACTTTTTTCTGTTTACTAACTCTGGGAAATGAAGTATCCAGACCACACAACTATATATTCATTTTATTCTGACCTGCCTTTTCGTACCCCGACTTAAATCACAGAGAAATAACAACTATGATTCCACCAAATCTGGACATCCCCAAAAGCACAGTTGGGGTGAAATCCCATTTGCCAGACCTTCAAAATGCTACTAAATTTAGATTTTTTTTTTCATTAAAATGTGTGCTAAATTATTATAGTGTAGAGATACAGCACGGAAAGAGGCCCTTCGGCCCACCGAGTCTACACTGATCCCCGTGATCCCCGCACATTAACACTATCCTATACCCACAATTTACATTTATACCAAGCCAATTAACCTACAGACCTGTACGTCTTTGCCGTGTGGGAGGAAACCGAAGATCTCGGAGAAAACCCACGCAGGTGACGAGGAGAGCGTACAAACTCCGTACAGACACGCACCCGTAGTCGGGATCGAACCCAGATCTCTGGCCCTGTAAAGGGCCTGTCCCACTTGCCAATTCTTTCGGCGACTGCCTGCGTCATATCAGGGTCGCCAATAGATTTTGAACATTTTCAAAATCCAGCGGCGCCAAAAGAAATGTTGCGGCACTTGAGGAAACACCGTGCGTCAATACGTCACCACGCCACGTCATGCCGCATCACGCCTCGTTATGCCACATCATGCCTCGTCACCGCTGCATTATGCCACATTATGCCACGTCACCGCCGCATCACGCCTCGTTATGCCACATCATGCCTCGTCACCGCTGCATTATGCCACATTATGCCACGTCACCGCTGCGTTACGTCACGTCACGACGCATCATCGCCGCGTCACGCCGCAACTTTTTCGGCGACCTGATACGTCAGTCAATGATGCCGGCCGTCGTCTAAAAAATCGGCAAATGGGACAGGCCCTTAAGGCAGTAGCTCTACCGCTACACCACTGTGCCGCCATATTATCAAAACATCAAATTGTCAAAATATCAAATATAATAGTATGGTCTTGAGGGCAATTATCTGGGAATGATAAGGAATCATTTTATACTTAAAACAGACCTAATGAACAGAAAAGCCACAGTCATAGGATGGAGATGTTGGCATGTGACTTTTATAATGTATGTTGTTCGGGGCAAACTTTATCAAGGGAATTGTGGACAGGACTGATCATCCGAGCATACAAGAACAGGATAAAATGTTCAATATCAAACACAAGTCAAAGGACTGCATGTTCCAATATATCCATGTTTGGCTGATAAGAAATGAAAACTGGCAGTGTGTGCAATGCAAAGAGCCTTTGAGTGACATAGACAGATGAAACTAACGTGTGAGGTTGTAATGGAAAATAATGTGGACAAATGTAAGGCCATCTGCTTTTGTAGAAAAAATAAAAAGTTAACTTGGTGAGAGATTGAAAGGTGCTAGTGTACAGAGAGACATGGGTGTTCTTGTACACACATTACTGAAAGTTAATCTGCAGTTACTACAAGCATGTCAGAAAGAAAACAAGTATGTCAGATTTAAGTGCAAGAGGATGTAAGCGCAAGATAAAGGGAAATCTTTCTCCAATTATGTAGAGCCCTGATGAGACCTTATTTGGAACGTTGATAGGTGGAGTGCAATGAAAGTTCACCAGATTCATTCTTGAGATGTTAGTTTTATTGCATGAGGAGAGACTAAGCAGACACATTCTATGCTCCCTTGAGGTTAGAAGAATGTTAGGCATTCTTTTGAAATATGCAAAAGTTTCAACGAGCTTAAAGGGAAATTGTCGACTTCATGTTTCCCCTGACTGCAAAGTCTTCAATTGGGATAAGGGTTAGCCATTATAGAGAGAGGTGAGAGGAAATGTATTCACCCAGTGAATCTTCAAAAAATTTAAAAATCAGTCATTCAGTATATTTAAGGCAGAGGTTGATAGATTTTTAGATATTAAGAGAATCAAGGGAAACGGGTTAATGCAGGAAAGTTGTTCCGATGTAAGAGAATTGTGGAGCAGGAACAAGGAGCCAAAACATGTATCCTCATGCTTCTGTTTCTTATGTGTGTGAGTATGTTCAAAGTTAAAGAAAATTGTGTGTTTGAAAAGTTAGAATATTAGTGTTTGTATGGTGGTTGAAGATACAATCAAATATTAAAATTAACATTCAGTTGTATTACTTTGTGAACCTTGACGAAATGGGTTCAGGTGAAGCTAAAAAATATATAGCATCAGAGAGGAAGTGATTGTTGCCATTTGCGATTGACTGACCCAGTGGCTGGAGTACTCAATGGGTCAGGCAGCATCTCTGGACATTTTGGGCCGGAACCCTTCTTCAGACCCGAAACTTCACCTATTCATGTACTTCAGTGATGCTGCCTGACATGGTGAATTACTCAGGCATTTTGTGTCTTTTTTTGTAAACCAGCATCTGCAGTTCCTTCTATCAGCAGGATTCATATCTTGGATAGACTTGAATTTAGTGGAGAGTTTTAAAATTGCCAAGGGAAAGAGAACTGTTGGGGACAAATTATGAAACTGAGCATGATATTCCTTATTCGCAACCTTTTAATTTACCAATCTGAAGAACATAATTTGGCATACACGTGGCCACCATATTATGTTCATCTGGGTTATGGAAATCTGCTCTAACAGAATTCACAGGTCACTACCCAGCAATTTGAGATGCAGAATAAAATTCACGTTGAAATTTTGTGAATATATAAATAAATCAACACAAAATTATTATTTTTGAACTCACCTTTCATGACTGGTGCAAATAACACAGCTTCATGTTACGGAAAAGGCTAATTTCCTAGAATACTACCCAGCCCATAACATATAGTCCATAACTCAGCACATTTTTGTTTCTGTAATGGGATTTGAAAGGAATGGGGACAATCTTTGACTGGGAACATGTCCCCCCACAGATGCTGAGTGTTTCCAGCATTTTCCCATTTTTTTTGCTTGTGCATTCCAAAAGTTGCAGTGTACAAAATATTTACAGTAAGAACCCAGAGGGATGAAACTTTTGATCAACAGGCCACCTGTACAAGTAATATGTTAGTAAAATGGACTTTGCCTGCTGAGGACAATGGCAAATCTGCCTCAGGCCACTTGATGAAGTGGAATATAAATTGAAATGTCAACAATCCTCCACCCACTTTGCCTGTCCCGTTGAGTCACTCCAGTATTTTTTGTCTATTGACTGGAAATCAGTTTTGATCTGTTAGTCATTGAGAATGTACACTTGGAACTAGAGAAACATTCATTGTTATAGTTTCTAGAGCTTATCTGGTGTTGGTCACACTGGGGATAGAAGGGAGGATATGGAGTATGTGTGAGGTTGTAATATTTCATTCATCATAAAAGTAATTCATGAGTAAATCAAAGCAGACTTTTTTTTTAACCGTTAGCTTTTTTACTTCTTTACATATCCCAAAACCATTTGAAATACAAACAGAAAATCTTGGAAGAACTCAGCAGGTCACTCTGAAGAAGGGTCTCAACCCAAATCGTCACCTATTCCTTTTCTCCAGAGATGCTGTCTGACCCGCTGATTTACTCCAGCTTTTTGTGTCCATCTTCAGCAGGTCAGACAGCATGTGTAGAGAGGGAAGCAGAGTTAACTCTCGTACCAGAAACAATAATTCTCTACTCTTTCCACAGAAGAACAAAAAGGGGCCAGGAGATAGCTCTGGCAGGTAGCATTAAAGACAATCCCAAAAGAATGTTATAAATACATTAGGGGCAAAAGGGTAACTAGGGAGAGAGTGGGACCTCTGCGGAATAAAAGCGGTCACCTCTGTGTGGAGCCACAGGAGATGGGCAAGGTCCTCAGTGAGTATTTCTCCTCTGTATTTACCAAGGAGAAAGGCAGTAGGATGAAGGAAATTGGAGCAGTCACTGGAAGTGCCATGAGAGCACTCAAGGTTACCGTTGAGGAAGTACTGAAGGAACTGTTGTGTTTGAAGGTAGATAAATCTCCGTGGCCTGATCAGATATATCCGAAGACATTGCGGGAATCTAGAGAGGAAATTGCGAGAGCCTGATTGAAATTTATGAGTCGTCCTTAAATACAGGAGAGGTGCCAGAGGATTGGAGGGTGGCAAATGGTGTGCCTCTTTTCAAGAAGGGCAACAGGGAAAATGCTGGGAACTATAGGCCAGTTGAGCTTAACATCTGTAGTTGGTAAGTTACTGGAGAGTATTCTGAGGGATAGGATATACGGGTATTTGGATGGGCAAGGGCTGATTAGAGACAGTCAGCATGGTTTTGTACGCGGGAGGTCGTGTCTCACAAATCTGATTGATTTTTTTGAAGACTTCATCAAAAAGGTTAATGAGGACAGAGCTGTAGATGTTGTGTACATGGACTTTAGTAAGCCGTTCGACAAGGTGCCGCATGGTAGGCTGCTCTGGAAGGTTAGATCTCATGGGATCCAAGGAGAGCTATCAGAATGGATAGCAAATTGGCTCCATGGAAGAAAGCAGAGGGTGATGGTTGAAGATTGCTTCTCAGAATGAAGCCCTGTGACTAGTGGTGTTCCTCAGGGTTCGGTGCTGGGCCCATTACTGTTGTCATCTACATCAGTGATTTGGATGAGAACGTACAGGGCAAGATTAGCAAGTTTGCTGATGATACAAAAGTGAGTGGTTTTGCAGATAGTGAAGATGTTTGTGAACGATTGCAGCAGGATATGGATCGATTGGCCAGGTAGGCGAAGGAATGGTTGATGGAATTTAATGCAGAGAAATGTGAGGTGTTGCATTTTGGGCAGTCGAACAAGGGCAGTACCTACACAGTAAATGGTAGGCCTTTGCATATAGTTGTAGAGCAGAGGGATCTAGGAGTACAAGTGCATGGTTCCATGAAGTTTGAGTCACAGGTAGATAAGGTGGTCAAAAAAGGCCTTCATCAGTCAGAGTATTGAGTAGAGAAGTTGGGAGGTCATGTTGCAGTTGTATAAGACATTGGTGAGACCGCATTTAGAATATTGTGTTCCGTTCTGGGCACCATGTTATAGGAAAGATATTGTCAAGCTTGAAAGGGTTCCGAAAAGATTTACGAGGATGTTGCCAGGACTAGAGGGTGTGAACTGCAGGGAGAGGTTGAGTAGGCTGGGTCTCTATTCCACGGGGCGTAGGAGTATGAGGGGAGATTACAAAATTATGAGAGGAATAGATCGGGTAGATGCACTGAGGCTTTTATCCAGAGTAGAGGAATCAAGGACCAGAGGACATAGGTTCAAGGTGAAGGGGAAAAGATTTAATAGGAATCCGAGAGGTAACTTCTTCACACAGAGGGTGGTGGGTGTATGGAACATGCTGCCAGAGGAGCTAGTTGAGGCTGGGACTATCTCATCAAGAAACAGTTGGACCTGTACATGGATAGGACAGGTTTGGAGGGTTATGGACCAAGCACAGGCAAGTGGGACTAGGGTAGCTGGGACATTGTTGGCTGGTGTGGGCGAGTTCGACCGAAGAGCCTGTTTCCACACTTAATCATTCTATGACACTCTGCTGCCTGACTTGCTGGGTATTTCGAACAGTTGTTTTGATGTTCCCAAACCTATCTGCTTTTGAAAGTTAAGCTGACCGCCTCTGTGTCTTGCTCAGTGTTTCCTCACACTTTTAAATTTTCTGTAATTTTTGATGTTTCAAAAGTCTTATCGCGATTACTGCATGGACTCTGGTAAAACTTGCCAAGAATATGTTATTAAGAAGCTGAATCGTTGTTAGTTTTGACCTCTTGTGCTACACTTAAAGGACATTCTAATGTCAGTGAATTACAATGACTAAGATTTTATTCATTTTCATGGAATGATTTGACAGGTTTTAGTACACAAATTACTTCCTCAGCATTTCAGTGAATGAGAAAGCAATTCGATAATTTAAGTTGGACAGCTTCAACAAAACCTTTTTTCACGACCTTTGCCAAAATTAACTTGTAATTTATGTTCTCTTCCTTGCCCAGCAGTCACCTAAGGTCTTAAGTGGAAAATCTTTTCATCCTCTGTGACCGCTTTCATTATGTCTTTTGGTGTAAGGCTGAAGTAATAATCTTACTGTTGCCCCATATGAATTCCTGGGGTTATCAAGGGGGCTCCTGGTTGTTGGTGGCAGACATGACAGAAGTGTGTTGTGAATTAATAAAGAACCTGGATTTAGAGAAATAAAATACTAGGGTTATCGTGACTGTCGATGTAAAAGCTGAAATTAAAATTCAGCCCACACTGTCCAAGCCGTGTGCACAAGAATAATGACCATGGGTTAGATATATGGATGCAGTTTTGACCTTTCAAGCATATCCCAGCATATAGTCAATCGCTTCAGTGGAGCTGAGAGGAAAAGCAGTTTCTAAATTATGTATTTTTTATTATGATAAAAGTATATAAGCAATCATGAGGAGAAAAGGGTCAATTGATGTACAAATCCCAGTTCTCCACGAATCACCAACAGCCACACTGTATTTGATTCCAACAAGAACTGCATTCATAATATCCAATTTACCAAACTCTCTGTCACCTTTGTGTGAAAATGTTTTTTTCTGATATTTGACTAGTCTGATATCTCCTAAGCATGAAAGAAAAGGAAGATAACCTGTTTTAATTATCTTGTTGAGGGATAATATTCTCTGGAACACCAGGAAGAACTTTGTAACATTGTAACATTGTCAGCGCCATAGGTGGTTGCTATTTGTATACATTGAGTAAGCAAGCAAAGAATTTTACTGTGCCTAGTCACACGTGACAATAAAGTATTCCATGCCATCCCATTCCAACCTCTCTGACATTATATTGCAGTATTTCTTTGTTCATCTAAGAGGGCAGACAAGATTTTGGTTTAATATCACATTCAAAAACAGCAATATGACAGCATCGCAATCTCTGGACACTGCATTAAAGTGACAACCTACTTTGCCTTCTCAGATTTGTGAGTAGAGTTTGCCTACAACATATTAATTCAAGAGGTTCAGTACAACAAGAGGAGTCGAGTATAGGAGCAAATAGGTCCTTCTGCAGTTTTACAGGGCCCTAGTGAGACCACACCTGGAGTATTGTGTGCAGTTTTGGTCTCCCAATTTGAGGAAGGACATTCTTGCTATTGAGGGAGTGCAGCATAGATTCACGAGGTTAATTCCCAGGATGGTGGGACTGTTATATTTTGAAAGAATGAAGCAACTGATAAGAGGGGATCTTATTAAAACATATAAGATTACTAGACTAAGTGGGACCCATTAGGTCCCAGCATCTCACTGGAGGGCTGGTCCCCCAATGCAATATTCCACCTTTCCACCAATTCCAATATTGGTGGCAAGTGGGGGGGGGGGGACTTTCTGGAGCGCTAGTATGGGTGTTGTGGGCTGAAGGGACTGGTTTACAGAGGGATAGTATAGACATTATGGGCCGAATGGATTCTTGAGCTGGCGGCTCAGTTACTCAAGCCTGTTGTGCTGGTGCTCACTCACTCACGGCTGGTGGGGTGGCAGTTGACTCACGGCTATTCCTTGAAATTCCATTTCAAGCAGGGTGCAAGGCCACCAAATTCAAGTGCAGTTTCTTACCACTTCAAGCAGGGTGCAAGGCCACCAAATTCAAGTGCAGTTTCATACCATTTCAAGCAGGGTGCAAGGCCACTAAAGACAGCGAGTCGTGACCTCTACCTCCTCCATTTTGCAGAGACTGAGCCATGCCCACACTTCTGGGTTTTATAGTCCCTCTCCCCCCTCCCACCAGAAGGGGCATGGCCTTCATGGCATGATTGACAGGAGAGTGAATCTCAACATTTTTTAAACACTAATAACTCTTTTATTTTTCATCGATGGAAAACATCCTCGGCACCTGAAGAGCAAAGGGGGACTCTGAGTAAGATGGCCAAAAATAACAGCCGTATGTGGTAGCGTTTTTTCTAAAACAGGAAGTGGTCAAGATTAGACTTTTAATTATATAGAAGGTAAAGCAACTTTAATTAGGCAAGGCAACTTTAATTAGGCAAGGCAACTTTAATTAGGCAACACAGCTTTAGCATTTCCAAACCAAAGACAACACAGCTTTAGCATTTCCAAACCAAAAGCAACACAGCTTTAGCATTTCCAAACTATATTTTTAAACCACATTAAGGGCACTGACAGTAAAACCACTCACAGTTTAGTAGACGTGTGTTCAGTGTTATTCACAGCTCAGATTGAGAGACGTGACCCTCTCGCTCCCCCATCTGCAGATACTGACTGAGGCACTCAACACTTCCGGGTTTTATAGTCCCTCCGGAAGAGGTGTGGCCTTCAGGAGAGAGAATCTCAACATTTTTTAAACACTAATAAATCTTTTATTTTTCATCGATGGGAAAAATCCTCTTGTCGTTACTTAGAGGAAGATTCTGAGTAAGATGGCCAAAAATCACAGCCATAAGTGGCAGTGTCTTTTCTAAAATCAATATACAGAACAACAGGAAGTGGTCAAGATCAGACTTTTAGTAATATAGATTAAGGGATTGGATATGCTTGCGACAGGAAACATGTTCCTGATGTTGTGGGAGTCCAGACCCATAGGCCACAGTTTAAGAATAACGGGTAAGCCATTTAGAACGGATATGAGGAAATACATTTTCACCCAGAGAGTTGTGAATCTGTGGAATTCTCTGCCTCAGAAGGCAGTGAAGGCCAATTCTCTGGATGCTTTCAAGAGAGAGCTAGACAGAGCTCTTAAAGATAGCGAAGAGATAAGGGGAGAAGGCAGGAATGGGGTACTGATCGCGGATGATCAGCCATGATCAAAATCCATGGCGGTGCTGGCTCAAAGGGCCGAATGGCCTACTCCTGCACCTATTTTCTATTGAAAATGAAACCATTATTCACAACTGATTATTTTATCACCATTCCATTTTTCTTTCATGTGCTCTTCCAGATTTACCTCAATCACATCTTTATTGGAGGCTGTGGATTTTTTTTATAAACACCGTGAGTCTGAAAAATTATTTTGCACTGCACCTTTTCAACTCTTTTCTCACCCCTGATAGAGATTGCTGAGTAGCACTTTACACAATGATCCAAGTGGGTCTGACAGCTTCAGCAGTTTTTGTAGACTCGTATTCTGCTATTGTGGGGATGGTTAGTATAGTCTGGAATAACAGATGATGGAAACGTGCCCGGTGATTTCACCAGGTGCTTCGTTCGTGGTGTCTCTGTAAATGGAAATTCTACATATCGTAGATCACCTGCAACCTATCTAAAGTCTCTAAGGCAATTCAAATTCCATGTCGGAATACGCTCAACTTGACTGGACTGATGCAACTTCAACAGCTGAAGAAGTTCAAGAGCATCTGGTACAAAACTAATGGATTGATTGTCACAGTACCCAGAGTTAAGCATACAACACTGGCAAAGCATACAATATTGACACACCAGAGCATGAGGTACGACAGCATTGGGATACTATAGACTTCACATCATCATTTAAGCAGAAATGTGTGAGAACCCTCGATGAAATTCATCCCATGGATAGTCCCTCTGGAATAACCAGTAGATAGAATTCCAATTCAGTGCATACAAGCTCCTTTCAACTCTACATTCATTATACAAGATTTTTATCACTTCTGAATCTTTGTCCAAGCATGTATGTTTTAATTGGTTTGATTTTACTATTCTCGTTGTCCTTTTCATGTCATTTGAACATAATTCACTTTTGAAATATTGGAATTCACTCCTTTGTCCTGGACAATTGCATAAGTTTAATCTGTGGTCTTGGCCAGCATCACTAAAGTATCTGATGTAGCAGGTATTACTCTTGTTATGATCGTATCACTGCATTATATCTGATTGTCAAATAATGGATCCAGCCAGTGTTTAAGTAAGTAAGTAAGTTTATTGGCCAAGTATTCACATACAAGGAATTTGCCTTGGTGCTCTGCCCACAAGTAACAACATGACATACAGTGACAGTTACAAATGACTCAGAAAACACTAAACATTAATAATAATAAGACATTAATGATAAATCACCATTGATCAAGCATGTGAACCAACAAAATACCAGATCAAAGGGAGGCTACAGATTTTTGGCTGTTGAGTAAAGCAACTACTCATGGATAAAAACTGTTTTTATGTCTGGCTGTGGCAGCTTTGACAGTCCGGAGTCGCCTTCCAGAGGGAAGTGATTCAAAGAATTTGTGGCCAGGGTGAAAGAGGGGTCAGAGATGATCTTGCCCGCTCGCTTCCTGGCCCTTGCAGTGTACAGTTCATCAATGGAGGGAAGGTTGCAGCCAATAGTCTTCTCTGCTGATCGGACGATTCGCTGCAGCCTCCAGGTGTCGTGCTTGGCGGCTGAGCCAAACCAGACCATGATGGAGAAGGTGAGAACAGACTCTACGATGGCCGTGTAGAATTGGGCCATCATTGCCTGTGGGAGATTATCCTTCAAACAATAATGTTCAGTGTGTGCCGGAATGCTGATGTGGAATTTGGCTATTGTGTTTCTTCCATTGCAACATCATCAAAACCTCATATGTACGTTATTGACCAAAAACTGAACAGACAATATAAATTGAATTATTTCCTTCTCTCCTTGACAGTTCTAATTTGAGCATTTAATCTTTTCCGTTGAAAACCAGTCATGTGCTAACTTTAGGTTTTTTTGCACAAATGCTGCTTTATTTTTTGCTTGTTCATTTCCTCCATATATTTTCTCATCTTGCCTCAAGGAATTGACTCCTCTTTCCGCATTAAACAAAATTACAGGCAGCCATGACAAAAATATTAAATCCCGTGTTCTCATGTGATATTGGAAGATGGCCAAGTATCATTTAATCACGTTTGAGATTCTATTCACCATTCCATGCAAATTGCACCCTCAGTAACTGACAACAGGTTTGTGACTTCTCCTGTGCGTCGTTTTACAAAGTGATGCTTGGTTAGGCTTTGAACCAGGACATTGAATGTCAGCAAGTCCTATGCTCACATAAAGTGCAGAACATAAAATGTCAGCAGAAGATATTTTGAACCAGAAATGCTAATTGATTTATGTCCAATATAATCTTCCAAATTTTGCTGCACTTCTCAAATCATTCCTTTAGATTGGAAAATTCTGCATGTACTATGCCGTTGACTAAAAATGTTATCTCTGAAAGAGTGTATCATCCCTATTCAATCTTCGGAATCTCTCACCCATGACTGCTCAAAACAGAGAAAAAAACATTCCAATGCGATTCAGAGCTTTGAGTTCATTTGTCGAGAGCAGTTGCCTACAATAAATGACCGAAAGAGTACATTTATTCAGATAGCTGCAGTTTAGAAATTATAAGTAATCGATAACTGAATACCTTGAAAAGTTTCCATTGGTCAGTGGGCCAGTGTTTATGAAGAGCGCATAGTGCTTATTGAATTTGATTGATTTTTTGCTTGAAACATAGAATTATAGAAAATGGGTGCAGGAGTTATACCATTCGGCCCTTCGAGCCTGCACCGCCATTCAATATGACCATGGCTGATCATCCAACTCAGTATCCTGTACCTGCCTTCTCTCCATACCCCCTGATCCCTTTAGCCACAAGGGCCACATCTAGCTCCCTCATAAATATAGCCAATGAACTGGCCTCAACTACCTTTGATGGCAGAGAATTCCACAGATTCATCACTCTGTGAAAAATGATTTTCTCATCTCGGTCCTAAAAGACTTCCCCCTTATCCTTAAACTGTGACCCCTTGTTCTGGAGTTCCCCAACATCGGGAACAATCTTCCTGCATCTAGCCTGTCCAACCCCTTAAGAATTTTGTAAGTCTCTATAAGATCCCCCCTCAATCTTCTAAATTCCAGCGAGTACAAGCCGAGTCTATCCAGTCTTTCTTCATATGGAAGTCCTGCCATCCCAGGAATCAGTCTGGTGAACTTTCTCTGTACTCCCTCTATGGCAAGAATGTCTTTCCTCAGATTAGGAGACCAAAACTGTACGCAATACTCCAGGTGTGGCTTCACCAAGACCCTGTACAACTGCAGTAGAACCTCCCTGCTCTTGTACTCAAATCCTTTTGCTATGAATGCCAACATACCATTCACTTTCTTCACAGCCTGCTGCACCTGCATGCCTACTTTCAATGACTGGTGTACTATGACACCCAGGTCTCGTTGCATCTCCCCTTTTCCTAATCGGCTACCATTCAGATAATAGTCTACCCTCCTGTTTTTGCCACCAAAGTGGATAACCTCACATTTATCCACATTATACTGCATCTGCCATGCATTTGCCCACTCACCCAACCTATCCAGTCACCGTGCAGCTTCCTAGCATCCTTCTCACAGCTAACGCTGCCCCCCAACTTCGTGTCATCCGCAAACTTGGAGATGTTGCATTGAATTCCCTCATCCAGATCATTAATATATATTGTAAATAGCTGGGGTCCCAGCACTGAGCCTTGCGGTACCCCACTAGTTACTGCCTGCCATTCTGAAAATGACCCGTTTATTCCTACTCTTTGCTTCCCTTTGCCAGCTAGTTCTCTATCCACATCAATACTGAACCCCCAATACCGTGTGCTTTAAGTTTGTATACTAATCTCTAATGTGGGACCTTGTCGTAAGCCTTCTGAAAGTCCAGATATAACACATCCACTGGTTCTCCCTTATCTACTCTACTAGTTACATCCTCAAAAATTCTATATGATTCGTCAGACATGATTTACCTTTCATAAATTCATGCTGACTTTGTCCAATGATTTCACCACTTTCCAAATGTGCTGCTATCCCATCTTTAATAACTGACTCTAGCATTTTCCCCATTACCAATGTTAGACTAACTGGTCTGTAATTCCACGTTTTCTCTCTCCCTCCCTTTTTAAAAAGTGGGGTTACATTAGCTACCCTCCAATCCTCAGGAACTACTCCAGAATCTAAAGAGTTTTGAAAAATTATCACTAATGCATCCACTATTTCTGGGGCTACTTCCTTAAGTACTCTGGAATGTAGCCTATCTGGCCCTGGGGATTTATCGGCCTTTAATCCATTCAATTTACGTAACACCACTTCCCGGCTAACCTGGATTTCAATCATGTGACCCCCGGTCCCCTGCTATTTCCGGCAGATTATTTATGTCTTCCTTAGTGAAGACAGAACCAAAGTAGTTTTTCAAGTTCAAGTGATCAATTCACCAGTCTGCCTACATTTGTTTTAACTAACCTTTTTCTCTTCACATATCTATAAAAACTTTTGCAGTCAGTTTTTATGTTCCCTGCCAGTTTTCTTTCATAATCTATTTTCCCTTTCCTAATTAAGCTCTGAATTTCTCCCAGTCCTCTGGTAGGCTGTTTTTTCTGGCTAATTTGTATGCTTCATCTTTTGTTTTGATACTATCCCTGATTTCCCTTGTTATCCACAGATGCACTACCTTCCCTGATTTATTCTTTTACCAAACTGGGATGAACAATTGTTGTAGTTCATCCATGTAGTTTTTAAATGCCTTCCATTGCATATCCACCATCAACCCTTTAAGAATCACATGCCAGTCTATCTTGGCCAATTCACGTCTCATATCCTCAAAGTTACCTTTCTTTAAGTTCAGAACCCTTGTTTCTGAATTAACAATGTCACTCTCCATCCTAATGAAGAACTCAACCATATTATGGTCCCTCTTGCCCAAGGGGCCACGCACAACAGGACTGCTAACTAACCCTTCCTCATTACTCAATACCCAGTCTAGAATAGCCTGCTCTCGTTGGTTCCTCCACATGTTGGTTTAGAAAACTATCCCGCATACATTCCAAGAAATCCTCTTCCTCAGCACCGCTGCCAATTTGATTCACCCAACTGTTTTATAACTGTTTTACCTTTGTTGCACGCATTTCTAATTTCATGTTTGATGCCATCCCCAACTCCACTACTACTGTTAGGTGGCCTGTACACAACTCCCACTAGCGTTTTCTGCCCCTTAGTGTTTCGCAGCTCTACCCATATCGATTCCACATCCTCCAAGCTAATGTCCTTTCTTTCTATTGCGTTAATCTCCTCTCTAACCAGCAACGCTTATCCACCTCCTTTTCCTTTCTTTCTATCCCTCCTGAATATTGAATATCCCTGGATGTTCAGCTCCCAGCCTAGGTCACCCTGGAGCCATGTCTCCGTGATCCCAACTATATAATATTCATTAATAACTATCTGCACATTCAACTCATCCACCTTATTACGAATGCTCCTTGCATTGAGACACAAAGCCTTCAGGCTTGTTTTTACAACACTCTTACCCCTTACCCCTTATAAAATATGTTGAAAAGTGGTCCTTTTTGATTTTTGCCCTGGATTTTTCTGCCTGCCACTTTTACTTTTCACCTTGCCACCTATTGCTTCTACCCTCATTTTACATCCCTCTCTGCTCATGCTCCCATCCCCCTGAAGGGGTGATTTAAGTTGTGGGCCAAAACAGAAATGCTATTTTATTGAATTTTCTCCAGCCATTTGATTATGTCACCTTTGAACCTTTCAATAAAAACTCATCCAATTGAAGGCAATTTATTGATTTTGTCAGGAAATAATGTAAGCACTGGAGAGTAGAGATAGTGAATATGTTCTCTAATTGGCATAATGTGACAAATGATATTCTGCAGGAATCTGAGCAAGGGGCCCAACCGCTCACTGCATTAATTAAAGATTTTAGTGATAGAATAGAAAGCTGCATATCTAAATTAGTCAATAGCAGAAAGCAAAGTCAGTCGAGATGGAAATATTAAATTTACTTGGCACAATTAAAAAGGAAAGAAAGTTTATCACAAATTGTGGCAAATGTAATTCAATACTAGCAAATGGGTAGGATGTTGGGGATAGACTAACCACTCACGATGCCCTGCAATTTTGCTAAGCTTGGCTTTGTACTATGACATGGGTAGGACGATTGATAAATATCAATAAGAAATGTGGGGGGGGGGGGGGGGAGGAAATTATCATATTCAAGCACAGTGGAGAGAAGGTGGGAATTTGGATATAGGGTAGTTTTCACAATGGAATACATGGATAGGTGACGTTTTGGGTCGGAACCCTTCTTCATACCATCCAAACTGATAGAGGGAGCTAATGGAATGATATCAATATTAATGAAAAACATATGCATAGGTGACATATGTTGGAAATAAGGAAAGAAGACTGCAATAGAGATGGGTTTCATTAGATTAAAGACATTGTGAGAATGGTGAGTGCAGTGTAGGAAAGCTGCAGGTGCTGGCAGATCACTTTTCCATTGAAAGATTATTCTTGAACACTGAGCAGTTTGGTATTGGTTTATTATTGTCGCATGTATCGAGTATAGATGAACAAGAACATATCTTCTCTCTGGGCTCATTTTGGGCTCAATACTGAATTCTCTATCTATCAGGGACTCACTTTGTCTGTCTGTATCAGAACTGGCCAATTCTGGCTCAGAAGTTTTTCTTCATTTATTAGCCTGCTGGGTATGCCATACATCCTATTCATAATCTGACCCAAGTTGCACATACTGGTACATTTACTCAATTAGTTCCACCCTATTTAATTTGTTCTGCCCATTTCTATGTGGCGACTAAAAGGGATCATTGGGGCAACTTTGTAACTTTGTTGGCGCGCCTTTACGTGGCGACTCTTTGTATGCCTAGGAATGCAAAACAAAAGGTCTCACTGTGACTTTCCCATTAGATAAAAGTATCTAATCTAAGTGACTGGAAGGGCTCAGAGTGAATCAGAGAAAGTCAGGTGAACAGAGGAAGATCCAAGCCTTGAGGGGTTGCAAGCTGCAACATAAAGAGTTGCCATCCTACGTGCACCAACTGGCTTCCGGGACGGGCGGTGGAGCAGATAGTAGTGCAGACGGCGGGGCAGACAGTAGTACAGGCGGCGGGACAGACAGTAGTACAGGCGGCGGGGCAGACAGTAGTACAGGCGGCGGGGCAGACAGTAGTGCAGACGGCGGGACAGACAGTAGTACAAGGCGGCGGGACACAGTAATACAGGCGGCGGGGCAGACGCAGAACGGCGGGACAGACAGTTAGTACAGTCGGCGGGACAGACAGTAGTACAGGCGGCGGGACAGACAGTAGTGCAGGCGGAGGACAGACAGTGCAGGCGGCGGGACAGACAGTAGTGCAGGCGGCGGGGACAGACAGTAGCAGGCGGCGGGACAGACAGTAGTGCAGGCAGCGGGCAGACAGTAGTGCAGGCGGCGGGGCAGACAGTAGTACAGGCAGACTGTAGTACAGGCGGCGGGACAGACAGTAGTACAGGCAGACTGTAGTACAGGCGGCGGGACAGACAGTAGTGCAGGCGGCGGGGCAGACAGTAGTACAGGCAGACTGTAGTACAGGCGGCGGGACAGACAGTAGTGCAGGCGGCGGGGCAGACAGTAGTACAGGCAGACTGTAGTACAGGCGGCGGGACAGACAGTAGTACAGGCGGCGGGGCAGACAGTAGTACAGGCGGCGGGACAGACAGTAGAATAGTGGCGGGGCAGACAAGTATTACAGGCAAGACAATGTAGTACAGGCGGCGGGACACAGTAATACAGGCTGTGGGACACAGTAGTACAGACTAGTACAGGCTGCAGGACAGACAGTAGTACAGCCGGCAGGACAAACTGTAGTACAGGCGCCGGCGGGGCAGACAGTGAACAGGCGTCGGGGGGTTCATACTGTAGTACAGGCGGCGGGGACAGACTGTAGTACAGGCGGCGACATGTACAGACAGTAGTCCAGGCGGGCGGGCCTATAGTAGGCGGCGGGAACAACAGTCACAGACGGCGGAGGGGACAGACTGTAGTACAGGCGGCGTGGAGGGACAGACTGTAGTACAGGTGGGAGAGGGGACAGACTGTAGTACAGCGCGGGGGCAGGGCGGGGGGAGACTAGTACAGATGGCGGCGGGGACAGACAGACTGTAGTACAGGCGGTGGGGCGGACAACAGTCTAGTCCAGACAAGCAGGGGAGGGATAGACAAACTGGGCTCCCGCGGGAGGCAGTACACGCAGTGAACGCAACATCCACGCGTGTGGCCCCCGTGCGCGCCCCCACCTCCCCGCTGCCAGTACAGGCGGCAGGACCGAACAGACTAGTACAGGTGGCGGGCCGTGGGACGGACAGACAGTAGTACAGGCGCGGGGACGGACAGACAGTAGGACAGGCGGCGGGACGGGACAGATTGTAGTACAGGCGGCGGGGACAGACAGACTATTAAAAGGTGGCGGGGGACAGATAGACTGTAAGATACAGGTGGCGGGGACGGACAACTGTATACAGGTTGGCGGGGACGGACTGTAGTACATGCGTGGTGACGGACCAACAGACAAGTACAGTTTGGCGGGGGAGGGACCAGACAAGACAAGTACAGGCGGTGTGGGGAGGGCTATACAGACATACAAGGCGGTGGGGGAGGGCTTATACAGACAAGACCGGCGGCGGAGGGCCAGCAGACTGGTACAGGTGGCGAGGGGAGGGACAGACAGACGTTCCAAGCGGCGGGGAAGGGACCAGACAGACAGACTGGTACAGCGGGCGGGAGGGACAGACAGACAGACTGTACAGGGCGGCGGGGGAGGGACAGACAGACAGACTGGTACAGGTCGTGCGGGGAGGACAGACAGACTAGTATCAGGCGGCGGGAGGGACCAGACAGACTAGTACAGGCGCGTGGGGAGGGACAGACAGACCGACTAGTAGCAGCGGCGGGGAGGTAACAGACAGACTAGTACAGTCGGCGGGGGAGGGCAGACAACAAGTACAGGCGCTGGGGGAGGACAGACAGACAGAATAGTACAGGCCGGCGGGGGGGAGGGACAGACAGACAGACTATAGTACAGGCGGCGGGGGAGGGACAGACAGACAATTACAGGCTGCGGTGAGGGACAGACAGACCAGGACTAGTACAGGCGGGCGGGGGGAGGGACTACAGACAGACTGTACAGGGCGGCGGGGAGGGACAGACAGACAGTACCAGGCGCGGGGGAGGACAAGACAGACTGGTACAGGCGGCGGGGGAGGATATACAGACAAGTACAAGGCGGCGGGGGAGGGACAGGCAGACTGGTACCGTGGCGAGGGGAGGGACAGACGACGTACAAGCGGCGGGATGACAGACAGACAACTGTACAGGCGGCGGGGGAGGGACCGACAGACAGCCCTGGTTACAGGCGGCGGGGAGGAACCGACAGACAGACTGGTATAGGCGGCGAGGGACAGACAGACTTAGTACAGGCGGCGGGGGAGGGTCAGACAGACTAGTACAGGCTGTCGGGGGAGGGACAGAAGACATAGACGAGTCCAGGCGGCAGGGGGGGGGACAGACAGACAGACATACAAGGGCGGTCGGGGGAAGGGACAGACAGACAGACTAGTCAGGCGGCGAGAGGGACAGACCAGACAAGTACAGTGCGGCGGGGGGAGGGCAGACAGAAGACTAGGTACAGGCGGCGGGGGGAGGGACAGACAGACCGACAGACTGGTTCAGGCGAATACGGGAGGGGACAGACAGACAGACTAGTACAGGCGGCGGGGAGGGACAGACAGACTAGTACAGGCGGCGGGGAGGGACAGACAGACAGGTACAGTGCGGCGGGGGGAGGGACAGACCGACTGGTACACGGCGCTGGGGAGGGACAGACAGACTGTACCAGGCGGCGGGTGGAGGGACAGACAGACTGGTATCAGGCGCGTGGGAGGGACAGGCACAGACTGACTAGTACAAGGCGGTGGTGGGAAGGGCAGACAGACAAGTACAGGAGGCGGGGGGAAGGGACAGACTGTAGTACAGGCGGCAGGACGGACAGACCGTATACAGCGGCGGGGGGAACAATTTACAGATGGCGGGGGAGGGGACCGACTGTAGTACAGGCAGTAGGGGGAGAGACAGACAGACATGTAACCGGCGGCAGGGGCGGACAGACAGACAAGTACATAGCGGGGGGAGGGACAACAACAAGTACAGGCGGTGGGGAGGGACATACAGACAAGGAAAGCGGGCGTGGGAGGACAGGACGGACTAGTAGAGGCGGCGGGGAGGGACATGACAGACTAGTACCGGCAGCGGGGAGGGACAGAAACTGGTACAGGTGGCGGGGGGGACAGACAGACAAGGGACAGGCGGTGGGGGAGGGACTAACAGACAAAGAACTAGGTTGGCGGGGAAGGACAGACAGATACTATCTACTGAGTGGGGGAGGACAGACAGACTTGGTACAGGTGGCGAGGTGGGGACAGACAGAACGGTACAGGCGGCGGGGGAAGGGACAGACAGACTAGTAACAGGCGGCTGGGGAGTGACAGAAACAGACAGACTATACAGGCGGGGGGGAGGGACAGACCGACAGACTGGTACAGGCGTCGGGGGAGGGACAGACAGACAAGTACAAGCGGCAGGGGGAGGGACAGACAGACAGACTGGTACAAGTGGGGGGTGAGGGACAGACAGACAGACTGGTTACAGGCGGCGGGGAGGGACGACAGACCTAGTAAAAGGCGGCAGGGGAGGCACAGACAGACTAGCACAGGCGACGGGGGAGGGACAGACAAACACAGACTAGTACAGTGGCGGGGGGAGGGACAGACAGACAACTAGTACAGGCGGCGGGGGAGGGACAGACAGACAGACGGTACAGGCGGCCGGGGAGGGACAGACAGACAAGTACATCCGGCGGGGAGGGACAGACAGACAGACTGTACAGGCAGCGGGGGGGAGGGACAGACAGCAGACTAGTACAGCGGCGGGGGGAGGGACAACAGACAGACTAGTACAGGCAGCGGGAAGGGACAGACAGAAGAGACAGACAGATACAAGGCGGTGGGGGAGGACAGACATGACAGACTGGTAACAGGCGGCGGGGAGGGACAGACAGACAGACAAGTACATGCGGGGGGGAGGGACAGACCGACACTGTACAGGCGGCGGGGGAGGGACAGACAACGACAAGTACAAGCGGCAGGGGAGTGGGACAGACAGACAGACTGGTACATGGGGGGGGAGGGACAGACAGACAGACTGGTACAGGCGGCGGGGAGGACAAACAGAGCAAGTACATCGGCAGGGGAGGGACAGACAACAGACTATACAGGCGAACGGGGAGGGACCAGACAAACAGAACGAGTACAGGTGGGCGGGGGGAGGGACAGACAGACAGACCTAGTACAGGCCGGCGGGGGGAAGGGACGACCCAGACAGACTGTAACAGGCGGCGGGGAGGGACAGGACAGACTATACGCGGCGGGAGGGACAAGAACAGACAGAACAGGCAGCGGGGGGAGGGACAGACAGAACAAACAGTACAGTCGGCGGGGGGGGAGGGACAGACAGACAGACTAGTCCAGGCAGCGGGAGGGACAGACAGACAGACAGATACAGGCGGCGGGGGAGGGACAAACAGACAGACTGGACAGAGGCGGGGAAGGACAGACAGACAGATAGTACAGTCGGGGGGGAGGACAACAGCCAGATTAGTACAGGCGGCGGGGAGGGGCAGAAGACAAGTACCGGCGGCGGGGGAGGGACATATCAGACTGTACAAGCGGCGGGAGGGACAGACCAGACTAGTACAGGCGGCGGGGCGGAGGACAATACAGAACTAGTACACAATCAGGCGCCGGGGAGGGACAGACTGTAGTACAGGCGGGCGGGGGGAGGGACAGACAGACAGACTGGTACAGGCGGCGGGGAGGGACAGATCAGACTAGTACAGGCGCGGGGTAGGGACATAAGTCTAGAACAGGCAGTAGGGGGGAGACAGCAACATGTACAGGCGGCAGGTGCGGGACAGACAGACAAGTACAGGCAGCGGGGGGAGGGACAGACGACAATACAGGCGGGGTGGGGGGAGGACATACAGCCAAGGTACAGGGCGGCGTGGTGGAGGGACAGGCGGACTAGTAAAGGCGGCGGGGGAGGGACAAACAGACTATTCCAGGCAGCGGGGAGGGGAAGAGACTGGTACAGGTGGGGGGGGGGACAGACAGACAAGTACAGGCGGTGGGGGGAGGGGGACTAACAGACAAGTACAACAGGTGGCGGGGGAAGGGACAGACAGAGACTACTACTGGTGGGGGGGGAGGGACAGACAGACTGGTACAGGTGGCGAGGGGTGGGACAGACAGGACTGGTACAGGCGGCGGGGGAGGGACAGACAGACAATAGTACAAGGCGGCGGGGGGAGGTACAACAGACAGACTGACTAGTACAGGCGGGGGGGAGGGACCAGACCGACAGACTGGTACAGGCGGCGTGGGGGAGGGACAGACAGACAAGTACAAGCGGCAGGGGGAGGGACAGAAGACAGACAGAGGGTACAAGTGGGGGGGGGACGGGGACAGACAGACAGACTGGTACAGGCGGCGGGGGGAGGGACAGACAGACTAGTACAGGCGGCAGGGGAGGGACAGACAGAAGACTAGTACAGGCGACGGGGGAGGGACAGACAGACAGACTAGTACAGGCGGCGGGGGAGGGACAGACAGACAGACTAGTACAGGCGGCGGGGAGGGACAGACAGACAGACTGGTACAGGCGGCGGGGAGGGACGACAGACTAGTACGGGCGGCGGGTAGGGGAGGGACAACAGACCGACAGACTTGTACAGGCAGCGGGGGGGAGGGACAGACAGACAGACTAGTACAGGCGGCGGGGGGAGGGACAGACAGACAGACTAGTACAGGCGGGGGGGAGGGACAGACAGACAGACTGATACAGGCGGTGGGGGAGGGACAGAACTGAAAGACTGGTACAGGGGAGGCCGGAGGAGAGGACAGACATACAGACTAGTTCGGCGGGGGGAGGACAGACGCGACAGACTGGTACAGGCTGCGGGGGAGGACAGACACGAAAAGTACAGCGGCAGGGGGAGGGACATAGACAGACAGACAGACTGGTACAGGCGGCGGGAGGGTACAGACAGACGATACAGGCGCAGGGAGGGACAGACAGACAGATAGTACAGCGGACCGGGGGCGGGACAGACAAAAAACAGATTGTACAGGTGGCGGGGGGAGGGGAACAGACAGACAGACTAGTACAGGGCGGGCTGGGGGAGGACAGACAGACAACTGGTACAGGGCGGCGGGGAGGGACAGACAGACTAGTAAGGCGCGGGAGGACAGACAGCAGGTAACAGCACGCGGGGGGAGGACAGACAGAAGACAGTACAGGCGGCGGGCAGGGGAGGGACAGACAGGACAGACTATACAGGGCACGGGAGGACAGACAAAGACTGATACAGGAGGCGGGGGAGGGGACAAACAACCAGAATGTTACAGGCGGCGGGGAGGGACCAGACAGACAGAATAGTACTGGGCGGGGGGGAGGGACAGACAGACAGATTAGTTACCAGGCGCGGCGGGAGGGGCAGACAGAAAGTACATGAGCGGGGGGGGACATAACGGACTAAGTAACAGCGGCGTGGAGGGACAGACAGACTAGTACAGGCGGCGGCTGGAGGGGACATACAGCTATTAACAGGGCCGGGGGCCGGGACAGACTGTAGTACAGGCGGCGGGGAGGAACAGACAGACAGACTAGTACAGGCAGCGGGGGAGGGACAGACAGACCCCCCAGACTCTAGTACAGGTCGGGGGGAGGGACCAGACAGACAGATTAGTACAGTTGGCGGGGGAGGGAAGACAGACAAGTACAGGCGGCGGGGGAGGGACAGGACTGTAGTACAGGCGGCGGGGAGGGACAGACAGACTGTAGAAAACAGGCGGCGGGGGAGGGGGACAGACAGTAGTACAGGCGGCGGGGAGGGACAGACAGACAGACTAGTACAGGCGGAGGGGGGAGGGACAGAAGACTTGTACAGGCGGGGGGAGGTGACAGACAGACTAGTACAGGCGGGGGGGATGGACAGGCAGAAGGACTAGTACAGGCGGGGGGAGGGACAGACAGATCAGATTAGTACAGGCGGGGGGGGAGGGACAGACTGACTAGTACAGGCGGTGGGGGGGGGGGGAAGGGACAGACAGGAACTAGTACAGGCGGTGGGGGGGGAGGGACAGACAGACAGACTAGTACAGGTGGGGGGGAGGGACAGACAGACTAGTACAGGCGGGTGGGGGGGGACAGAAGACTAGTACAGGAGGTGGGGGGGGGAGGGACAGACAGGGCTAGTACAGGCGGTGGGTGGTGGGGACGAAGCAGACAGATGTACAGGCAGGAGGGGGGGAGGGACAGGGACAGACTTGTACAGGCGAGGTGGGGTGGGGGAGGACAGACAGACTGGTACAGGCGTGGGGGGGGAGGGGCAGGACAGACTGTACAGGCGGTGGGGGGGGGAGGGACAGACAGACTGGGTACAGGAGCGGGGAGGGGGGGAGGGACAGGCAGGCTAGTACAGGCAGGGGGGGGGGAGGGACAGACTTAGTACATGCGGCGGTGGGGGGGGGGAGGGACAGACAGACAGACTAGTACAGGCGGGGGGGAGGGACAGACAGGACTAGTACATGAGGTGGGGGGGGGAGGGACAGCAGACTAGTACAGGAGGTGGGGGGGGGGAGGGACAGACAAGATAGTACAGGCGGTGGGTTGGTGGGGGGAGGGACAGGACAGACTGGTACAGGCGGGGGGGACGGACAGACAGACTAGTACAGGCGGTGGGGGGGGGGGAGGGACAGACAGACTGGTACAGGCGGGGGGGGAGGGACAGACAGACTGGTACAGGCGGGGGGGGGGGGAGGGACAGACAGTAGGACTGGTACAGGCGGGGGGGGGGGAGGGACGACAGACTGGTACAGGCTGGCGGGGGGTGGGAGGGACAGACAGACTTGGTACAGGCGGCGGGGGGGAGGGGACAGAGACTAGTACAGCACGGGGGGAGGGACAGACAGACCTAGTACAGGCAGGGGGGGGGGAGGGACAAGACAGATAGGAGGCGGGGGGGGGGGAGGGACAGCCAGACTAGTACAGGGGGGGAGGGGACAGACAGACTCTGTACAGGGCGGGGGGGGATGGGACAGACAGACTAGTACAGGCGGGGGGGGAGGGGACAGACAGACTAGTACAGGGGGGGAGGGACAGAAAGGACTGGTACAGGCGGGGGGGGGAGGGAGAAAAGACTAGTACAGGCGGGGGGGAGGGACAGACAGACTGGTACAGGCGGGGGGGGGGGACAGAGACTAGTGCGGGTGGGGCGGTAGGACAGAAGCTAGTTACGGGAGGGACAGACAGATAGTACAGGGGGGGGAGGGACAGACAGGGACTAGTACAGGCGGGGGGGAGGACAGACACGACTAGGTACAGGGGGGGGGAGGGACAGACAGACTAGTACAGGCGGGGGGAGGGACAGACAGATAGTACAGGCGGGGGGGGGAGGGGGACAAGACAGGGGAAGACAGACTAGTACAGGCGGCGGGGGGGGACAGACAGACTAGTACAGGCGGGTGGAGGCAGAACAGGAACTAGTACAGGGCGGGTGGGGGGAGGGACAGACAGATAGTACAGGCGGCAGGGGAGGGACAGACAGACTAGTGTACAGGCGGGTGGGGGAGGGACAGGACAGGTACAGGGGGGGAGGGGGGGAGGGGACAGCTGACTAGTACAGGCGGGGGGGGAGGGGACAGACAGACTAGTACAGAGGGGGGGGTGGGACAGGAACAGGACTGGTACGGCGGGGAGTGGGCGGGACGACAGACAGAATAGTAGGGGGGGGGAGGGACAGACAGACTAGTACAGGGGGGGGGGAGGGAGACAGAACGGTACAGGCGGGGGGGGAAAGGGAAGGACAGACAGACTATTCCAGGGAAGGCGAGGGCGGGACAGACAGGAACTAGTACAGGCGGGGCGTGAGGGGACAGACAGACTAGTACAGGGGGGGGGAGGGACAGACAGAATAGTACAGGCGGGGGTGTAATGGGGGGGGGGGGGGAGGGACAGACAGACTAGTACAGGCGGCGGGGGCGGGACAGACAGACTAGTACAGGCGGGTGGGGGAGGGACAGACAGACTAGTACAGGCGGGGGGGGGAGGGGACAGACAGACTAGTACAGGCGGGGGGACAGGACAGGACAGACTAGTACAGGCGGGGGGGAGGACAGGCAGACTGGTACAGGCGGGGGTGGGGGAGGGACAGACAGACTAGTACAGGCGGGGGGGGAGGGCGGGACAGACAGACTAGTACAGGCGGGGGGGGGGAGGGACAGACAGACTAGTACAGGGGGGGGGAGGGACAGGACAGATAGTACAGGGGGGCTGGGGGGGGGAGGAGACTTATAGTACAGGTACAGGGGGGGGGAGGGACAGGAAGACTTAGTCGGGGGGGGGGAGGGACAGACAGACTAGTACAGGGGGGGGAGGGACAGAGCTAGTACAGGGGGGTATAGTACAGGGGGGGCAGGGCAGACAGACTAGTCAGGCTGGGGGGGAGGTGGGGGGACAGACAGACAGACAGGGGGGGGGAGGGACAGACACTGACTAGTACAGGGGGGGGGAGGGACAGACAGACTAGTACAGGGGGGGGGAGGGACAGACAGACTAGTACGGGTTGGGGGGGGGGGGAGTACAGGCGGCGGGGGTGAGGACAGACAGGCGGGGGTGGAGGGACAGGACAGAGTCAGGAGGGGGCTTAGGGGGGGGGAGGGACAGACAGACTAGTACAGGCGGGGGGGGGGGGGGAGGGACAGACAGACTAGTACAGGCGGGGGGGGAGGGACAGACAGACTAGTACAGGCGGGGGGGGGGAGGGACAGACAGACTAGTACAGGCGGGGGGTGGGACGACAGACTAGTACAGGCGGCTGGGGGGTGGGACAGACAGACTAGTACAGGCGGCGGGGGGATGGGACAGACAGACTAGTACAGGCGGGGGGGGGGGTGGGACAGAGACTAGTACAGGCGGCGGGGGTGGGGGACTCGAGAGACAGAGGACTAGTACAGGCGGCGGGGGGGGGGTGGGACAGACAGATAGTACAGGCGGCGGGGGTGGGGGTGGGACAGAGACTAGTACAGGCGGCGGGGGTGGACAGGACAGACTAGTACAGGCGGTGGGGGGGGACAGACAGATAGTACAGGCGGGCGGGGGTGGGACAGAGATAGTACAGGCTGGGGGGGTGGGACAGACAGACTAGTACAGGCGGGGAGGGGGGGGTGGGACAGAGACTATACAGGCGGGGAGGGGGGGGTGGGACAGACAGACTAGTACAGGCGGCGGGGGTGTGGGCAGGGGACAGACTTGGGGGGGGGGTGGGACAGACAGACAGACTAGTACAGGCGGGGAGGGGGGGGGGGGGACAGAGACCTAGTACAGGCGGGAGGGGGGGGGGGTGGGACAGGGACTAGTACAGGCACAGACTAGTACAGGCGGTGGGGGGGTGGACAGACAGATTAGTACAGGCGTGGGAGGGGGCGGGAGAGGGGGGGTGGACGACAGACAGACTAGTACAGGCGGGGGGGGGGGGGGGGGGGGGGGGAGTGTGGGACGACAGACTAGGGGGTAAGGCGGTGGAGGGCGGGGAGGGGGGGGGGGGGGAGGGGACAGACAGACTAGTACAGGCGGGGGGGGGGGGGGGGGGGGGAGGGACAGGACAGACTAGTACAGGCGGGGGGGGGGGGGGGGGGGAGGGACAGACAGATGGTACAGGCGGGGGGGGGGGGACTAGGGACAGACAGACTGGTACAGGCGGGGGGAGGGAGGGACAGACAGACTGGCTCCCGCGGGAGCGCGGACGCATGAACGCGCATCCACGCCGTGCGCGCCCCCGCCGCCGCCAGTACTGCGCGTGCGCGCTGCGCCGGACGCCCGGGCGGGACAATGGCGGCCGCTTGACGGGTCTCTCTCTCCCAACTCCGGCGCGTTGTGTCTTTCTCGTCGTCCACAGAGCAGCGGAGACGTTCAACCGGGGCGAGCAAGGCGTTTAGCGGGGCGCCGGGACGGTGTGAGGGATGCTGTGGGCGAGGAGCGGGGCGCCGGCCTTGGTCGGGCGTTGAGGTGAGGTGAGGTGAGCCGGCCGCTCCGGGCCGGGCCCGCGACATGGCCGCCCTCGGCACCATCATGGTCGGCGTGAGGGAGAAGCTGGAGGCGGTCCTCAACGTGGCCTTGCGGGTGCCCAGCATCATGGTGCTGGAGATGCTGTACCGGTGGGACGTCAGCTCCTTCTTCCAACAGATCCAGTCCCGCAACCACAACAACCTGCTCTTCCAGTACAAGTACCTGGCGCTCAACCTCCACTATGTCGGTGAGTCACCCACTTACACACCACACGTGTAAACAAACCCAACCAAAACTCACGTCTCTTAAAAATTTTTTTCCCCGACTGTGGGTACACCCCCCCCCCCCCCCCACTCCCTTTTGTTTTTTTTCGCAGGTGGCCATGCGGGGGGGTCAGGGTTTTTTTTTTTCCCCCCCCCCCCCCCCCCCCCCCCCCCCCCCAGGCGGGATCTAAGCACCGCTTAGCTATTCATGTTTACTGGCCTCTGCATTGTGACATTTCGGTGACCCTGAACTATATAGGCATGCAAACCATGCCCATCTTCACCCCCCATAAGTGATAGGAGCAGAATTAGGCCATCCGACCCATTAAATCTACTCCGCCAATCAATCATGGGTGATCTGTCTCTCCCTCCTAACCCCATTCTCCCCCAGAATCCTTGACACTGTACCGATTAAGAATCTATCTATCTCTGCCTTAAAAATACCCATTGACTTGACCCCCCACAGCCTTCTGTGGCAAAGAATTCCACAGATTCACCACCTTCTGACAGATTCACCATTCATCTTTGTTCTGAGATATTCTTGATAGAGGTTGCCTAAATATGGGTGTTCCTCAATAATAATAATAATAATAATGCATTTTATTTGCTGCTGCCTTTCTGGACACCCAAGGGCACCTTACAGGACATAAAATCACAATACATTATCAATATTAAAATCAAGTTGATTAAAAACAAAAAACAAAAAAATACACAAATCATTTTAAGTCATTAAAATCAGGGTGAACATGGTGGAAGTTATGTCGGGTATGCTAATCTAAACAGGTGTGTTTTGAGTTTTGATTTGAATTGATTGATAGTGTCCAGGTGACGGATGGGAGGTGGGAGAGTGTTCCAGAGATGTGGGGCAGAGCAGCTGAAGGCTCTGGCACCCATGGTGCTGGGTCTAAATGTGGGGACAGTTAAAATTGCAGCTGAGGCGGAAGGAAGTGACCGGGAAGGAGTGTATGGTAGCAGCAGGTCAGAGAGGTGTTGTGGAGGAAGGTGGTGTAGGGCTTTGAAGGTCTGCAGTAAAATCTTGTAGTTAATCTGGTGGTGCACAGGCAGCCAGTGGAGCTGAGTGAGGTGGGTGTGATGTGGTCCGATGATCTGGTGCGGGTGATGATCCGGGTTGCAGAGTTCTGAACACATTGGTGGTGATGAAGAAGTTTATTGGAGGTGCAAGTGAGGAGGGCGTTGCAGTAATCGATGCGGGATGTGACCAGAGCGTGGATGAGGACTTTTGTATTGTCTTTGGAGAGTCCATGCACAGTTAACTCTGGTCTGACACTTCAGATGATAAAATAAAAACAGCCAAGGTTTGTCTTTACTGATTCCCTTCCCCAGTGCCATCCAAGCATTGTAAATTGAGACTTCTCACATATATTTATTTTGGAAATTAATAGGAAATTATTTCGTATTTATAAACCTTCAAAGACTTGTGTACCTAGATTTTTATGTTTTCTGACGTACCTGTGAACAAGATTTTAAGGAGTGTTAGAAATGTATCGTGTTCATAGTTTTGAAGTGTAACAAAAGGGACAACTAATGTTGAATTGGGAATTAAATATCCTTGTTAGATGTCTAAATTGAATCATCTGTTAACTACTGTGATGGATTCTTAGAGCAGTTTGTACTGGAGGCTCCCAGGGAGAAGGCAATTCTGGATTTAGTGTTGTGTAATGAAACGGATTTGATAAGGACAAGTGAGGAAAAAGAGCCATTAGGAAGTAGTGACCATAATATGATAAGTTTTAATCTACATTTCGAGAGGGAGAAGGAAAAGTCAGTATTACAATTGAACAAAGGGGACTATGGAACCATATGGGAGGAGCTGGCCAAAGTTGATTGGAAAGATACCCTAGCAGGGATTACAGTGGAACAACAATACAGGTATTTCTGAGAATAATACAGGTGCAGGATCAGTTCATTCCAAAGAGGAAGAAAGATTGTAAGGGGCGACTGTGGCTGACAAGGGAAGTCAGGGACAGTATAAAAATAAAAGAGAAGAAGTATAACATAGCAAAGATGAGCAGGCAGCCAGAGGAATGGACAACTTTTAAAGAACAACAGAAAATAACTAAAAGGGCAATACGGGGAGAAAAGATGAGATGTGAAGGTAAGCTAGCCAAGAATATAAAAGAGGATAGTATGTGAAGAGGAAAGTATTAGTTGAGACAAAGTTGGACCTTTGAAGACTGAAACGGGTGATTTTATTATGGGGAACAAGGAAATGGCAGACGTGTTGAACAGGTACTTTGGACCTGCCTTCAATAAGGAAGACACAAACAATCTCCCTGATGTACTAGTGGCTAGAGGATCTAGGGTGACGGAGGAACTGAAGGAAATTCACAAAAGGCAGGAAATAGTATTGAGTAGACTGATGGGACTGAAGGCTGATAAATCCCCTTAAGGAAGTGGCTCTAGAAATCATGGATGCAATGGTAATCATTTTCCAATGTTCTACAGATTCAGGATCAGTTCCTGTGGATTGGAGGCTAGCTAATGTTATCCCACTTTTTAAGCAAGGCGGGAGAAAGAAACCAGGGAATTATAGACCAGTTAGCCTGACATCGGTGGTGGGGAAGATGCTGGAGTCAATTATAAAAGATGAAATAGCGGTACATTTGGATAGCAGTAACTGGATCAGTCCGAGATTTATGAAGGGGAAATCATGCTTTACTAATCTTTAGGAATTAATCTTTACTAATCTTTAGGAATCTTTAGGATTTGAGGATGTAACTAGGAAAATGGACAATGGCGAGCCCATGGATAGAGTGTACCTGGACTTTCAGAAAGCCTTTGATAAGATCCCACATAGGAGATTAGTGGGAAAAATTAGAACACATGGTATTGGGGTAGGGTACTGACATGGATAGAAAATTGGTTGACGGACAGGGAACAAAGAGTAGGGATTAACGGGTCCCTTTCAGAATAGCAGGCAGTGACTAGTGGGTTACCGCAACGCTCGGTGCTGGGACCGCAGCTATTTACAATATACATTAATGATTTAGATGACAAGATTAAAAGTAGCATTAGCAAATTTGCAGATGCCACAAAGCTGGGTGGCTGTATGAACTGTGAGGAGGATGCTATGAGGATGCAGGGTGACTTGGGTAGGTTGGGTGAGTGGGCAGATGCATGGTAGAATCAGTTTAATGTGGATAAATGTGAGTTTATCCACTTTGGTGGCAAAAACAGGAAGGCAGATTATTATTTGAATGGTGTCAAGTTGGGAAAAGGGGAAGTACAATGGGATCTTTGGCTCCTTGTTCATCAGTCACTGAAAGTAAGCATGCAGGTACAGCAGGCAGTGATGAAAGTGAATGACATGTTGGCCTTCATAACAAGAGGAGCAAAGAGAGGTCCTTCTGCAGTTGTACAGGGTCCTAGTGAGACCACACCTGGAGTATTGTGTGCAGTTTTGGTCTCCAAATTTGAGAAAGGACGTTCTTGGTATTGAGGGAGTGCAGCAGAGGTTCACAAAATAAATTTCTGGGATGACAGGACTGTCATGTTGATAGAATGGAGTGTTTGGGCCTGTATACTCTGGAATTTAGAAGGATGAGAGGGGATCTTATTGAAGCATATAAGATTATTAAGAGGTTGGACACACTAGAGGCAGGAAACATGTTCCCAATGTTGGGGGAGTCCAGAATAAGGGGCCACAGTTTAAGAATAAGGGGTACGCCATTTAGAACGGAGATGAGGAAAAACTTTTTCACACAGAGGATTGTGAATCTGTGGAATTCTCTGCCTCAGAAGGCAGTGGAGACCAATTCTCTGGATGCTTTCAAGAGAGAGTTAGATAGAGCTCCTAAAGATAGCAGATTCAGGGGGGATGGCGAGAAGGCAGGAACGGTGTACTGATTGTGGATGATCAGCCATGATCATATTGAATGGCTGGCTCGAAGGGCCGAATGACCTACTCCTGCACCTATTGTCTAATGTGGTTTTGGAGAAGATTAAGCAAACTTTTATAGAAACATAGAACCATAGAAAATAGGTGCAGGAGTAGGCCATTCGGCCCTTCGATATGATCACGGCTGATCATCTGTATCCTGTACCTGCCTTCTCTCCATACCCCCTGATCCTTTTAGCCACAAGGGCCACATCTAACTCCCTCTTAAATATAGCCAATGAACTGGCCTCAACTACCTTCTGTGGCAGAGAATTCCAGAGGCTCACCACTCTCTGTGTGAAAAATGTTTTCCTCATCTCGGTCCTAAAGGAATTTCCCCTTATCCCTAGACTGTGACCCTTTGTTCTGGACCTCCCCATCATCGGGAACAATCTTCCTACCTCTAGCCTGTCTAACCCCTTAAGAATTTTGTAAGAATTTTAAAAGAGAAAGTCCAAAAATAGACACTTGTGTTGTGAAAAAGCATCAGCATGGGCATCTGTCTTGTGGCAGTGTTTTGATCTGAAATAAGGAAAATTCCTTTTCCTATTGCTTTGACTTACTGTGTTCCTGCAGCAGATATTGCTCCGGATTCAGCATCTGCAGTCTAATGTGGTGTTTCAGTTGAATGAAAGTTTGATTCAACTGATGAGTGTGATTTAAGTTAACAGGAGTTAAGTATTGAGAGAAGTGAAGAAATGTTGAGACCTTTGGTAAAGCAAAGTCTGATTTTTCAGTCGAGGGTGTGCACTGTAAATTAGAGAATTTACGTGCAAGAAGCCAAACTATGCAAGTAAGCTGAGTGTGCCGGGTTTTGGGCTTAATGGAAATTGAGTTTCATTGCCTAGAGGGAAAGCCGTTTCAAGTTTCCACTCCTGAGCACTAATTTTGGCTTTGGCAGCAGACTAGGTACAGTAGTGTTTGCATGATTGGGTACTGTGGTGAAATTTGTTTCTGAAGATCCTATTGAGCAAGGGATTAATGGGTTACTTGTGCCTTTGGAATCTTATTTCCAGCAGTGGTCAAGGGTTTTGGGTGAGGAAAAAATGGTCAAAAGGAGAGTGAACATCCTTTATCTTCTGGTATATTTTTTGCTACTTTTCTCCACTTTATGTGGAGTTTAGTGTTATCTTCTTCTTTTGAGTGGTGTGCACAGCCTAAAGTTGTTGGACAACTTGTTCTATTTGATCTTCCATTTGTGCACGTCGAGTTGATTGCATTAGTCGAAACAACCACGTGAAGGTTGCAATCTTCCACCCCAGTGTTATCAATATCATCAAATGAGTGTAAAGTAGGAGGTAAAAGGAAAGTGTAAAAGCTTCCATTTTTAATGACAAAGAAATAGATTAGCAAAAGTGAGCATTGGTCCCCTAAAAGTAGAGAGTGAGGAATATTAAAATGGGGAACAGCAAAGTGGCAGAGGTAGTGGTTTATTGGCTTATAACTTTGTAATTGCTTCTACAATAAAAGTATGTTCTGAAAATAATAATAACCAAATATTTAATGAGAATTAGGATTTTGCGTATATAACAATAATGGTTAAGTTGGTAAAATTTAAAAAATATGGTTCAATAATAATCCTATAGCCCTGATGGCCCTGGGGTTTTTAAACAAAGCAAGTACCCACCTCTGTAGTCAGTATATTGATTTCATATGTCACTGCCAAATTAGAAGGCAACAAACCGGGAGGTAACATGGGCAAATTAATTCGATATCAATAGAAGGGGAAAATGTTTGAACCAGAACAAGGCAAATGTTGACAAGTGTGTCGTGCAATTTACAACTTGAAGAGCAGATAAAGGGAGAACAAGTGGATGAAATGAATGTGGATTTTGAAATATCATATAAGATGTAATTAAAGAAAATTGGGGTGTATGATTGGGAGGGTAATATATCTGGGGATGGTTGGTTCGTGGGCAGAAAGGGCAGCACAGTGGGACAGTTGGTAGAGCTGCTGTCTAACCAGGTTAAATCCTGACCATGGTGGGGGGGGAGGGGACTGTTTGTGTGGAGTTTGCACATTCTTCTGGTAACCACGTGGACTTCCTCCATGTATTCTAATTGCCTCCCACATCCCAAAGATGTGTGGGTTTGTAGATTAATCGGGCTCTGCAAATGTCCCCAAGTGTGTAGCGAGTCGATCAGAAAGTCATAACATAGAATTTGTGTGAACGGGTGATCAATGATCAGCATGGTCCCTGTGGGCCGAAGGACTTGTTTCCATGCTGTATCTCTAAACTGAAATATGAAGCTAAACTAAAACAGCTGAAATAGTTAATTTACGTTTGCAGACTGCCACCTTTGCGGTACACCATGATCACCTCAGGCTTGTAAAAACAAGCCTGAAGTCTTTGTGTCTCAATGCAAGGAGCATAAGTAATAAGGTGGATGAGTTGAATGTGCTGATAGTTTTTAATGAATATGATATAGTTGGGATCACGGAGTCATGGCTCCAGGGAAACCAAGGCTGGGAGCTGAACATCCAGGGATATTCAATGTTCAGGAGGGATAAACAGAAAGAAAAAAGAGGTGGGGTAGCGTAGCTGGTTAGAGAGGAGATTAACGCAATAGAAAGGAAGGACATAAGGAAGACAAATAATCTGCCGGAAATAGCAGGGGACCGGGGGTCAAATGAGATGGAGGAACTGAGTGAAGTCCAGGTTAGTCGGGAAGTGGTGTTAGGTAAATTGAATGGATTAAAGGCCGATAAATCCCCAGGGCCAGATAAGCTGCATCCCAGAGTGCTTAAGGAAGTAGCCCCAGAAATAGTGGATGCATTAGTGATAATTTTTCAAAACTCTTTATATTCTAGAGTCGTTCCTGAGGATTGGAAGATAGCTAATGTAACTCCACATTTTTAAAAGGGAGGGAGCGAGAAAACAGGGAATTACAGACCAGTTAGTCTAACATCAGTAGTGGGGAAAATGCTAGAGTCAGTAATTAAAGATGGGATAGCGGCACATTTGGAAAGTGGTGAAATCATTGGACAAAGTCAGCATGGAGTTATGAAAGGTAAATCATGTCTGACGAATCTTATAGAATTTTTCGAGGATGTAACGTAGAGTGGATAAGGAAGAACCAGTGGATGTGTTATATCTGGACTTTCAGAAGGCCTTCGACAAGGTCCCACATAAACTTAAAGCACACGGTTTTGGGGGTTCAGTATTGATGTGGATAGAGAACTGGCTGGCAGACAGGAAGCAAAGAGTAGGAGTAAACAACTCCTTTTCAGAATGGCAGGCAGTGACGAGTGGGGTACCGCAAGGCTCAGTGCTGGGACCCCAGCTATTTACAATATATATTAATGATTTGGACGAGAGAATTGAATGCAACATCTCCAAGTTTGCGGATGACACGAAGCTGGGAGGCAGTGTTAGCTGTGAGGAGGATGCTCGGAGGCTGCAAGGTGACTTGGATAGGTTGGGTGAGTGGGCAAATGCATGGCAGATGCAGTATAATATGGATAAATGTGAGGTTATCCACTTTGGTGGCAAGAACAGGAAAGTAGACTATTATCTGAATGGTGGCCGATTAGGAAAAGGGGAGATGCAACGAGACCTGGGTATCATGGTACACCAGTCATTGAAAGTAGGCATGCAGGTGCAGCAGACAGGGAAGAAAGCGAATGGTATGTTAGTATTCATAGCAAAAGGTTTTGAGTATAGGAGCAGGGAGATTCTACTGCAGTTGTACAGGTGAGACCACACCTGGAATATTGCGTACAGTTTTGGTCTCCTAATCTGAGGAAAGACATTCTTGCATTCTCTGCTGAGCACAGAGAAGGTTCACCAGATTGATTCCTGGGATGGCAGAACTTTCATATGATTAAAAAGACTGGATAAACTCGGCTTGTACTTGCTAGAATTTAGAAGATTGAGGGGGGAATCTTATAGAAATTTACAAAATTCTTAAGGGGTTGGGCAGGCTAAATGCAGGAAGATTTTTCCTGATGTTGGGGAAGTCCAGGACAAGGGGTCACAGTTTAAGGACAAGGGGGAAGTCTTTTAGGACCGAGATGAGAAAAAAAAATTTCACACACAGAGTGGTGAATCTGTGGAATTCTCTGCCACTGAAGGTAGTTGAGGCCAGCTCATTGGCTATATTTAAGAGGGAGTTAGATGTGGCCCTTGTGGTTAAAATGATCAGGGGGTATGGAGAGAAGGCAGGTACAGGATACTGAGTTGGATGATCAGCCATGATCGTATTGAATGGCGGTGCAGGCTTGAAGGGCCGAATGGCCTACTCCTGCACCTATTTTCTATGTTTCTATGTTGAACCTCAGCAACTATTGGTCAAAATTAATGACCAAGTTGATTAAGCGTAAGATTTGAATGGTTCTTTCTGATCTTTGGGATCCACTGAGGTGACACAGATGCATGTAAAACGGATTTGAACGGGGCTGATTAAGTATTATGGGCGGTAATATGAGGATATTCAATTGATTGGAAATATTTTTCTTGAAGGTATGAATGTGAAATACAACACAGATGTCTACGTGTCAGTAGACACATCATAAAGACACATCATAAAGTCTGCCATTACTGGGTTCAGGCAATAGTATGCTGAGGGGTTCATTTATCCAGGTTGCCTCTCTGCAATGACTGCCTTTTTGCCAAGTGTCCCTGCAGAAGGTATATGTGCTGTCCCTCATTGCAGTTTCGACTTTGATGTACTTGTGAAAGAGAATGATGAATACATTGTTGGGTTACCTTTTTTAATTTTTGTTATTTGATTCAATGTTTGTGGAAGATTTCTCCTCGTGAATGGTTAACTTTCTATATAGAACAGAACAGCACAGGAGCAGGCCCTTTGGCTCACAATGACTGTGCTGAAATTGATGCCAAGACCAACTCTTAACTACCTGCACATCATCCATATCCCTCCATTCTCTGTATATCCATTTGCCTATCCAAAAGTCTCTTAAATGTCACTATCGTAAAAGGCACCAAGTATCATCAGAGACCATACACCACCCTGGCCACACACACATTTCACCCCTGCCATCAGGAAGAAGGTACTGGAGTCTGAAAACTGTAACGTCCAGTTTCAGGAACAGCTTCTTCCCCACAGCCATCAGTCTATTAAACATTGCAATCTCCAAATAAGCTTTGAACTACATCGACTTGGGGCATTAGTTTCATCTTTTTGCACTATAAGTGTGCGTGTATGATAACGCGTACATATGAGCTATTTTCTATCATTTATTATATTGTTTTCAGTGCACTATTTACTTATTCTGTGTGTGTGTGTGTGTTTAGGAAGCTTGCCCCAAACATCTCTTTTCAACAATGCCTTTTTGTAGCAGATTTTTCCATCCTCACAAAAAGGTCAGACTGTCTATCCTATCTATCCTACTAATAATTTTATATCCTTCTCTCTGGTCTCCCTACAACTTCCAGTGTTCCAGAGTAAACAATCCAAGTGTGTCCAACCTTTCCCTGTAGCCAATATCCCCATATCCAGGTGTTAAAGCCATTCATGCTAAGACAAGTTACTGTTAGCATATTGTTATTTTGTCTGGATATTTCTAGCAGTATTATTTTGAATGCTTGGGGGTGGGCTTTTGATATGTAGATGAACGTTACATATATCATACCAGGGAGAGTGTGGCCAGATCAGACGAGCAGGCACGGGAGAGAGAATACAGTTCTTACCAGATAGAAACGTAGAAAATAGGTGCAGGAGTAGGCCATTCGGCCCTTCGAGCCTGCACTGCCATTCAATATGATCATGGCTGATCATCCAACTCAGTATCCTGTACCTGCCTTCTCTCCATACCCCCTGATCCCTTTAGCCGCAAGGGCCACACTAACTCCCTCTTAAATATAGCCAATGAACTGGCCTCAACTACCTTCTGTAGCAGAGAATTCCAGAGACTCACCACTCTCTGTGTGAAAAATGTTTTCCTCATCTCGGTCCTAAAGGAATTCCCCCTTATCCTTAGACTGTGACCCCTCGTTCTGGACCTCCCCAACATCGGGAACAATCTTCCTGCATCTAGCCTATCCAACCCCTTAAGAACCCCAACCCCTTAAGATCTGACAGTAAGAACGGAAAGCTACAATTTGTATAAGAATAAAGAGAATCTGGTATGTTCACTTCTTTGTCTGTACAACTACTTCAATAAAGAACTAATTAAGCTGGAAATAACGACTGGGCGATCCATTTTTGCTTGTTTGCGTATGATCACTCCCACCTACCCGTGGAGTAATGGCAACGGAAAGTTGGACATTGGAAAAGTTTGAAATTGTCATTGCACCAGACATAATTCTGATAACCCCCTCTGACTTTTGGAGGCCTCCATATCCTTCCTATAATGGGGTGGCCAGAACTGCTTGCAATAATCCAAAGGTGGCCTAACCAATGTTAGGCCACCGTTGCATTGTGAGTTCCTGATTCTTATACTTAATGCCTTACCAAATGAAGGTAAGCATACCCTATGACTTATTCACCACTCTATCTACTTATATTGCCACTTTCAGGCAGTTGGTGCCAAAATAGAAATGATCGAAAACTTCAAGTCCCGAGGAATAAATATCAGCAACAATTTGTCCTGCACCAGCCACTTCACAGCTGTAGCCAAGAAGGCACACCAATGCCTCTACTTCCTTTGAAGGCGGAGGAAGTTTGGCATGTTCCCAACATCCCTCGCCAACTTTGACAGATGCATCGTGTAAAGCATTTTTATGGGGATGCATCATAGCCTGGTTTGGGAACAGCTAGATCCAAGACCGTAATAAATTGCAGAGAGTTGTGACTAGACCAGATCATCATGCAAATAAACTTCCATTGACTCCATCTACACTTCATGCTGCCACGGTAAAGTCACCAGCATAATCAAGGGTCAGTCTCACCTCGGTACTCTTCTCCCCTCACCCCTGTGGCAAAAGGTACAAAGGTTGGAAAATGCGCACCTCCAGATTCAGGGACATTTTCTTGCCTGCTGTAATCAGCAAACTAAAAGGCCCTCTCATCAGATGGAGTGCGGCCCTGACCTCTTATCTACCTCATTGGAGACCCTGGAGCTATCTTTCATCGGAATTTATCTTGCATTAAATATTGTACCCGTTATCCTATATCTGTACACTGTGGACAGTTTGATTGTAATCATGCATAGTATTTTCGTTGACCGGATAGCAAAAGCTCTTCACTGTTCCTCGCTACACAGACAACTGTTCTATTCAAAGCAGATGCAAAGTACTCCTTTAGTACCTCTACTACATCCCCTAATTCCAAGCCAAAGTTCCCTCCTTTATCTTTGAGTGGTCCGACCTTCTCCCTGGTTACCCTCTTGTTTTTAATTTGGGAATTAAAAACTTTGAGCTTGTCTTTAAGGTGACTTGCCAAGCTATTTCATTGCTCCCTTTTGCCCCTTCTAATTGCCTGCTTGAGTTCTTTCCTCTATATTCCTCAAGGGCCCCGAGCGTTTCGATCCGCTTAATATTAAAAATTAAAAAATGCATGTGTTGCAGGTGAATGGTGTATCGACCTATTTAAAATAAATTTGAATAATAAAGTGTGGAAATCTTGCATTAGATATATTGATGACAATTAGATAATTGCAGATGCTGAAGCACGAGGATGGCTCTTGCTTTAAATGTCCATTAAGCAAACCCATCTGACTGACAAGAAAGGTAGACAAAAATGCTGGAGAAACTCAGCGGGTGAGTCTGCATCTATGGAGTGAAGGAAATGGGTGATGTTTCGGCTCGAGACCCTTCTTCAGACTGAAAATAAATGTCAGTTTCTTCACTTCTGATTAGAAATGTCCCTGACAAGAATCTGGAAAACATGGACCACGTTGTTTATCTCAGAAGCCATCTCTCAGTGAATGCAAAACATTGATGAAATCCAGCTCTATCTTCAGAGTGATAAAATAACAAACTTGTACAAGGCTTTTAATCTACTGGGCAGCAGTGATTCACAACACAATCTCTACACAATCAGTCTAGTTACAGTTGGCACATTAAAGTACACCAAAGGCTGTCTGAAAATTCCTTGAGATTCATTGGCATATATGCAATCTAATGCCAGCTTTATTCCCATCATTGAGGCACTAATTATATTCCGTTATGCAAGACACATCAATTCTGTGCTCAGCAACCGATTCCTAAAGCAGGCACACTATTCTGAAATCTGTTGATGTAAAAGAGTATCAAGTGGATAGAGGAAAGGATTATGTTCTTAGGGCCTGAGAATTTTGTAGTGAACTCCATTCCTGAGGGTCCCTGGGCGTTTTGCGTGGGCAAGGGGGAATCTCAAGCCCACATGGCAGGTGTGTATGGAACATATAAACAGTTGAACGAGGTCAATACCTCCAAACTACTTGCTGGAGAAAGTTGTGCACATTGACATAATTGACTTGGATAGAAAAAGGGATGAAGTCCGGCGGATTCAATATTTTAGGAAGGCCTTTGACGAGGTTCCACATGGTAGCCTGGGCTGGAAGGTTAGATCACGTCGTTCGAAGCAGGGAATGAGGATGAAAGGTTGATTCTCTCACTGAGGCCTGTGACTTGTGTAGCTTGGGTCAACGCTGGGCCCATGATTGTTTGTCATCCACAAAATAATTTTGAATGTACGTCAGTAAAATAGGTGGTATTGGAGAATGAAGGAATATTGTAGGATCTTGATCATCCAAGGCAAATGGAGTTTAATTCAGTTAGGTGTGAGATGTTGCGGTATGGGGTAGGAGTATCACAGTGAACAGCGGCCCGTAGGAGTATGGTAGAAGTACGAGTACAAAATTCCCTGCAAGCGGTGTCACAAATAAGCAAGGTGGTGGTAAAGACCTTTGGCACATAGCCGTTCATCAGAAAGGGTATTGAAGTTAAGATATCACAGATACATTGTGCAAGATGCTGGTGAGGCTGCATTCAGACTATTGTGTTTAGTTTTGGTCACTCTGCTGTTGGAAGGATGCCATAATGCTGGAAAGAATGCTTAAAAGGATTTGCAAGATGGTGCCAGGATTTGAGGGCCAGAATTATAGGGAGATGCTGGGCAGGCCTGAATTTTATTCCTTGGAACTTAGAAGAATGGGAGTGATGTTATAAAGGGTCACAAAATCATGGTGGGCACTAATTGGGCAAATGCATGCAGCCATTTTTCCAGGGTTGGGGAAACCCAGAACTGGAGGGCATGGATTCAGGGAGAGAAGGAAAAGCTGCAATAGGGAGATAATGGGCATATGGACGATCAGCCAGACAAAGTGGTTGAGCCAGGCATATTAAGAGCATTTAAAAGACATTTGGACAGATATGTGAATGGGAAAGATTTAGTGGAATATGGGTTAAATGTAGGCAAATGGGATTACTTAGACTAGCATGTTGGTCAGCATGGACAAGTTGTACCCAAAAGCCTGTTTCTGTGCTGTATGAGTCTTCAATAATTAATAGTGCTTTATTTGTCACATATGCAACTGCACAGTGAAATTCATTTTGTATATATTACACATGCGGGCGCCGCCATTTTTGGTGCCATAGTTCAAAGCCTGGTGACCCCACACGCTTGATGTACAAGAACAGTTTCCGCAAACTGCCGTCCTTCTTCGACTTGACCAGCCATCTTTGTGACCTGGTGTCGCTTCCTGCAGCCTCCCTGAAGGCATTTCCCTGGTTCACCCTCCTACCAGTCCTTGCTCCTCGTGACCGGCTCCCTCCTTGTTCAGCTGTCTGCCGAGCCTTCAGGTGGGTTCCCGGTCGTGCCAACTGATGAGCCTTCAGACGAACTCCAAGCCTTTGGGTGGGTTCCCAGTCCCGCCAACCGAGCCTTCAGGCGGGTGTTGCGACGGTGGCACCTCGGGGAAGGCCTCCACCGCACTGCACCTTGCGGTGGAGGCCTTCCGTGCGGCACCTCGGGCATGTCTGACCAGATGGTTGTAACATTACTTCTTAATTCCTTAGTATTGAATTTCATCTGAATATGACGATGTAAATTGAACTCTTGTGAGTATTCTTTCAAGTATTGCATACAGGAATTATGATTAAATATAACTCCAGTTCATTACACTAGTCTTCTCACCATTTATGAGAATTAAAGAATTTGAGCAACCCACAGGTAACATCTTGGAAATTGCAGTGCGAATAACAATTGGACAAACAAGCAATTGGACAAATATTTAATGTCCTGAGAGCCAGACATCTTGTTTGCATAACTTAGTTTACAATTCATAAACGTTTGATAATACCATGTCAGCATTTCATTTTATTTATCATGGTTTTCTTTGACATTGGAAGTCTAGCGGTGAATTCAAATCTTGAAACTCAAGGTTTGCTTTTGCAGTTATATTGTTGTGTAAGTTGGAACAGGGAAAGGAATTTTTGTACCTTCACCTGAAGTACATAAATATTGTTCAGGCTTGCCTGTCTCCTCATGGCCACGGTTCAGTTGTTCACATGCTGTTTGTTGTAAGCTATGGAATGTACACGGGGATTCAAACTGGAATTCCAACTTGCTGCAGCTTTGCATGCACATGCAACTGCACAGCAAAAGAAACACAATAAGTTGTCATTAATGCTAGGTAAAACCATAATAGTTCAAGACAAAGTATGTTGTGCAAAGTTATTAGTTGTCTGGTGTTGAAATAGTTGGTTCAAGAGGGTGATGGTTGATGGGAGGAAGGCTGGAGGATCGGAAAGGAGAGGGACGGCTCGCTGATAAACCGCTGGTACGCTTTCACTGATAAACCTATAATTGTAAAGGGCCTTTTTGTTACTGTACTTTGTTAATCAAATCAGATGCCTCTGTTCCTTGATCATAAACAGTGAAACAGACTTATGAATGTAATTTTATTAGTGTTCTGCACAGGCATTTTAAATCAATTGCTAGGTTTGTGCGAGCCCATAATGAGAGAGAATATGCCATAAATACAATTTATAAATCCATGAAGTACAAAGAAAATGCTGAAGACATTTTTTTATCATTTTAGATATGTCTTGTTTACAATGAGGTTTACTGTGCAAAAATCATTTCAGTGCAGAAAATGAATTGGCTCGGATACCTCGTTACCCTTTCTGAATCTCTCTGCCCCCATCGCAGGGGACTGGCTATGTACTATGTTCGAAATGAGTTCTCTGACAAACCACCTGACTCCCAGAGTCAATTGACTACATCTTCTCCCATCTGTCTCTTGTTAGGTTGTCATCTCTTACTATCACTTTTTCCGTCTTCACTCCAGGCTTTACATTCTAGGACATCCGAGGGGTATTCTTTCTATGATAAACTTTTATCCACCATAGTGGGTGGTACCCTCACCCGTGTCTCCTCTGTGTCCTGCAATTCGGCACTCGCTCTTCTCTGCCCCCCCAGATGGAACGATAGAGATGCCATGGTGCTTGCCTTTCGGCCCTCCACATCTAACACGTATTCCTCAACAGTTTCACCACCTTCATGATTCTACCGCTTGGCATATTTTACTGTCCCCATCCCATTCTGTAGATATGCCTCCCACCACATTTCCTTTCTTCACTTGCCCCTCCCCTGGTACTTTCCCCAGCAACAGCAGGAGATATAACATTGTCACTGCACCACCGATCTCGCTTCCATCCAGGAACAACAGCAGCCCTTTCAGGAGAGACAAAGGTTAGGTGCATCTCTTCAAATCCTGCTGCTCCCAATGTGGCCTCATTTGCATCGGTGAGATCAAACATGGACTAGGCGACAATTTCGCCAAACACTTGCACTCTGTTCACCAAGGCCTGGTGATTCTCCAGGTTGCCGACAATTTCAGTCCCCCGTTCTGATTCCCATAACAACCTTTCTGTCCTTGGTAGACTCCATTGCTAGAATGAGAGCACGTGCAAATTTAATTTCCTTTGAATCTAATATATACCTCCATATATGGGCATCATTTATTCATTGCTATTCCGCAGTCTGTAATTTATCATGTGCAAATTGCACGTGCAAATTGAATAATGACTGTCATTTTGGTGGATTGCACATCCTGTAAATGCTGAAGTATGCCGTGACAATCCTTTTTAGACATTGCGGCCTCTTCAGTTCTGTGGCTTCTGACATGGTCTGCAAGGATAGCTTACAGGGCAGCCTATTGGGTGGTTCTCCTGTTTTTATGCACATCTTTTACTCACAACGATTTGAGACTCTCAGTGCCATCCTGAACACTTTTTTGTTGCTTCCACTTCTTTCTCCCCCCCCCCCCCCCCCCCCCCCCCCCATGTGAGTTTTTATACCTTTTGAAGTATAACTCCCAGAATTGTTTCATGCTAATCTGTTGCCACAGTGCAGATCAGCACAGAGTATGTTCTCCAGGAGAATGGGGTTGAAAATGTGAACAATAGTGCTCATTTAAAGTAATTACTGTCTTGGCTCCGGAGAAGGCACTGACATTAGTTCACTTGCGCAGGCAGCGTATTTTGGATTTTATAGAGGCATACAGAGAAGTTTGCTTCATTGGGGCTGTTTGATTACTGTCGTAAAAGTGAAAGCCAGGACCGTACAGTCAAACAATTTAAAATTAACTATGTAGAAAAGAACTGCAGATGCTGGTTTACACCGAAGGTAGACACACAATGCTCAGCGGGACAGGCTGCATACGATATGATACGATACAATAAAACTTTATTTATCCCAGGAGGGAAATTGATCTGCCAACAATCATAAAACACAAAATACATGAAACATGTAATTAAAGTGACGAGTGGAACGGATTGGGAATGTGCAAAGATTAGGGAGGGGGGTGGGGCGGGGAGTCGGTCTTCCCCACGACAGAAGGGGGATGAGTTGTACTTTGATAGCCACAGGGAAGAAGGATCTCCTGTGGCGTTCTGTCCTGCATCTTGGTGGAACCAGACTGTTGCTGAAGGTATTCCTCAGGTTGACCAGAGTATCATGGAGGGAGTGAGCTGTATTGTCAAGGTGCTCTGTAGTTTGAGGAGCATCCTCCCCATCAAGACCACCCCCAGGATGGAGCCAGCCTTCCTGATGACTTTGTTAATCCTATTGGCATCTGCTGCCCCAGCACACGGCAGCGAAGAAGATGACACTGGCTACCACCGATTTGTGGAACATCTACAGCATCTTACTGCAGACGTTGAAGGAGCGGAGCCTTCTCAAAAAAATACAGCCGGCTCTGTCTCTTCTTGTACAGGGCCTCAGCATTCCTGGATCAGTCCAATTTACTGTCCAGGTACACTCCAAGGTATTTGTACTCCCTGGTAAACTGCACATCCAGGCCATTGATGGAGACGGGGTGTTCCTCTCCTCCTAAATTCCACCACTAACTCCTTAGTCTAGTCAGTGTTGAGCTGCAGGTAATTCAGCCACACCATTCAACAAAGTCACTGACTACACTTCTGTATTCAGCTTCTCTCCCTTCACTGATGCAGCCACAATTGCAGAGTAATTCGAAAACTTCTGCAGGTGGCAGGAATCCGAGTTAGATCTGAAGTCCGAGGTGTAGATGGTGTACAGGAAGGGCGAGAGGACCATCCCCTGTGGGGCCTCTGTCTTGCTCACTACCATGTCCAAGGCACAGTTCTGTAGCCGAAGAGAAGGAATGGGTAACGTTTTGGGTCGCAACCTTTCGTCAGAATGAGAGTCAGGGGAGAGGGGAACTAGAGATATAGAAGGGCAAGATGTGAAAACGACAGGTCGAAGCAGATGTTTAAGAATAATCGAAAGTTGACAAATGCTGGAGAAATTCAGCGGGTAAGGCAGCATCTATGGAGCGAAGGAATAGGTGACGTTTCGGGTCGAGACCCTTCTTCAGTGATGATTATCAAGGAAATGTAGAATGGTTCATTGTTGGCTGAGGGGAAGGTGACAGTGAGGCATATAAACAGTAAAATTAATCAGGAGAACCACTTGGAGAACTGGGGTGGGGAGGGACGGAGAGAGAGGGAATACAAGCGTTACTTGAAGTTAGATAAATCAATATTCATACCGCTGGGGTGTAAGCTGACCAAGTGAAATATGAGGTGCTGTTCCTCCAATTTGTGCTGGGCCCCACAGTGGAGGAGGCCCAGGACAGAAAGGTCACTGTGGGAGAGGGAGTTTAGCAACTGGGAGATCCCCTTTGATGTCTCGTTTTCACACCTGACACTTCCTTATCTGTGTCTCCCTCTCTCCGGACTCTCAGCCTGAAGAAGTGTCTCGACCTGAAACATCACCCATTCCTTCCATCCTTACACTTACACTTCCATATCTCTGTTTCTCTTTCCCCTGACTCTCAGTCTGAAGAAGGGTCTCGACCCGAAACATCACCCATTCCCTCTATCCAGAGATGCTGCCTGTCCCGCTGAGGTACTGCAGCATTTTGTGTCTTTTGTGTCAGCTGCCCAAGCGAAATGTGGTGCTGGTCCTCCAATTTGTGTTTGGCCTCACACTGACAGTAGATGAAGCCCCGGACAGAAAGGTCAGAATGGGAGGGAGAGCGAAAGGCCGTATTCTACCAATTGCAAAGTTAGACTCTCCTTAAACTGACCTTAAACCTGCCGCTCGGTCTAACTAAACCCGACGCTTGGTTTCAGAAAAAAATTGTATTTATTAGCGAGCTTTAGTTAGACTAAAGTCTAAAGCGAGTCTAACTTTAGACTTTGGGTTTAGCTGAGTCTAAAGTTGGACCGTGTTTTAGTTGCCATGGTGACGATGTCTGCGTGTACTGCACGTGTGCAATGCAATAGCAGAAGCACGAGCAGACGACAACTTCAACATTGCTGACAAAAAGAAACAGCGGAAAGGAAACTGGGGCGCCAGCGAGAAAGCATTTCTCCTGATGTTACGAACCGATAAAATTACAATTATCGAGAAATAAAGGTGCTATGACACATTTATATTGTTTTGGACAACTTTTCACATGTAAAACCATGTAATTTTTTCATGTAAAACCATGAATTCAGAAATCTTTGAAAGGATTTCATTCAATATTTCTCAGAAATAAAATATTTTTTACATTTACCTGTACATTCACAGAATATTTGCCCTTCCAATTGACAAACATCTGAGCGAGGTCCCCACCTGGATTTCTGATTGGAACATGTGTGCCATCAATTGCCCCTATCACACCAGGAAAGCGGCAATACTGGTAGAACACATTTTGTGTGTCTTGAACTTGCTGGGGAGTTGATGGGAAGGAGATATAGGTTCTTCTCCATTGGGCTATGTGTGATGACACCTCCTGGACTATACGTGACATAGATGGCTGTAAGAAACCTGCATCATCACCATGCATTAGTTGGAAAGTTCCTACACAGACAATGAAAGAATTTCTCTTTTAAAAATTTCCTATCCTTTCTTCTGTTTAACTGACATTAAAAATATTTTTTTCTGAGAAAATGTTGATTACCATATATCACTATAAAAGAAAAAAAGAAAAAAAGACACAACACACTATAGAATTCAACATGAATGGCCATTTATTCTCTCCGTAGCAAGTTTAAACCTTCCTTAAACCTGCTCCCTGCTGAGTCTAAATTGTGCGGCAAGTTAAACTCTAATCTAAGGTCAGTCTAAGCTTTGGTGATTAATAGAAAGACAACAGACTTTAGTCTAAATATCAGGGATTTTAACCCGCCATCGAGTCTAAATTCCAGAGTTAAACCTGCTGTTGGGTTTAAAGAAATTAGTATAATACGGGCCAAAGTGTTTAGCAACCGGGCATCATGCTAAAGTGTTCAGCCAAATGATCGGCCAGTCTACACTTGGTCTCGACGATATATAGGAGTCCACACCTGAAACAGCAGATACAGTAGATGAGGTTGGAGGTACAAGTGAGCATTTGCCTCACCAGAAAGGATTGTCAGGGTCTTTGGATGGAGTCGAGGGAGGAGGTTTAGGGACAGGTTGTAGCATCTCCTGCGGTTGCTAGGGAAAGTACCTGTGGAGGGGAGTTGAATAGGGTGGGAAGGGATGATTCCTAGGAAGTTGCAGAGGGAACGGTCTCCGTTGAATCAGGTGGAGATGGGAAGATGTTGCTAGTGGTGGGGTCCCATTGGAGGGTGGCGTAAATGACGGGGGAATATATGCTGTAAGCGACGGCTGATGGCGTAAAAAGGTGAGGAGTGAGGACTAGGGGGACTCTGTCTCTGTTGCAACCGGGGGGGATGACATGGTATGGAACAACTCATCTTGGGCGCAGATGTGGCATAGCCGGAGGTGGAATGAAGTGTAGTCGAGATAGCTGTGGAAGTCAGTAGGTTTATAATAGACTGTTGATTGTCATTTTAATTGTGCTGTTGAAAAGCAATATTTTAGAACATGCATAAAATGGAAAATTAATTTAGAATTTCTTTCATGGTTTAAAATTCTCAATGTGTTGACACCTTAGAGCCAGAGTTATACAACATGGAAATTAGTCTTTCAGCCCAATTGGTCCGTGCCGACCAAGTTTCCTAACCGAGCTACTCCCATTTGCTTGAATTTGACCTATATTCCTCTGAACCTTGCCAATCCATGTACCTGTTCCAGCCTTTCATTTTAAACATTGTAATTGTACACACCTTCCACTTCTGGCAGCTTATTCAATATACCCACCACTGTCTACGTTGCAAAAGTTGCTCTCTACCTTGGGGAGGGAGGAAAAAACTGGCCATTCACCTTATCTCGTCCTGATTTTATAAACCTCTAAGCATCCTATTCTCCGGTGAATAAAGACATAACCTGTCCTAAAAACCTCAACCTTCCAGACATGGGTAACATATAAATCTGTCAATCTTGTCGTAAATCTTTTTGGCACCAGTTGCAGTTTAAAATAATCCTTGCTATCCACAGGGGTGATCAGAACTGCACACAGTACTCCAAATGTGGTCCCGCCAATGCCTTGTGCAACTGTACATGAAGGCAAGCATGCCAAATGACCTCTTCTCCATATTGTGTCAACACCTTCATGGGACTATGTATCCGGATCCTTGAGTTTCTTTGTTTTACACACTCAAGGGCTGTACCAGTTACTGTGCAAGTCCTGCGCTGGTTTGTCTTATCAAAATGCAACACTTCCTATTTATCTGAATTAAATTACATCTTCTATTCCTCGACCCATTGGCCCTGTCAATGTAATAAGTCAGTGTGTTCCTGTGTTATGGAAAGGCAGTTGTACCACACATCACCTGTGCTTTTCAAATTTGATTGAGTAATACTTTATTATCACGTGACATATCACAGTGAAATTCTTTGTTTTCGCATACCATACACAAAGTATGCAAAGAGTTGCCACACTTGGGTGCCGACAAAGTTTCAAAGTGATCAATGTATTACCCAAGGTCCCTCTTTATTGTCAGCGCCTTCCCCCCGCCCCCACATGTCGAGTATCTCTTTGTTCTCGGCGGACCCCCACCCCGTCCTTCTTTGTTCTTGGTGGCCCACCATGCCAGGTCCCACATTTTTTTCTCTCGCCAGCCCATTCACGCTGGGTCCCTCTTTTTTGTTTCCTCTTTCTACCCCCACTGCGCCGGGTCCCTCTTTGTTCTTGGCGGCCACCCTCAGCCCCTATGGCGGGTTCCTCTTTATTCACAACGACACGTCCTCGGCCAACCGCTGGGCCTCACGTGTCCCGTCCAACCTCTTGTAATGAAAGGTATGTAATATCTCTCTCTCATTCTCTTTTGTATGCTTGAATTGTGATTGACTGGAGATATTTGGTGTGGTTTTCCACTCGTGTTGTTAGTTGACATGGAAAATTCTTTTTGCAGGAGAGCAGTGAAGTTTCTAGTGGTTGCACATTGAAATTTGCTGCTGAATTGTTATCTTTAATTAGAGCTTTGTGGATCATGATGGAAATTGATAAAACCGATTTGGTCAAATGGGTCATTATGATGAAGGTTGTAATTTTAAACTTGTTTCTACATGTTTATAAAAATAATTAAAGTAACTTTAACCCAAGTTGATACATAAGGGAAGTCCACTCAATCAACCTGGAAAATTAGGTGCCCAAGTACGGATACAGGTGCTTCAAGAATTATTGCAATAATTGAAACAGCAAGACTTTCTCTGCTACTGGTTTGGATTGTTCTTGTGTGTGTTTAAACAATTATATTGTTTTTTGGTGAATGCAAAAGGTGTGCTTATAATCTTCATGAATATTGTATATTGTATTGTATATCTTTATTATCATTTTTCCTGAGTGCTTACATACCCAGAGGAAACGAAAAAACGTTGCTCAACCAGTGTCCATTCAGTGTGCGGTAAAAAATAAATAGAAATAAAAATACATATATCATGAGTTCCAATCGGCAGCGGCACGACCGTGGTTCTGCTTCAGTGTGTCCAGGTTGGTGCGCGATACTTTGGCAGGGGGCAAAGTCCGTTTATCAGTCTTATAGCCTGCGGGAAGAAGCTGAGGAGCATCCTGCTGGTTTTGCAGCTGATGCTCCTGTACCTCTTCCCAGATGGCAGGATGGAGAATATGTGATGCGATGGGTGGTAGGGGTCTTTGATGATGGAGATGGCTCTGCTGATACATCTCTTCCTGTATATGTCCAGCAGGAAAGGGAGTGGAGCACCAATAATCCTGCTGGCGGTCTTCACAATCCTGTTCAGTTGGTGCCGTTCGTACGCCTTGCAGCTCCCAAACCAGGAAGTGATGCCGTAGGTTAATTTGCTCTCGATTGTCCCCCTATAAAAAGTTCGTAGGTGTGCAGTGGGGAGACCTGCTTTCCGTAGTCTACGGAGAGGGTGTAGTCGCTGCTGGGCTCTCTTGACCAGCGCTGTGGTGTTGGTCGTGGACGTCAGGTCATCTGACAGGTGGAGTCCTAGGAACATTTTGCATGAAGAACTTCATGCAAAAGCAGCATCTATGAATAGCAGGTGTTGTTCCCACTCAAGATTTCAAGTGTTTATATTTCTAAATTCATGTTGTAAATCTTATTTGCAATATTTGAAATGCAGGTATGGAGGTATGACACATTTTAACACTATAGGAAATTATTTTTCTTTAGAGGGTATATTTGATTTGCAAAGCACCAATCCGTCATTCTTTCTGTATATGTGGAACAACTTTTAAACTGAGACCTGTGAGAAAAGGGGCACTGGGAAAATACCATCTGCTGGGATAATATGTACAACTTCCTGTTTTATGCAGAGCAAAATTAGAAACAGAATCTTTCAGAAATAAATATTTCTAAAGAAAAATGTATCTAAACCTTGTGATCCCAAAAAAATCCCATGACTCGGAGTTGATTTTATGCTTTGACTGAATACTGTTGACAGTATATCCAGGATACTAAATTGCAATTGGTACAGGATTCATCTTATTGATACTAATAATATATCTGTGCTATCCTAACTGACTTTATTCTAGTCCAAAGATAGACACAAAATGCTGGAGTAAGTAACTCACTGGGTCTGGCAACATCTCTGGAGAGAATGCATGTGAACTTTAGGGTCAGGACTCTTCTTCAGACTGTGAGTCCTATGTTCCGAATTCACCATTATAGGTTTGAAGACACTTCTTACAAAGAAGAACGTTGAAATTGTGGGCATGTTGTTCAGAGACTTCGGGCTGATATGCCACAAAAAGTGCTGGACACTGTTGAGGTGATTGAATACTGCTTATTATTTGGCGGATTGTTGGTCTGTATTGTATTACTTTACTGATACCTCCTCAATCTGTGGAGTACCCAACAGACACTCTGTGCATAAAACGAGGCTCGAAAGTGAAATTGGGCTTTGTGGATTGACAAAACACTACACAAATGAAGAGATCATTTTGGTTTAGTAGGCTGGTGGTCCATGGCTATTGCAGCCTTTACAAAGTAATGAAGATGAGGGACTGTAAATAAATGCAGCTTTATTTACTGCCTGCACAAAGCCTAATTTATTTATTTGCAGTTGCCAGGAAAGTATGAAGACGCTACAAAGGGATGTGTAGAAACAAAGAACTGGTTTACAAATAAAGATACAAGTGCTGGATTAATTCAGCGGTCAGGCAGCAACCTGGAGAACATGTTTAGGGTTCTTCTGGACCTTTCTTCAGTCTGAAGAAGGGTCCAGACTCAAAACATCACCTATCCACGTTCTCCAGGGATGCTGCCTGAACTGCTCAGTTAGTCCAGCACTTTAGAGACTTAATGCAATTGTTTTGTGTGGAGTCGTTGACTAAGAATGGGGTATAGTGGACTATTTGGGCCAAAGGGCCCAATTCTTTGCTGTGTGATTGTATAACTGGTAAAAAAATGTGGTTTTAATAATTTGATGCACTGAGTTCCTCCAGTAGATTAGCACTCCAGATTCCAGCATCTGCAGTTTCTTGTCTCCTTAATTACCTTGTAGGAAAATTAAAAAAAAAAACATCTTAACAGGTTCAGGTACTGGATTTCTTGGGATTTAAGGGGTTCATCGCTTGGCAGTGTAAACATGCAGGTACAAGAAGGAATTAGCCTATTAGCTTGATTTTAGATGGATTAGAATATGTCTAAATAAATCCAATTGCAATAACATTGGACCTTGGTGAAACAATGTCTGGGACAATTTTGTCCATCAACTACATTTTCTATGCCACGATCATTTACAAGAATATATATATTTTTTGGTTTCCATGATGTTAAAGTAATTTGAAAATGCTTTTTATAGAAGGCACCTTTGTGATTTCTGCTCATTTATGGTGTTGAAGGAGATTTGTAAATCCAGTTTTTTTTTCTAGAAAAGCAAGGAAATGTTCAATAATGATTCAGCACGTAAGCAATGTGCCAGAGGGGGTATTTTTCTTATGTGGAAGTATTGATTTCAAGCAGGGAGACATTAAGAAAAATTAGATTTTGAACAAGGACGAACTTCTCCCAAATCTGGTTGCTAGGTGAACCTATCTTGTGCTTGTGGTTCATTTACATATTTCTGAAGGTGAAAGGAATTGCTTTTTCTGTTCACAAGGAATGGTTGCTGCCTTACACCGCCAGAGACCAGCTTCAGATTCAGATTCCTTTATTGTCATTCAGACCTTTCGGTCTGAACGAAATTTGTTACCTTGCAGTCATAACATGTAATAAATTAAAACAAAACACACAATAAACACATATTTAACATCCACCACAGTGAGTTCACCAAGCACCTCCTCACTGTGGTGGAAGGCAAAAATCTTAAAGTCTTTGTCATTTTCCCCTACTTGTTCCCCCTCTGTACTGAGGCAATCCAGGCCTTCGATGTCATCGTCCACCAGGCCCGCGGCCGAGCCTCCGAAGCCAGGCCGCCACCGCCGCCGCCGCCGGAACGCCACCACAGCCCCCAGCCAGGATCGACCACGGGAACGCTGGAGCCGCCGGAGCTCTGAAGCCGGGCCGCCGCTGGAGCACCTGCTGGAGAGCCGCCGGAGCGCCGAAGCCGGGCCGCCGCTGGAGCACCTGCTGGAGAGCCGCTTGGAGCGCCGAAGCCGGGCCGCCGCTGGAGCACCGCTGGAGAGCGCCGGAGCGCCAATGGCCGGGCCGCTGTTGGAGCGCCGCTGGAGCAACTGCTGGAGCGCCGAAGCGCCGAAGCGGGCGGCGCGCCGCTGGAACACTGGAGCTCTGAACGCTCGCCACAGCTCCGAGCACCAGCTCCGTTCAGCACAGACGGAGACGGTGACGGGGGACACGACAAGAAAAGGTCGCAGAGACTAAAACTTGTTTCTCCCACCCTCCCCCCCCCCCCACACACACAACACAGCCTAATAAACCAAAATTCTAAAAACAGACACGCCGCAGCTGCCACGCAGCGCTGCCACTTCCGGCCAGAGACCAGCTTCGATCCAGACTACAGGTGATGGTCTGTATGGAGTTTGTACGTTCTCCCCATGACCTGCTTGTGTTTTGTCCTGTTTACTCCCATACTCCCAAGACCTACAGGTTTGTAGGTTAATTTGCTTGGTGAAATTGTCCCTAGTGTGAGTAGAATAGTGCTAGTATGTGGGGATCACTGGTCGGCACAGACTCGGTGGGCCGAAGATGCCTGTTTCTGCGATGTATCTCTAAACTAAAGTAAACTAATATACTCGGTGGTCATTAACCTGACGTTTTTATTGTTAAGAGGTGGTGTATTCAGTATGTGTAAGAAGGAACTGCAGATGCTGGTTTAAACCAAAGATGCACACAAAAATATGGAGTAACAAGCAGATCCTTTGTCACGACCCGAAACGTCACCCATTCCTTCTATCCAGAGATGCTGCCTGTCCCGCTGAGTTACTCCAGCTTTTTCTGTCTTTCTTTAGTGTATTAAGTAACGTTGTTGTTTAATTTAAAAGAAATACAAACTTGGTACTGTCGGTAAAAAGGTCATAATTGTCAGTGATTGTTGTACCCCTTAAATGGTGTTTGTTAGAAGTGTGAAATAGATTTTGCAGGAAATCTACTTAGTCTAAATGCTGGAGGCACATCCCATCTTTTGTGGTCTGAGCCATTAGCGAGTGTGAAAAGATACTGAGTCCTTATAGTTGAAACCGTAATTGGTGTCATTTGATCTTGAATAATTCATGCTGCTAATTCCTTAAATTATGCTTCATGCAACGTCCATGTATTGTATTCCAAGAATGTATTTGTAGAAAACTTTGTTACATGCTGCATTTGGTGGAATCAAGATTAAATTACTTAAGCAGTGTGTTGTTATTGAAATTGCTGAGAGGATTGCATGTTTTGGAAACCACATGATTTCAGGGTGTTGTCAAGCAAGTCAGTTCTCAATGGTTCAATGGTATTTTATTGTCACATGTATCAAGGTACAGGAATTTCCCTTTTGCATCCTGTTCAATAGAAGTATTACTATATCTAGGGTTATCAGATTCAGTACAAGTGTTTCGGAGTGGTGCACTGAAAGAGTAAACCAGTGTTGTCAGGTTTTGGTGTCATTTTCAAGTCATGTTAAAAATTGATAACATCCTTGTGTCTGATTTGACTGTTTCTGACCATTACTGTGTGTTTTTTGATGTTTTTAAAGTTGTTTAGGCGCCCTTTGGAGTCTACATGTAAAAGGCGCTTTTTAGATCCAACAGCAGAACTCAATTTTTCTGAGCTCCTCTCACCCAGGGAGATTCTGTTGATGAAATGATAAAAGCTTTTAACAGTAACCTAACTACGACACTTGATAAAGTTGCACTCTCAAGATTAAAAGGAAAGTAAGGGTTAAAACATCTCCATGGTTAAATAACTGTTCGTACGTTTAAAAAATCATGTAAAGTAGCCAAAGGAAAGTGGAGAAAAACAGGACTAGAAGTACCCCTGGTCCTCACCTTTCACCCCCACCAGCCGGCACATACAACACATAGTCCTCCGCCAGTTTCGCCACTTTGTTCTTGCCATCACTCTTATAGAAGTTACAACTTTGGTCCTCATGTTGATAAACAGCAATATAAGTTTCCAAAGGTGATGGTAAGGCTGGAAGAAAGACTAAGTGCTGTGAGCTGTCTTATACCTGCATTAAGGAGGCATTTAAGCACACCTGAGCAATTACAAACACCTGTGAAGCCACGTGCCCCAAACATTATGGTGCCCTGAAATGGGGGGGACTATGTATAAACACAGCTGTAATTTATATATGGTGAAACCAAATCATTTATGGAGGCCACTGTATTTCTACCTCAGAACTTCGTAAAATTGTGGCTGAGAGCAAATCCACTACCTGTCATTTCGACGTGGTTCCTACAAAGTTTTTAAAGAATGTTTTTAACAGTTAATCCAGTTTTGTTCTTACAATTATAAACATCTCCCTTGAGACTGGAATTTTCCCAGATGCAGTCACGGTGGCGTAGCGGTAGAGTTGCTGCCTTACAGCGAATGCAGCGCCGGAGACACAGGTGCAATCCTGACTACGGGTGCTGCCTGTACAGAGTTTGTACGTTCTCCCCGTGACCTGCATGAGTTTTCTCCGAGATCTTCGGTTTCCTCCCACACTCCAAAGACGTACAGGTTTGTTGGTTAATTGGCTTGGTAAATGTAAAAATTGTCCCTAGTGCGTGTGGGATAGTGTTAATGTGCGGGGATTGCTGGTTGGCGCGGACACGGTGGGCCGAAGGGCCTGTTTCCGCGCTGTATCTCTAAACTAAACTTATAAAACCGCTGTTGTAAAGCCTCTGTTAAACCAAATTTAGACATTACAGTAATTTAGTAAATACAGACCCATATCAGATCTACCCTTTATCAGCAAGGTACTGGAGAAATTGGTATTCAACCAAATACAACACTTTCTAAATCAAAATGACATTTTTGAGAAATTTCAATCTGGTTTCAGAGCAAATTACAGCACTGAGACTACCCTGATAAAAATAGTCAGTGACCTTAGAGTCAGCACTGATGAGGACAAAGTCTCAGTGCTGATCTTCTTAGACCTCACAGCAGCTTTCGACACCATAGATCACAGCATTCTTATAGATCACCCAGAAAGCTGGGCCAGCCTGTCAGATCATGTACCAAGTTGGTTCCAATCATATATGTGGAAGGAAGTTATTTGTTAAGCTTGGGGACAATATGTCACAGCTGCATGATATACCCTTTTGTGTTGCACACAAGGTAGCTACCTTGGCATGTTATTCTTTTCCTGCCGTTAAGAGGAGTTATCAGACAGCATAATGCAAATTTTCTAAGTTTCCGATGACACTCAGTTAATACCACTCTGTCGAAATCACTGATGCAATTGTCTTAAGTTCTTTGACCTCCTGCCTATTTTCCATTAAAAAATGGATGAATGCTAACTTTCTTAAACTCAATGTTGACAAGGCAGAAATTTTATTACTTGGATCAAAACCCAAGAGAGGTTACTCAGTAAATTGGGAAATTTGACTGCCTATATCAAACAAGAAATCACAAGCCTGGGGGTAAAAATTGACACTGATCTTCATTTTAAATCTCACATAAATAAGGTAACAAAGTGTGCTTTCTATCACCTCAGAAATATTGCTAATGGCCTTTCTTAACTCAGCATGATTGTAAAAAACCCGTACATGCTTTCATATCAAGCAGACTTGATTACTGTAATGCCTTATTTACCGGTCTGCCTTAAAAATCCACCAACAAGTTACAGCTCATTCAAAACGCTGCAGCCCAGCTTTTAACAAATACCAAGAAAAGGGAACATATCATCCCAGTATTATACTCAGTTCTTTGGCTCCCTGTGAGACCCAGGATAGGCTATAAAGTCCTCCTTGTCTATAAAGCCCTAAATGGCTTAGGAGCACAAAGAAGGACAAAAAGTATTAAGATGGATAGCTTTGGATAGTGAATTTAAACCAGGGATGTATGACTCAACATTTAAAGAGTGGGTGAAAAAAGGAATGACTGCATTTTGTACTGTTGCTGAAAATGGAGACCTAAGATGTTTTCAAGATTTGAAGGATAGATTTTCACTTCGGAACCAAGACTTGTTTAGATGCCTCCAACTGAGAGATTATTACAATTATTTTTTTTAAGTAAAAAGAGAGGCACTAGAAGAAAATAATTCAGTGGTAGAAGCGATAGTTAATGCGTATCATCAAAAACATCAACGATTATTCCTTTTTTTTAATTTTTTTAAAAAATTTTGTTAGAAGTAAGTACAATAGTGTGGTACTTGAGTACCTAATACATACATACATATTTCCATTCTTGTACAACTTCGTATTTTTAATTTAATAATAAAAGAACAGTGAGAGAAAAAAGAAATAAAGAGTGTCGGAATTGATAAACAAGCAAGTAGAAACAGATAGCAAAAGAAATAAAGGACAGAGATGAGAAGCTAAAAAGATTGAAAAAAAGGAGAAAAGAGAGATTAGGAGAGATCTACCTATTTCGTATTTTTGCCCATCCGTCACCCGGTTCTAAACCATTTAATTTCTAAGGTTATGTTATGTTGCACCATCTACTTGTAAAAAGTTGATAAAAGGAGACCAAGTCTTTAAGACTTTGCCTGGTAGGAGGAATCTCATTTCTTCAAGATGTAGCGTTTCCGACATATTTGAAATCCACATTTTGGATGTTGCCGTGGTTGCGTTTTTCCAAAATTTGAGTATAAGTTTTTTTGCTGTTATTAAACCGTAATTAAGAAAAGCTTCTTGGAATATAGTTAGTTTACTTCCCTCTTTCATTGATCCAAAGATAATCAGTTCTGTATTGGGGTTCAATTTTGTGTTAAATAGTTTTGTAAAAATTCCAAAAATTTCATTCCAAACTTTATGCAGTTTTGTACAAGAGACAAAGGAATGTGCTATAGTAGCATCAATGATTATTTCTAAACTTTACCATAGTTTAATGGAATGTCAAGCTAAAACTACATTTTATGTAAATTTTAAATGGGAAAAAGAATTGAACCACAATCTCAGAAGAAGAATGGCATCATATGTGTGTAACACTACAGACATCCACTAATTCACAAAAATGGAGAGAATTTAATTGGAAACATTTGATTTGTTTCTTAATTACGCCTAACATAAAAAGGAAGCAAATTCTAAGGCAGCAAACATGCTGGAGGCAATGTGGCCAAACAGACATAAATCATGCACATATCTTCTGGAGTTGCCCAAAAATAGAACCATTTTGGGACAGTCTGAATTCAGTATTAAAGGAGGTGTTAGGATATATAGTCTCCAAGAGGTGTTCCATTTTATACATGGGTAATATAACTACAGTGGTGCTGAAGGAAAATCATTACTTGGTTAAAATCCTACTCACAGCTGGCAGAAAGGCTATTACAAGAAACTGGCTTGCAGCGGACACACCCAGACTTAGACAATGGTTAGACATAGTACAGGAAATATTCGTCATGGAGAAAATGACATATTCTCTAAGAGTGAAAGAAGACGAGTTTAACAGAAAATGGGAAAAATGGATTAGGTACTGAAGTAAAGACATCAACACTGTATAATTTTATTGACAATAATGTAAGTTATTGGAAAATGTTTTAATAAGAAAATAGTTCTGTATACTGCATCATTAATTGTAAACTGAACTATAATAGCTGCACTATTGTACGTTTCACTGCATTGTTGTATGTTTCGCTGTTATATTTGTGTTTTATTTGTGTATGCATAAAAGCAACAAAGACTAAAGCGGGGGAAAAAAGGAGCAGCATATTTTACAGTCCCTCCTTCCCTATGCCCCTACTCGAGCGTTCAGTCCAGGCAGCATATATGGAGGACACGGACAGGTGACATTTCAGGCCATGACCTAATAGGACCTAACAACGTTCTCCAGAGATGCTGCCTGACCTGCTGAGTTCCTCCAGCACGTTGTGTCCTGAGACATATCCTGTCCTGGTTTCGAGCACTTGATTTGTTTGAATGTTTTTTTTTAATATGGAAATCTTTTAAAGAGCCTAATTTCCACAAGTGGAAACATTTCAACATCTACCTTGTCATATCTCCATTGGATATCTGTTTCAGTCAGGTTACACATCGTTCTTAAACTCCAAAGTGTACAGTTTTAATTATTGGCTTTTCAGAATGCGACAACGCGTTTTTCACAGGAATTAGCCTAGTGAATCGCTTCCACATACTAGCGTTTACTTTTTTAAAGAAAATTAAGTAATAGAGTGGCCTCAATGATACTTTATTGTCATATGTTCCTAGGAATAATCAAATTCGTTTTTTGTAAACAAAACTTAATGTACGCAAAGAGTCGCCATGTACCTGGCGCAATGGACAAAGTTATAGAAGTACTCAGAGTCCCGATGGAATATGTTTTCAGTGGCCCCGCCCTGCTGGGTACCTTCTTGTTCTCGACGGCCCGACCACCGCTCCGCGACCCATCCTCCGACCAACCACCTCTCCCCACCAGCGAACCCTGCGCAACAAACATATTTTAAAACTTCAACCCTCTTGCAATAAAGGCTAATATGTAATTTGTTGCATTAACTATTTGCTGCATGCCTGCTAACATGTAGTGATTTCTGCACAAAAACACCAGGTTCATATGTACTCCATTCATTTGCAGTATCTCTTCATTCAAATAATGGTTTTAATTCCTCTTGCCAAAATGCATGTCCTCACTGTTTCCCCACAGTGCTACAATTGATGTAATTAAATGGATTTCTTTTTTTGTCTTTTCAGGTTATATAATAAGTCTCGTTCTTCTAACCTTGCCAAGGCAGCACTTGGTCCAGCTATATCTGTATGTTTTGACTGCACTGCTTTTGTATGCTGGGCATCAAATTTCCAGGTAAGTCTCATTGAGAAATTCAACACCTGGATAAAATTTTAATAAGAATGATTAGATATTTGATATCTACATGTCATTTCTAATATCTGGTTTAAATCAAAACAGGTTCTTAGTGGTCCTGTTCTGTCCAGTGCAAATGAAATATTGTATTAAAGTGTCAACACAAAGCTGTGGCTTGAGTTAGTTTAGTTTAATTTCTTGTCATGTGTGTGTATATATCGTAAATGCTTGCGGTACTGTTTGGTTTTCCTGAGCATGTTAAGCACATGAATTGTCATCGTAGCTTTGTGTGATTTGACTAAGTGCTTTATAGCCAATAAAGTAATAGTTTGAAATGCACTGATGCAGTCTGGATAAATTAGAGCTGTCGTTTTTCCCCCCCAGCCCATTAACAAAAAAAATACGGGACCTCCAATCAATTCTCAGCTGAATGTTTGCAACTTTCTGTAGCACAAACTACCTGCTGGAGTTTTGGTCCAAACTTGTGTGCATAAATCGAAAGGGGCTAAAAGGTTTAAGGCTATGATTTGGCGACAAGAATGCTTTAATTTCCATCTTCTTTATTTTCTACGGTCGTATGGGCTGTGGAAATAGCGTCATTCAAAGCTACTAATGTTGTTTGTACCTCCTTGGTAACTATTTGGTAGAAAATACGTGATTTATACATTAGATGTATTAATTAAGGGGTTGGACAGGCTAGATGCAGGAAGATTGTTCTCGATGTTGGGAAGATCCAGAACAAGGGGTCACAGTTTAAGGATAAGGAGGAATTCCTTTAGGACTGAGATGAGGAAAACATTGTTCACACAGAGAGTGGTGAGTCCCTGGAATTCTCTGCCACAGAATGTAGTTGAGGCCAGTTCATTGGCTATATTTAAGAGGGAGTTAGATGTGGCCCTTGTGGCTAAAGGGATCAGGGGGTATGGAGAGAAGGCAGGTACAGGATACTGAGTTGAATGATCAGCCATGATCATATTGAATGACGGTGCAGACTCGAAGGGCCGAAAGGCCTACTCCTGTACCTATTTTCTATGTTTCTATGATTCTATTAAGTTGATGACTAAATTATCAAATGTGTTTATATGACACATATATGTGTTTATATGCAGTGTAATGTGATAACAGTAGCGATTTGGTGTTGACATTACATTGCTTAAATAATCAGTTAATAAATTGTTGTTTCTTTACTCCAAATCAGAACAAAAAAGTATGGTTGTATACTTGTGCTATTAGTTGAGCTGGTACTTAATACTTGAGTTGATACTTAAATAGCAGTGATGAGCTGCTCTTTGTATTTTGTAACCCCCCCCCCCCCCCCCCTCCCTCCATCCCATTGTAATATTTGTATAGAAACATAGAAACATAGAAATTAGGTGCAGGAGTAGGCCATTCAGCCCTTCGAGCCTGCACCGCCATTCAATATGATCATGGCTGATCATCCAACTCAGTATCCCGTACCTGCCCTCTCTCCATACCCTCTGATCCCCTTAGCCACAAGGGCCACATCCAACTCACTCTTAAATATAGCCAATGAACTGGCCTCAACTACCCTCTGTGGCAGAGAGTTCCAGAGACTCACCACTCTCTGTGTGAAGAAAGTCTTTCTCATCTCGGTCTTAAAGGATTTCCCCCTTATCCTTAAGCTGTGACCCCTTGTCCTGGACTTCCCCAACATCGGGAACAATCTTCCTGCATCTAGCCTGTCCAACCCCTTAAGAATTTTGTAAGTTTCTTTAAGATCCCCTCTTAATCTCCTAAATTCCAGAGAGTATAAACCGAGTCTATCCAGTCTTTCTTCATAAGACAGTCCTGACATCCCAGGAATCAGTCTGGTGAACCTTCTCTGCACTCCCTCTATGGCAATAATGTCCTTCCTCAGATTTGGAGACCAAAACTGCACGCAATACTCCAGGTGTGGTCTCACCAAGACCCTGTACAACTGAAGTAGAACCTCCCTGCTCCTGTACTCAAATCCTTTTGCTATGAAAGCTAACATACCATTCGCTTTTTTCACTGCCTGCTGCACCTGCATGCCTACTTTCAATGACTGGTGTACCATGACACCCAGGTCTCGCTGCATCTCCCCTTTTCCCAATCGGCCACCATTTAAATAATAGTCCGCTTTCCTGTTTTTGCCACCAAAGTGGATAACCTCACATTTATCCACATTATACTGCATCTGCCAAACATTTGCCCACTCACCCAGCCTATCCAAGTCACCCTGCAGTCTCCTAGCATCCTCCTCACAGCGAACACTGCCCCCCAGCTTAGTGTCATCCGCAAACTTGGAGATATTGCCTTCAATTCCCTCATCCAGATCATTAATATATATTGTAAATAGCTGGGGTCCCAGCACTGAGCCCTGCGGTACCCCACTAGTTACTGCCTGCCATTGTGAAAAGGACCCGTTTACTCCTACTCTTTGCTTCCTGTTTGCCAGCCAGTTCTCTATCCACATCAATACTGAACCCCTAATACCGTATGCTTTAAGTTTGTAAGTTGTATGTTGACACAATGCACATGAAATGACTAAACTTCTGCATTGCTTTTTAATATGTGATGGCATCCTGTGCTCTGTACTGATGGCTCATTTTTTTAATCAATCTATAAACTTTTAAAAGGCTTATTGTAAAATATTGTAATTGATGTGGCAAATTACAGTTTCAGTATCTGATGCATCTGCAGAATGTATTGCTATCATAAGTTCTTGAATTATTCATTTATTGAAGTTTGTGCAGTAATTTGGTTTCAAAATAATGTGTTCAATTTGGACTTTTTGAGAAATGTAAATTTAAAACTAGTATTAGGAGTGGTAAGACTATTGTAGATATGAAATGATGCGAAACATTATATGTACTCAAATAGAGTGAAATACTGTTTTAAAGTTAATTTTCAATGTACTGCTTAGAATGTGAACATTTTAATATTAGTAATATGTACACCCGCATGCAATATGTGTGTGTTAATGGTCCAATCAGTTGCTCTTGGAGAGAATTGAGTCATGGATGTTGTCCATGCTTGTCTTTGTTTTTGGGACCTGATTTTTAGACCCAAAAGCTGGAGTAACTCAATGAGTTAGCAAGCATTTCAGGAGAATAAAAATAGGTGACGTTTTGGGTCAAGGCCCTTCTGCAGACTGCGACGGAAAGAAAAACAAGAATGATAGATGGTGATATGGAGATATATAACTCAAATGAACCAACATTTCACTTGGACCATCTTTGACATCTCCCTTCTGTTTCTTGATCTCACTGTCTCCACCACAGGAGATAGACTATCGTCTGACATCTAATATAAACCTACTGACTCCCACAGGGTGAGCTGCTTTATATACCTGGGAGTCCACATCACAGAGGATCTGACATGGACATCACACGCTGTCGCACTGGTGAGTAAGGCAAGGCAGTGCCTTTACCACCTCAGGCAGCTGAGGAAATTCAGAGTCTCTCTGAGGATCCTTCGGTGCTTCTACTCTGGGGCTGCAGGAAGCATCTTGTCCGGCAACCTCACAATCTGGTTTGGGAACTGCTCTGCCCAGGACAAGAAGGCTCTGCAGAGGGTGGTGCGTTCGGCCGAACGCACTATGGGAACTATACTCGCTCCCCTGCAGGAACTATACAACAGAAGGTGCAGATCCAGAGCCAGCAACATTATGGGGGACCCCTACCACCCCAGCAACGGTCTGTTCCAGCTGCTACGGTCAGGCAATTGCTTCCACTGTCATGCTGTGAAAACAGAGAGGATGAGACGGAGTTTCTTCACACAGGCCATTATAGAATCATAGAATCATAGAAAATACGTGCAGGAGTAGGCCATTCGGCCCTTCGAGCCTGCACCGCCATTCAGTATGATCATGGCTGATCATCCAACTCAGTATCCTGTACCTGCCTTCTCTCCATACCCCTTGATCCCTATAGCCACAAGGGCCACATCTAACTCCCTCTTAAATATAGCCAATGAACTGGCCTCAACTACCTGCTGTGGCAGAGAATTCCACAGACTCACCATTCTCTGTGTGAAAAAAGATCTTCTCATCTCGGTCCTAAAAGACTTCCACCTTATCCTTAAACTGTGACCCCTTGTTCTGGAGTTCTATCCAGTCTTTCTTCATATGGAAGTCCTACCATCCCAGGAATCAGTCTGGTGAACCTTCTCTGTACTCCCTCTATGGCAAGAATGTCTTTCCTCAGATTAGGAGACCAAAACTGTACGCAATACTCCAGGTGTGGCCTCATCAAGACCCGGTACAACTCCCTGCTCTTGTACTCAAATCCTTTTGCTATGAATGCCAACATACCATTCGCTTTCTTCACTGCCTGCTGCACCTGCATGCCTACTTTCAATGACTGGTGTACCATGACACCCAGGTCTCGTTGCATCTCCCCTTTTCCTAATCGGCCACCATTCAGATAATAGGCCACCATTCAGGACTGTAAAATCTTATCTCACCAGGGACTAATTTACTGTACCAATTTACTGTTGTGTGTCTTTTTAAAATTGCGGTTTTTTTTTTTTCTAATAATGTAAATACTGTTTCTGTTCTATTCTGTTCTGTAGTTTTTTGCATAATCTGCAGGCATTGCCACGTTCATTTCACTGCACATCTTGTATGTGACAAATGAACTTGACTTGACACATCGTATCTCTAAAATCTCCAAAGACAAAGCATAGCCATTGGGTGTTACTTCTGTGACTTTTTCTTCCATCACACTCCAATCAAATACATTGTTTGGAGGTAAAAGAATATCTCCATTGTGCTTAAATGTTGACAAGCTTTCTGATTTACTAGGCAGCTTGCAGATGTTTTAAATGGTTAAAGGACATTTCTGTTTCTGCCATAATAACTCATTTGCTGTAGTGATTTACCAAAGCATTAAATCCAAAAAAATATTTTGACAAAATTAAGGGTACACAAAAGGTTGGAGAAACTCAGCGGGTGCAGCAGCATCTAAGGAGCGAAGGAGATAGGCGACGTTTCGAGTCGAGACCCTTCTTCAGACTGGTCAGGGATCAGGGAAACGAGAGATATAGACGGTGATGTGGAGAGATAAAGAACAATGAATGAAAGATATGCAAAAAAGTATCGATGATAAAGGGAACAAGCCATTGTAAGGTGTTTCTAGTGTGAAAATGAGAAGCTAGTGCGACTAGGGTGGGGGAAGAGAGATAGAGAGAGAGGGAATGCCAGGGCCCGAGGGCTGAGGGAGAGGTGGGAAGGGGAGGAGACAGCAAGGGTTAACAGAATTGAGAAAATTCAATGTTCAAGCCCAGAGGATGCAGACTCCCCAAGCGGAATATGAGGTGCTGTTCCTCCAACTTGTTGTGTTGCTCACTCTGGCCGTGGAGGAGGCCCAGGACCGAGAGGTCGGATATGGAATGGGAAGGGGATTTTAAGTGCTGAGCCACCGGGAGGTCGGGTTGGTTATTGCGGAGGTGTTCGGCGAAACGATCGCCAAGCCTCCGCTTGGTCTCACCGATATAGATCATCTGGCATCTGGAGCAGCGGATGCAGTAGATGAGGTTGGAGGAGGTGCAGGTGAACCTCTGTCGGACCTGGAAGGACTGCTTGGATCCCTGAAAGGAGTGGAGGGGGGAGGTGAAGGGACAAGTGTAGCATTTCTTGCGGTTGCAAGGGAAAGTGCCTGGGGAAGGGGTAGAGCGGGAGGGAAGAATTGACAAGGGAGTTGCGGAGGGAGCGGTCTTTGCGGAAGGCAGGCGGGGGGAGATGGGAAGATGTGGCGAGTGGAGAGGTCACGTTGGAGGTGGCGAAACTGGCGGAGGACTATGTGTTGTATTTGCCGGCTGGTGGGGTGAAAGGTGAGGACCACGGGGACTCTGTCCTTGTTGCGAGTGGGGGAATGGGGAGAGAGGGTAGTGCTGCGGTGTATGGAGGAGTCCCTGGTGCGAGCCTCAAGTATAGTGGGGGAGGGGAATCCCCGTTCTCTGAAGAATGAGGCCATTTGTCATGACCTGGTGTGAAACACCTCATCCTGGGAGCAGATGCGGTGTAGACGAAGGAATTGGGAATAGGGGATGGAGTCCTTACAGGAAGCAGGGTGGGAGGAAGAGTAGTCCAGGCAGCTGTGGGAGTCAGTTGGTTTGTAGTGGATGTCGGTCAGGAGTGTATCACCTGCAATAGAGATGGTGAGGTCAAGGAATGGTAGGGAAATGTCGGAAATGGTCCAAGTGTATTTGAGTGCCGGATGGAAGTTGGTGGTGAAATGGATGAAGTCAGTCAGTTGTGTGTGGGTGCAAGAGGTGACAAAATCAAGTTGTTTCATTCAAATATTTTATTTGTAGTGGTCTTGTTGTTTAAATGAAGCTTCTCTGTTGTGTAGTGGATAAGTGTGCATTACTATGTTCGGGTCAGATGTGTGAAAGTTATCTTTTGTACTTAGTTCACTTTCTAGGAATATAAACATGATGTGTTTTGATATTTAGTTTAAAGGATTGGTCTGAATCTTGGGAACTGCCACTGTTCAGCCCTTGAAGCTGAAGTAATGTGATTAATGTAGGAACTTAACAGCATCAATTTGCCCTACTACTGTTTAGTAACTGGGAGATCCAGCAGTGTTCAGTGAAACCTAGTTTCTGCCTGGTCTTGCAGCAGAGACTGAGAAATTGAGAGTAAGCGATGGCATCCTTGCAAGCAGCTGCATAGAAGAGATGTCATCAAGGTAACTGGTAGTCGGTGGCTTCGAAGTAGAACAATTCTTCAATTTATATTTACATGGTGCAATGTGGCTTGACGACTCAATTTTTGCTGATCAGTGCTCCTACCTTTTCCTCTCCAAGGCCCTTCTATTTGCAGCCTCAAAAATTCATATTAATCTTACATGGAACTATTTTGAGTCCTATCAAATGGGTGTCTGCTTTTACTTCAGCATCAAGGTAACAAATGCTGGAGACCAAGATCATTTATTCCTTCTCCTCTGCATCCTTTAACATGGTTGACTACACCATTTTCCTTCAATAGCTTTCCAGCATTCTTAATAAGTTCTCACTGCTCTGCATTCTTGCTTTTCAATTGTAGCTTGTTTGCCATCAGGAATGGCCTCCTTTCCCATCCCCATGCTCTCTGGCCTTCAAAGATCTTTCCTGAGTATCTTCCAACTTGCCTGCTTCTTCTTCTTTTCGTGTCCATCCTGTTACAAATGTTGACCTCGCTGTCATCGTCCGTCCTGAAAAGGACGCAAGCTTCCGGCGACATTCAGTGGAAGCCATCACATCGCAGTAGATGATGGTGGTAGCAGAATTAGCTCAGGATACTTCCAGTTTCCACCCCCGTGACGTGGATGCTTCTGCTATGGGGCCAACTTGCCTGCTGTTGTTGAACAACAGGTCAAGTAGAGTTTATTGTCATGTGTACAAGTGTAGTGCGTTTCAGATACAGTGAAAATCTTGCTTGCAGCAACTCTGACAACACACAAACTTAAAATAGACATAATGTGCACAATTCTGTAAGAGAGTTTGGTGCACAGTTAGATTGAAAAAAAAACCAAGAGGTGGCCCTTAATGTTCTGTGCCAAGGTAGGTTTAGAGTTGTGCAGATTGGTTCAAGAAAATGATAGGTTATAGGAATGTAGCTGCTCCTGAACCAGGTAGTGTGGGTTAAAATGAATTTCAGAATGTTTCTATTACCAACCAACCAACTCCTACAGTTGTCGAATGGTAGCAGTGAGAAGTAGTTATAACCTAGATTTTGGTATCCTTGATGAAAGATGCAGCCTTGTTGGGGCAGCACCTCATGTGGATGCTTTTGATCGTGCGGAGGACTGTGCCAGTGATCGGCCCACCTGAGTCATTCGCTGCAGCCCCTTGTGTTCTTATGCATTGGATTTAATGCCATGATATAACCTGTCAGGGCATCTGTGGAAGTTTGTTAGAGGATTTGGTGACATGCCACATTTCTTTAAACTTCTGAAAGTTGAGGCACTGGCATGCTGCCCTAATGGTTCCATCCATGTGCTGGGCACATGACAAGTCATCTTAGATGTTAACGCTCAGGAATTTGTGATTCAGCCAACCATAGTGGTGTTGCAGAGAATTTATAGAAGCGTTGGAGCTATTCTTAGTCCCGCAGTTATGGGTGTAAGATCGGGAGTGTGAGAGTAGAGCAGGGGAACAAAACACACAGCCTTGTTGCTCGTCAGTGAGGAGGTGTTGTTGCCAATGCACACTGAGTAAAATCATAGAATTAGACAGCACTCTATTTTCATCCCATATAGCTGCCTCGCTTTGACAATTCAGATACTGAGTTGCATTTTATTTAATTTGTATATATCTGTCTCAATTTGGGCAATATGGTCCAGATTCCAACCACTGTCGAGGTGAAAACATACTTCATTGGACTCTAAACCCCTCATCCCTTAATCTAAATGAAAGTTGTTTTCACCTTGCAATTATCTAGAAAGGATTCTTCATGTATTTTAAGATTTTATTTTTATGGATTGCAGCAACTTTCACCTTACCAGGAAGCCTGTCATCAGTTTTTAGCTTTTTGTGTGTTGGGACCACCACAATATTTTGGCATTTCCATTTGCAAGGCGACTGAAAAATGCAGGGCCACTGTCAATGCAGGGCCTCGCCAAAGAGGATAGGGTCATCTTTGGTTAGGAAATTAATGCAAACAAATTAACAGAAGGTAATAGGGCTGTCCCACTTGGGCGACCTAATTGGCGAGTTTAGAAGAGTTCGAAAAAATGACATGTTGAAGACCTCCTTCGACTATGTTGAAGACCAGCTTCGACTAGCTACGACTACCTTCGGGAAAATTGGACCGAACAGTGGAGAGTGAAGACGATCTCCTTCGACCTCCCTTCGACTATGATGAAGACTATCTACGACTACCTTCGACTACCCTCGATTACCTACGACTAACATGCCGACCTACGAGTAAAAAAAGCATCGATTGTTTCCCATGGCGACCTTTTTTTACTTGCGGGCATTTTTTAACATATTGAAAAAAGGCCGCGACCTAGCTGAGGCCTCGAGTACGCGGAGACCACTCTCGAGCATGAAGGAGAGTTACAAAGACCTTGTGTCGACCATGCTGTGAGTATGAGTCGAGGACAAAGTCGCCAGAACTCGCGGATTAGGTCGTCCAAGTGGGACAGGCCCTTTAGTCCATACTTATCACCTTGGTCAGTGGGGAGAATAGTAATTTCTGTCTGCGTGTTTTTAATTCTGATTGTATTCCATTTTTAGTGTAAACTAAGTGGTTTGATACATATCAATATAATATTTGTTTTTTTGCTTTTTAGGGACTTTGTGAGGAGTGAGATCGAGTTTGGCCATGATGGACCTGTGTATGAGGATCCTTTATCCTTGAACCGTTTCACTACAGCTTTGATAGGTATGGTGGGCTTTTTTTTAATTTGTCTAACAAATACCAGTTTCTGGTACATTTCATATATTTGAAATTTAGTTTGATAATAGTATAGTATTATTATTTTGTTAAAAAAAATCAAAGTATTTGGGTTAATGTGAATGTTTTTTTGTCATTATCTGGTGGCCGGAGACTTTTTTCACCTTTAATCACACTCTTCTCTGCTTCATTTCTGAAGGACATCCCGTGTTGAGGTTTCAAACTGGAATGTTGTTTTTTGGTGTACCACTGGTGATTGCTTTTTGCACGGTGAGCAGTGTAGGTGAGAATGATACCTTTTGGCCTGGGTATGCTTTCCAACCAAAGTGATGAAACACTTGGTTGACAGATGGCCACTTAGGCTAAATACATTCCATCTCTCCATTTCACCTAACCTGAGGCCTGAAAACATGTACCCATGAGATTCAAGAATAGCTTCTTTGCTGTTTTTATCCTACTCTTGAACAGACCTCATTGATGCTTTTGATGTCATTCTTGATCCTGCGAGTTATGTCATTGTGGCTCTGGGCCCTTTTTATCTGCACTTTCTCTGTAGCTGTAACACTATTCTGCAGTGTTTTATTTTCTTTGATGTACTCGTGTAGCTCTGATTGCACTCATGTCTGATATGAACTGCCTGGATGGACAGCAAGCCAAACAATATTTTTCTATATATTTTGGTGCACATGATAAACTCAATATATACAGATCTCACTATTTTATGGCTCAGTGTATTTGGACAATGTTTTTTAGTTAAATGAATTCAATGAAGAATTTATATAGGATTGCCCTTCATTTAGATCTGCATCCATGCTGGAATTCCTGAATTACATTTCTAACCCTAAAATTCCCACAGCAGCATTGCAATATCCCTGACCAAAATAACGACTGACAAAGTCTCTGATTAGGAGATAAAAGAAACCGCAAATGCTGGAAACCTGAGCGCAAAACAGTGCAGGAGGAAGTCAGTTGGTCAGACAGCATTAGTGAAGGAATGCACAGAGAACGTTTCTGGTCGGGACCTTTCTTCAGACCCTGATTATCCTTGTTCTCTGTCCAAGTTGGCTTGATTGAGTAATCCTTCCGTGATGCTTGGCCTTATTCATCCGCCATTGTGGGAACTTCCACTGTCTAAAAGCAGAAAATTCTGAAAACATTCTGCACGTCATGTAAAAAGAGTAAACCTTTTGATTCCAAGATTCTTTGTTTCAGATAAAAGATTTTCTGACAAAATCATGTCAGACCTGAAACATTAACACTGTTTCTGCCTCCACTGGTGCTGTCTGCTCCATGAAAGTGCTCCTTTCGCACTTGCTATTTTTATTTCAAATTTCCAGCATATGTATGCTGAAGATTATACTGAAGCTTTTAATTCATATTCCTTTCAATGAGAGCATAGAATAACACTCTTTGCTTCTGTTGTCTGAAATTAATTGTCTGAACAAACAAACTTAATTCCCTTGAATTAGAAGTTAAGTGGAAAATAACACTCTTGGTTATATGTAGTGATTTGTTTGTTAGTTCTGTCTTCTGCTTTTGATGCGTAAAGTTCAAGGAGGAAGAGAGAGCCCAGTATTTTGTTAATTTCACCAAAATTTCCTCGCAGCGGATATGAAGGCAATATGGTATCCGGCTGCTTTATCTGTTTTTTGATTAATAATAATTTTAATTGGATTGACTGTTATCATCACTGGCAAGGTCACAATTAATTGTTCATTCATAATTGCCTTTGAGCTTGTTGCGAGTCATCTTTTAACTGCCGCAGTCCCTCTGCAATTTTAAAATAAGAGAGTTCAGTATTCTGACTGCGAATGCCCAGGTCCTAGGTCATTCGCGATAAACGTTCTCGGCAGCTGAGCTGCTGCGTGTATACAGATCTGCGTTTCATCTGTAGTCAGGATCGAACCGGGTTCTCCAGTGCTGCAAGCGCTGTTGAATTGCTACTGGAGTTACCGACACTATTGCTCCCTTCTCCACTGGTCCATGCAGAAATCTCAGTGACAATCTAATGTGCACAAACTGCATGTCACAAAAACGTGCGTGAGAAGGCCAATTTCTCGGCATTGATATTGGAGTTTGGGCAAAGGTGATGACATGCCAGCTGGTGTGGACTATTCACAGGAAGAGAAAGGCCTTAGGGTACAAACCAGAACCAAGATATTACAAAGCATCTGGAGTGCTGATGATGATGATGATGTTATTGTGAAATGCACCAAATGGTGGTGGTTTATTTTGTGAGCTTATGAGGATGTAGTGGGGAAAATCTGGCCAATTCAAGCCCCGGGTTCGACCCTGACCTGGGTCACTGTCTGTGTGGAGTTTGTATGTCCTCCCTCTGCAATATAACGTTGGTTTCCTCCACATTCCAAAGATGTGTGGGTGCGAATGGGTAATCGGCGTGGACTTGATGGGCCGAAGGGCCTGTTTCTGTGCTGTGTCCCTAAACCAAATGAATCTAACTAAGTAAAGGTAAGTCTTCGGAGGATGCAGGAAGGGTGGACACGGGTACAGGTGGGGTTGAAGGGAGGAAGGAAAGTTGTCTGGGACCAAATTCCGGGACCAAAAAGAACTCGGGGGCTGAGTGAGAGGGGGAAAATGTAATAAGAACCTGAGGTTCAACTTTTTTCACACAGTAGATGGTGGGGAAGTTACTATAGCAGGTATAATAATAACATTTTGAAAGACATTTGGACCTGTGCATGGATAGGAACCCTCTCTCTCTCTGTCTCTCTCTCTCTCTCTCTCCACCCTCTCTCTTTATCCACCTCTCTCACTCTCCACCCCTCTCTCTCTCTCTCTCTCTCCACTGTCTCTCTCTCTCTCTCTCTCTCTGTCCCTCTGTCCACCCTGTCTCCTATTCCCCACTGTCCCAACGGATGAATCACAGTCTGGTCCCCCTCAGCCTGGGTGTATGGGTTCCATTCTCACTCGGGCTGCCCTCCCGGGTTATACAGGGTTATTTTCCAGGGTGAACCATTCACCCCTCTCCTGCATAACTCCAGGAGGCAGATTTGTGAGCGGAGTCTCACTACCGTCCCCGTCCCCACCCAAGTGTCCTATCCCTGGCCGGGGGCGGCCGGATATGTCTGGGGTGACGGGACACCAGCTTACAGCCAGCGCGGAGAAGAAGCTCTAACTCCAGCTCAACTCTGCTCCAACTCCCGAGGGACTTGTTCCCTGACAGGCCGGGGACCATCAGCTGCACCTCTCTCCTTTTCCAGAGGAAAAATGCCGCGACCTAGCTGAGGCCTCGAATACCACTCTCGAGCATGAAGTAGAGTTACGAAGACCTCCTACGACCTTGTGTCGACCACGCTACGAGTATGAGTCGAGGGAAAACTCGCCAGAACTCGCGGATTAGGTCGCCCAAGTGGAACCACATTTGGAATATATATCTCCATGTCTTTAATTCTCTGTGTGTGGCTGACTCTTCATTTTAACCCACTCCACCAGGTTCAGGAGCAGCTACATTCCTACAACCCATCAGTTTCTTGAACCAATTTTACTCAATCTTGCTCTTTAGTTTCAAAATTTGTCTACACTGGCCTCAATTTCACTGTTATCTAATACCCATAACCCTTGATTATAGGCACTAGACAATATTAAACGAGTGTGCTTAATACCCTTTATTGCAAGATAATAGTGTTCAGGGTGCATTTGAAATCTGGGCACTTACCGAAGAAATAATATATATAATTAACTCGGGCTAATAGATCAATTGAAAAACGTCCTTTGCCACAGACAGCAAGATATTAATAAGAGGAAAAATCCTGCATTCACAGTTGGACCATTTTGATGCTTTTTAATCTATTTTCGTTAAGTTTAAGGATTGGGTTGGTAACAGGGATATATCGGCCTATTTTTACCTTTCTTACCAAAACCTAAAAAGCACCTGTGCAATTGCAGGTACGGCTCTCTGTCAAAATGACTTGAATGGCAGAAAAAGTTAAAGATCTAAGTAGAAAGTAGACCATAAAACAAATCAACAAATTAATGATTTGTTTACATCTCTGGTTCAATGGTGCTTTTATCGTCACGTGCGAAGTGCAAGCACAAAGTGGAAATCTTTTGTTACAAAGCATCGCCATACCTAAGCACATCCCTGATGAGCAAACTACAGAAATAGTCTACTGATCCTGTATGCTAGAGCTGCCACGTTTTGTCCAAGTCTGCGCTCTAGTTCTTATCAGTGCTGCCTGTTCCAGGCAAGCTCATGGCTGCTATGGGCCCCTAGTCATCACCTTGCTAAGACGTGTGGGTCGAACTGCGAACGGTGTCCCTCTCTCGCCCTGTTCTCCCGGGGTGCCTCCATAGAGGACCAGTAGGCCAGACCCCAGTTCCCTCTGCTCTTCTGCCAGCCATGTTCGTCATTGTGGCCTCTTTTCTCCCGTTCTCTGGCGTTCAGTGAACGAACGGGGCCCAACTTGGTAGGTTTGCCCTACCAGGCTACAGTCCGCCGGGTTCTCCGATCTTCCACTTCCAGGCAGCAGTCCGACAGGTCTTGCGTTTGGCCGTGGGGGACAAGGTTCGGTGACTTCCCGCTGTAGGCTGCGATGCTCTGGGAGATTCTATTCTTAGGTATTGCAGGCTGTCTCTAATATATGGAGACATTGAAAACTGATGAAATTGAGTGTTTGGACAGGTCAGACAAATTTGTTAAGTAAGAAATTATTAGGTAATTTCAACTTATTTGCAGATGTTGGTTATATACAAAAGGACCAAGTGCTGGAGTACCTCACTCAGGTCAGGCAGCATCTCTGGAACACATGGATAGGTGATGTTCCAGATCGTTCTTCAGAGTAATTATATGGGGGGAGGGGGAAGATAAATGCTGGAAAAGGGGAAAGGCAGGACAAAGCATGGCAGGTATTAGGTTAACAGAGGTGAGTGGGGGTGGGGGGTGTGTTTGATATGCAGTGACCATTGTGTTGTAAGCTACTCAATCAGAATATGAGGTGCTGTCCTCCAGTTTGCATGTGACCTCGCTCTAGCAATGGAGGAAGCCCAGGGCAGGCCTTGGCAAAGCGAGCGCAAGTTTTTAGTGAAACGGTCGCTGTGTATACATGTGGTCATGGATTATCCTTTACTTTATCTGACAAAGCTAAATTTGTATTTGTAGAATTTTTGTCTTTGGTATTTTTTAACGCGAGTATTAATCAAAATCACTTACACTTTTGGTAGAGTTCAGGGTCTCAGAGCAGCTCTTCCATTTCATTCAGTTTTCTTTATATTGTTAATTTCCCTACATACCTTTTTTTGATTATAAACACTGATTTATCCTGTTGCATCTTAACTACTTAGTTGCTTTTTTCACTTTGCTTAACATTTCTTTTCATATTCTTTATAGCTTTGTATCTTGTGTATTTATGGTTTTTAGATTCAGACATTATGCCCTGCCAGGCAGATCATCCTGCCATATACAAAATGTACCAGACAATCTGGTTTTCATTGTATCTGTACCTCGATGTACTTGTGCATATGACAATAAACTTGATTTGTTTCCTCTTAAGATTTAATTGTAATTCCTGCTTCCAGTTTCAAAGTTTTGGGTTATCTATTAAGTGTTTTACATAATCTCTTGTGGTAGTAGGAAATGTTTCTATGTAACACCAAACTAGTGACATTGGCTCACATACTGATCTGTCAGCAAAGTAGCAAGCTCAGAGACTGAACTGCTCATATAGAAAGAAATGTTGCTAGATAGTGGAATGGAGTTTTGAGGCTGGGAAATATTACCCTTTTTTTTGCACTTGGTGCTTGAAATGTTGAATTTCGAATTGGTGATGTCCATCAAATGTCCAAAAACAAAATTGAAGTCTTGTTTGTTCACAGTGACAAACTATAAATGCTGTTTGCAGATAACAGACCAGTGATATCGATTCACACAGCGGGACATTTGTTTTTAGATCACTTTGTTTTTTTCCTGATAACTGCAAAGAAATCCACATTCCTGGATCATTCTTGTTTTATTGGCCAGTGGTCACACACGGGCAGCCTAAAGAAGGTTCCCTGTTTTGATTTATTTTTGAAAAGTTGTAAAATTTAGATGAAACTGTTGGGACTTGGATGTTCTCAATCTCTCTGACTAATAGGAGCTTGAATTTGCAATTTATAGGAAGTTCAATAAAAAGGAGCTTTCATTTTATTGTGGCGTTAACTTCATACTATGTTGAAGTTTAGGCAATAATTTCAAAATATGCTATCAGTCATCAATATGCTATGATCAATTATATCACTTAGTTCAAACTGACTTGTACGATTATGTGTTTAAATAACTTAACTCAATATCAATTCCTACATCAGTGGATTGTTATTGTGTACAAGCATTACTCGGTCACCTTGTGTTGGATGTATTTTTTGTGAATTAACTGACTAGATTCAATATCTCACTTTAACTGCTTTTTATGAGCTTCAGCCTCGGTTCTGACTGCCAGTCATTGTCTGAACCTCCCATGCTAAATGCATATTGTTCACTGCTTCGGATGTATGTATCATCAGCTACCTAATTGGGTGTCAAAGGGTCCACTCTTATTGGTATTTATCGGTGCCTCATTGGCTGCTTTGTTAGCTCCAACAAAAACGTCTGTCTTATTAAATCTGCAGGACTCCAAATTAACTATCTTTTACCGCATAAAAGAGATGCATAAAATTCAACCACCACCTTTGCTACATTTCCAAGCAGTACATTTCCTCATTTAAAAAAAAAAATTAGCTATTGACATTCGGTCGTTTGTCTATAAAACACAACTTTTTTTTACTCTTACATAGAAACATAGAAACATAGAAATTAGGTGCAGGAGTAGGCCATTCAGCCCTTCGAGCCTGCACCGCCATTCAATATGATCATGGCTGATCATCCAACTCAGTATCCCGTACCTGCCTTCTCTCCATACCCTCTGATCCCCTTAGCCACAAGGGCCACATCCAACTCACTCTTCAGCAAAGTTATTAACCAAACTTTATTGGTATGCAATAGGCAAGATAACTCCAGAGATGCTTCCTGCCCCGCTGAATTGCTCTATGTACTGTGCAGGTCAGGCTGCATCCATGAGAAGAGATGTATTAACATTTTGGGGCCTTTGTCTGATAAGGGTCTTCAAGCTGAAACGTTTGCTCTCTTCCTCATTCCATTGATGCAGCCTGACCTGCTATTTCCTGCATTTTGTTTTTATTTTCACGTTTTTTCAATCTTGGTTAATTTCCAGCATATAATTATATTATTTTAAATGTTTCTGGGAAAAGCAACTTCACCTATAAACCCCACATTAACAAAATTGTTTTTAGTGTGAATGTCAGGATAAAGCAGTCCCATATTAAATATCACAGTATTTTTCTTGTTCATCAATTATGGTTGTAGAAGAGCGCCTCCCATTACCTTGTATTTTGTAGACCCCTCGTTTTTGTTGTAGATCCATCTACCTTGCTAGCAATTATATCATGCTGATTTGTCTTGCATGATGAAATTATACGGCGTCTGTATTTCACATTGGAATAAGGGGAAAACATTTTGTCCAAAGCTGAACATAACTTATGAAGAAACACTCAAAGCAATTGTTTAATGGCTCATTTGAAACTTAATGAACAAGTAAGCAAAGTACCATATTGCAGTAAATCAAACACCGTGTTTCCGACAGAAGAGCATTGACTGCACTTCATTGTCTGAAGTGTGTTGGGACGTCTTGAAAGATATGTGAAATGGTAAAGAAATAAACAATTACAAATAATTCTGAATGAGGTTGAAGATTCTAGCTCCATTAGCCATATTAAATCGTCAACTTCATAAAATGCAGTGACTGCAATTAATGGTTGAGTTGTAGCGGGGATTTAGAATTTATTGTTGCAGAAGTGAAAATAGAGCTTTAATACTAACTATGCTTGATCAGCAGAATACATAATAGTTGGTATTAAGCAGTCACATTCCAAAACATTACTTTCAATTCCTGATAACAAATAACCTTGTGTGGTTGCACTGCTTCTTTGCAATGTGTAAATGTCCCTAATTACCAAACCATGAGTCATGTCACCAATATTGCACAAAAAGCTGGAGAAACTCAGCGGGTGCAGCAGCATCTAAGGAGCGAAGGAGATAGGCGACGTTTCGGGTCGAGACCCTTCTTCAGACTCATAGGCGACGTTTCGGGTCGAGACCCTTCTTCAAACCATGAGTCATGTCACCAATATTGCCCTTCTTTCTATTTAAATATTTATTTATGCTGGCCTTTATTAGTTGGGGCATTAAATGCAAGGGAAGTTGTGCTCCAACTAGATAAAACTCCGGTCAGATCGCAGCTGGAGTATTGTGTGCGTTTCTGGTCACCATACCATAGGGAAGATGAGGTAGTGCTGGAGAGAGTGCAGTGGAAATTCACAAAGTTCAAGGGTCTCAACACAATATGTTCACTACTCGTTTTTGCGACACAGATGCTGTCTGGTGGACACACAATGCTGGAGTAACTCAGCAGGACAGAAGGAGAGAAGGAATGGATGATGTTTCGGGTCGAGACCGTTCAGATTTTTAAATCTTCGATTTAAACCAGCATCTGCAGTTCTCGCCAACACGGATGCTGCCTGATCTGCCGGGTTCCTCTAGCAGCTAATTTTTGCTCCAGATTCCAGCATCTGCAATCTATTATTCCTTAATCAGGATATTCCTTGGGATTGAGTTTTCAGTTAAAAGTAGACGATGTCTATTCCTCTTCGCGGAGGAGATCAAGAGGGAACACGATTAGGATACATAATATTTATGAGGAATATTGATAAAGTAGATATTAGGAAATGTTTCTACATATTGAAAGTGAGCATAACTCAAGGACATAGATTTAGGTTAAGACCTAAATTATTTAGATGGCGTTCGAGGGGAACCTTTTTTTACCCAGAGAGTGGTGAGTATCTGAAATGTAATGCCAGACAGGTAGAAGGAGAACTGTTGATAGCATTTAAGAATTGTCTGGTGAGCACCTAAATCACCTTAGCATTGACACAGACCCTGCTAGAGATGAGATTAACGGATGGTTGCCCATTGTTTGACGTGATGGGCCAAATGGCCTGTTTCAATGCTGCATGACTCCTTTGTCATTTAATCCTACTGTATGATGTGCACATGTGTTTTGACTGCTCTCTTGTATTGCAAAGCAAATGTTCAGTTATCTTGTTTGTACTATGGGGTCTGTAAACAAACCATTATCTGAACATTTGTGTGACATTTTCGGTGTACTATAAAGTAGTGAAACCAGATGTGATGCTTTCATGCTGTCAGTTGACAGATGGCTGTCTTAGTGTTGGTACTAAATGTTATAAATCTCTGAAGTCAAATATTTGATAATGCAAACTAAAAACTATCTAACATTTAAATGAGTGGAGAGCTAATGCTGGTGCTTAGACTGTTCATCTCCCACGACTCTATTTAATATCAACCCCTATCAACGTACACATGTCATTTCTTGGTCCTTGGGGCTTCATCCCTAATGAATTGATTCTGATTTTGATTTAGCGATGATTACCATACGTGAGAGTCAAAAAACGAACAAAAACACATGTCTTCATTTGTATTCCTAACATCCATAAATGGGAAATACAGTAACGTTATGAAAATAAATCAATATCTGTGCTCTGGGTTTCCAGAAGCAAAAATTGGCACAGGAAGGGATCATTTGGCATATGTGTTCATGGGGCCAAAGGTGGATTTCCAGTTAGCCCGATTCCTGGTCTTGTGGGTTATGACTTTTCAAGTGTTCAGCTAAATAATTTTAAAACCTCTGAAAATGTCCACAATTTTCCAGAGTTTGTTATTCTTTCCAACTTTCCCCCAGCCCTGCTGCTAATTCACTTCAATGTTTATCCCTGATTTATTTTCCTCTAAGAGAATTTGGTAATTTTTGCTCACCCTTCCGAGGTGCATCTGTACTCATTAAATCAGTGTACCAGATGGATTTGATAAAAAATATCTTCTCTTTTAAACATTGAATGTGTCATGTTGTTCTTTCCCCGCAGTGACTGTCTAATTCTTGGGTTTTACTCCCTTTGTCCTCTTCCAAAACTTTTAAGGTCTTTGTTGAATTATAGTTACATAGATGTCGGTTGCTTCTAGTACCTTGCATTGATAAAAATGATTAATGTTTCAGTATTTTAACAATGATTTGAATGCCATGGCTTTACATGTCCAATTATGGCTAAACCTGAAACATACACACTCCGTTTATCTAGATTGTGACTGAACTAACAGAATTTTAAAAATGGATTTTTCTATGCTGATGTGAACTGTAATACCTTTTACTGCTGAGATCAGCTAACCCAGAACACTACTCAGGATTAGAGTACAAATCATTGTCATCTCAGTGGCTTAGTTATTTCACCAAGGATCTCTTGTATTCATTTAACAAAACTACAAATGTAAATTTGACTTGAGAATGAGATTTCCCCAGAGATCTGCTTGTTAGAACTATAGTTTACGGATCCACTTGGCTGCTTCAAACATTTTAGCTTCAATGTGTATAAAGCCTTTAAATAATTATTGTCTTGCGCATTGCAAACAACTGAAGCGCAAGAGTAGAACTTCAAGCATTTCTTGATCATTCTTTTTTTAACTATAGTAAGACTTGAGAGAGAAGTTCAGAATCCCTGGGAATTGGGAGATATTCTGATACATAATCCAAACAAAATTGGAACTTGTATGGCAATGTGATATTTGTGCTGTTGGAGTGAATAATAGACCTGTCCCACTTCAACATGTTCAAAAATTAGCGGCGACCAGAATGAAGTGTAGCGAGAATTCTCGCGCCGACTAGGTGGGTCGCCAGGAGCAGGCACGGAAATCGTTATCAAAACATGGGGGGGGGACACACGATTTCTTGGTCGAGGCTTCGCCGTGGCCCCTGTGGACGGTAACATCGGGAGCTGACCTGGTTGGTGACCGACTCCGAACTCCAGCAACAGCAGCCTCGTCCGTTCCAAATCGTGGGGCTTGAATCGGCCCGTTCGCGGGGTCTTTCATTTTGATTTTAAGCCACCCTGGGTGATGAAAGACCCCGCGAACGTGCCGGTTCAGCCCTTAGAAAGCGTCTGATAAAGTCCGGATTACAAAACACGGGGGGGTGGGGGTGGGGATTGTCACCCACCTCTCAAAGCATGGGGGGGGGGGGGCGTGTGTCCCCTGGTCCCCCCCCCCCTGGCCCCCCCAACCCCCAGGAGGTCCTGGTGGGTTGCCAGGAGGTCAAAGGTTCTCATAGGTTGTTTTTCAAAATCGCCTAAGTGGTAAGTATAAGTAAGCATATTCTCGTGTGTCTCTGATAGTCGCCATTCCAGTCGCTGGTCTTTCATAAACGCCTAAGTGGTAAGTACAAGTAAGCATATTCTCTAGTTTTAGAATCCTCTGCCCAGGGGGTAAGCCTGCGTTTATTGTTGTTTGTACGTTCGTTCCGGTTAAGACACTGTGAACACGGCAGCCAGCCGACAGTTGCTTGTGTTTTTGTTTTCACTTTTAATTTCAAGTTTTAATGTACCTTGTGTGTTGTGACTGTTGGCAGACCAGTTACCCTCCGGGGATTAATAAAGTTCTATCGTATCGTACATGGTTTAAACGTCATATGTTCAAAACATTGTGTCTTTTGAACTATCTGCTTAGTTAAGTGTTTGTTTAGATTCAGAACTGGTTTACTCAGAAGACAGGGTGATATTTTGGCTAAATGTCTGATGTTCCACGGGGATCTGTGCTGGGATCTCTGATCGATACAAATGTAGATGGGTTGGTTGTTAAATTTACAGACAACGCCAACATTCCTGGATTTTCCAGGCAATGAGGAAAGCTATCAAAGTACACAGAGGGATATAGATCAGCTAAATAAATGGGCAGAGAAATAGCAGGTGGCATTTAATCTATTTGTGTGAAGTGTTGCATTTAGGAGGTTGGATATAAGGGAAAGTATATAGTTCATGGCAAGACCTTTAACAGCATTTATGTACAAGACAATAAGTGCAGGAGTAGGCCTTCGAGCCAGCACCGCCATTCAATGTGATCATGCCTCAGAGATCATGGGGTCTAAGTCCATAGCTCCCTGAAAGTGGCAATACATGTAGAACAGTAAAGAAGGCTTGGCTTCATTGACCAAGGCATTGATTCTAAGAATTAGAGCTCCATTGGTCGTGGCATTGTCGGTATGAGTTGGGGTGTATTTTTGCAGCTTTAGAGGATGTGGTTAGACCGCATTTGACGTATTGCGTATAGTTCTGGTCGCCCCATTTCAGGAAGGATGTGGAGGCCTTGGAGAGGGTGCACAAGAAGTTTACACGAATGCTGCCTGCATTGGAGGGTATTAGCTATAAGGGGAGGGGTGGACAAACATTATTGTCTCTGGAGCATCACAAGCTAAGGTGAGACCTCTGATAGAAGTGTCTAAAATTATGGAGCCATAGAATGGGGACATTCAGAACCTTTTTTCCCAGGTGATAAATGTCAAAATGTCAATAGCGGGCACAGCTGTAAAGTGAGAGTGGCAAAGTTTAGAGATGTGTGTGGCAAATTTTCTTTACACAGAGCGGCCAAAAAGGGCTACCAAGGCTGGTAGTCAAGGCAGATACTGCCTATCTAAAAGTACCTGCCTTCAGATAGGCACATATATATGCAGAGATCGGAGGAATATTGCTTGTATGCAGGCAGAGGAGATTAGTTTACTCTGGCATTATGTTCAGCATGGACATTGTGAGCAGAAGGAATTGTTCTTGTGCTGTATGTACTGTTCTTTCTGCTATGTTGCAAATTTGGAAAACGGTTCTGGTTTGTTGGTAGTAATTCGGGTAACAGATTCGACATTAATTATTTTGAAATATTCAAAATCTTTTAGCGACACTGATATGACACTGGCAGTCGCAGAAAAAAATCGGCAAGTGGGACAGGCCCTTTGAGCAAAAATCCACAATTTTTTTACTTGGTCGTATTTGTTTACTTGGTCGTATTTTTTACTTGGTCGTATTTGTAAACTATTTGTTTACTATTGCATAATGTTACTGATTCTTGGTAGTAAATGCTTGAAAGTATCATTCTTGCATCCAGTTGTTTGTTTCCCCACCCACCACACTACAATAGATGAGAGATTTGAATAACCTTGACCTTAATTTTGCTGTATTACTGTCTTGGAAAGATCATTAAGGATTGTTGAAAATCTGACCAAGTGTAGTTTATGCAACTCGGGAGTATTGGTTGCAGTGAGTCTCCCATCTGTTGTACGTCACATGCCATTTTCTCTTTACAAGAACAGTTTTATGTGAAGTTTCCATGGATTAGCTTTATTCATATGACTTGTTACTTCACATTTTCTTTGAAGTAAAAGTCTCAAGCGCAATCGAATCTGCAGCCATTTTAATTCCTTACAAAGATGCAGCAGTTTCAATTCTCATCTTAGGCTGAAGTAGTTGGCCTCTGTTCTGATGTCCATGGGAATGTAATGATTGGTTTAGCATGGTTGAAAACTTCAGTCATTATGCATTACCCTGTGTTAGATCTGTCAGTTAGGACTGGATCGATAGTGAAGACCATGTTCAGAGTATATAATGCAATGATGTATTGTGAGCTTTTGAGTTGGGTCTTTGAAACAACTAATTTTCATATATTAACGTCTGTTCTAAATATAACATTTCTGTATTAATTGTTCGCTGGTGTTGTAATCTTATTACTATTTTCACTATTGTGGTACTATTTCGAACATTTTATACCAAATATTACAAAACACTTGCCCTTAGTTTAACATGAATGCACCAAATGTTAAAATTTTCTGGAATATATTGGATGATCTTAAGCCCTTTTTGAATCTTTCATTTACGTTTGCTTATGATACATCAATGGGTTTTGGACATGGACAAGAATTCTCTTGTTATAGCTCGAGTTACTTCTCAAACTCTGTGTGGTTTTCAGGAAAGGATATTGCAATTTGCTCTTGTTCATTGAACTTGTTCATGAAGAATAACCATATGCGGAAGTGTTTATTTTGAAAAAAGGCTGGCTGGACATAGAATTTCTCAAGCTCTAAAAAATCGAGAAGGATGGTGGCGTCGTTGAGTATGGCAGCTCGCCAGCATCTGTTCGTCCTTCCATCCTTTTTGTAATTTTTAGTCTCAAAGTTTTGTTTTGGAGGTCTCTTAGTCTTGTGTGGGGGATGGGGGGAAGGGGGAAACTTTTTCTTAGTCACTACCTGGTCGAGGAAGCGTCATTCCTGCGAGCCGTAACTTCGTCCCCTCTTCGCGGCCTACCATCTGGATTAGCGCGGCCTTTCCTGCCGGAGACCGGCCTGAGCTTCAACTTCAGCAGCGGCGCAGCACTGAAGTACCATCGCTGAGCGGGCGATGCCTTACTGGGGTCGCCATGTGGTGCTCCGTGCTGGGACTGCCGATTTTAACACCCTGAAGTTGTGGTCTGCGGAGCTTCCAGCTATGGGCAGGGCTGACTTTAACATCGCAGAGTCCTGGGATCCCTTTGCCGAGGGCCACCAGTGTTGAATCTCCGCCCAGCTCGGCCTGTAGACTTCGGGAGCCGCAGTCTCCAGAGAGAAGTGGCCGATTCGGAAACTCCAAGCTGATGAGACTGTTCTTCCTTTTCAACGTCGATCATCCCGGCGAGAGGGCCTGAACATCGGGCCACCGTAGCGGCGACTGAGGAGGGCTCGAGGCACTGACCACGGGGGAACAAAGAGAAAGGAAGATGACTGAACTTTGTTACCTTCCCTAACAATGGGAAAGGCTGATTCCGCTGTGTGGGGATGTTCATGTTAAATTGTATCGTGTGTTCTTTTTATTCGTGTGGCTGCATGGTAACCCAAATCTCGCTGTACCAATTGGTACAGTGACAATAAATATAAACTTGAACTTGAAATAAAAAATAAAAATAAAAGTGTCAATACAATTTGCCCAAAGTACTGAGGCGAGGGCCGGTTCCGCTGTCCGGTCCCGGCGGCCGCTCGCAGCCACCCGAGCTACTTCCCTCCCCAGCCACAATGCGGCGGCTCAGCGCCCGGAGCGCCGCGGCAGCGGTGAGTGAGTTGTTGGCATGACCCCCGACCCCTTCCTTCTCAGCGCTCCTGCCGGTGCTGATCCGGGCCAGACTCCCCACGCACAGTGAAAGGAACTCTTCCCCCCCCCCCCCCCCCCCCAGTGGCGCTGTCCTTTTACAGCCGCTTCCCATCAGCTATCAGCACTTGCATACAGCAACAACGTTCATGATGTTGTTGTACTGAGGGGTAACCAAGTCTATCTTTCTTGGCTAACAACCTAACCTTTGGCCTCCAAGACGCAGGTAAATTGTCGTGCCTTACGTTTGGGTAAAAAATAGCGTCTTCATTGCTGGGAAATATGGATCAGTTCAAATTGTATTTGTTTTATGTTTGATACAGGGCAACTGGTGGTGTGTACGCTGTGCTCCTTTGTGATGAAGACGAAACAGATCTGGCTATTTTCTGCCCACCTTCTTCCCTTACTGGCACGGTTCTGCATGGTTCCTGTGGAAATGCTCATTATTATCAACAGATTTGCTATGATATTCACCGGTCTGGAGGTGCTTTATTTCCTGGCCTCAAACCTGCTGGTTCCATACAAGCTCGCCAAATCGGCATATAGGGAGCTGGTGCAGGTGAGTGGAGTTCAGTAGTTTAATTGATTATTCAAGATAATAAATTAATCAATTATTCAAGAGTTTTAAAATTCTGTATACCACGCTACCTGTTTCTCTCCTTCCATAAAATTGTCAGTCGTTCCCCCCCCTCACCCCCGCCTCACTTCCAACAAGTTCCATTTTCTGCATCGTTCTATGTGTTTCCACTGCCAGCTGATAGAAGACCTACACTGATTGTTCCAGGTGCACATTTATGCTTCTCTGTTAACAGGAGAGATTTTTATTCTGTCTTCTCGCTGGAGTCCACTTATCTGTCCAGCGTGTGATATCTAAACTTAGTCTCAATGCTGATGGCTGTTTCTTTGGTACATTTCTTGACTTGCGGCCGTATGACAAATCATACTTGTTCTGATCACACCTGTCTTTATTTATAGATGGCTCACTTCTTGCCAAAATTCACTACATTTCTACTTGTCTTAGTGCAGTGTGATTTAAAATTTCAGATGTTAAATATGATTTTTTTCCCCTTGTTTTTTTATTTAATTGCCACAATTGCCACTGTGGCTGTTTTTGTGGTTCTCGCCACATTGTTTTGCAATTTGAGGTTGGGAGTCCTCTTAAATTAAATTAAATTAACTGGCAAATTTAGTTCAAAAACATTATTTATTTCTTGATTGGGAGAAGCTTTGTTACTTTTTAAAACAACATCTGCCCCCTTTGAAATACTGTAGCTTGCTATTTCCAAGATATTAAGAAAACAAATAGGTCTGTCTGTCTGTCTGTCTGGTCTCGACCCAAAACGTCGCCTATCTCCTTCGCTCCTTAGATGCTGCTGCACCCGCTGAGTTTCTCGAGCTTTTTGTGTACCCTCGATTCTCCAGCATTTGCAGTTCCTTCTTTAAAACTAGATGGAGATATATATAGATGGAGGGAGATGGGGGGGGAGGGAGATGGGGGGAGGGAGGTGGGGGGGAGGGAGATGGGGGGGGGGGGGAGGGAGGGCGATGGGGGGAGGGAGATGGGGGGAGGGAGATGGGGGAGAGATAGAGAGAGAGTTAAATTATTCAATAACAGCGTGGGAATGGTGAGTGGGATGTAATGCATTGGTCCAAGAATCGTTGGAAAAGAATGTTAAATTTGATGCAGTTGGTGTTATAAGTAGGTATATCATCAAGCAGCCTGTGACAAGGGGAGATGTTCTGTTTGATTGGCACCCACTGCTGCACTCGTGAAAATGCCAAATGAATGGCAATATTATCCTCCTCATGAACTAAAGAGCTATTCCATTTCTATTGTTTAAATAATTCCATATGTATTGTTTAAATAATCATTCATCACAATCACAGATATTCAATTGAACTCGCAGGGCCATAACTCCAGAGGCCTACAATTTCATGCAAAATGTTTGGAACTGAATCTTAAGGAAAAATATTAAAAACTGCAAACATTACATCCTCAAGCAACTTTTTGGATGATAGATTTTGAGCATACTGCATGAAATTGTATTCTGATACTGGGTTTTCAATTGGTTAAAAATGTGATAATTGTCTGGGTTTTTTACATTAGTTATTCTTTAGATATTTGATTACTTAGTTTTGAGAGGTGATTCTGTTACTCTTTTCACTTCACTAAAATTGTAATTTATCTTTACATCAATAGACAATAGGTGCAGGAGTAGGCCATTCGGTCCTTCGAGCCAGCACCGCCATTCAATGTGATCATGGCTGATCATCCCCAACCTGTACCCCCGTTCCTGCCTTCTCCCCATATCCCCTGACTCTGCTATTTTTAAGAACCCTATCTAGCTCTTTCTTGAAAGCCTCCAGAGAACCTGCCTCCACTGCTCTCTGAGGCAGAGAATTTCACAGACTCACCACTCTCTGTGAGAAAAAGTGTTTCCTCGTCTCCGTTCTAAATAGCTTACGCCTTATTCTTAAACTGTGGCCCCTGGTTCTGGACTCTCCCAACATCGGGAACTTGATATTTCCTGCCTCTAGCGTGTCCAAGCCCTTAACAATCTTATATGTTTCAATGAGATATCCTCTCATCCTTCTAAACTCCAGAGTGTACAAGCCCAGGTGCTCCATTCTCTCAGCATATGACAGTCCCGCATCCCGGGAATTAACCTTGTAAACCTACGCTGCACTCTCACAATAGCAAGAATGTCCTTCCTCAAATTAGGGGACCTAAACTGCACACAATACTCCAGGTGTGGTCTCACTAGGCCTCTGTACAACTGCAGAAGGACCTCTTTGCTCCCATATTCGATTCCTCTTGTTATAAAGGCCAACATGCCATTCTCTTTCTTCACTGCCTGCTGTATCTGCATGCTTACTTTCATAGACTGATGTACAAGGACCCCCAGATCCCGTTGTACTTCCCCTTTTCCCAACTTGACGCCACCTTCCTGTTTTTTTGGGGGTTTTTTTGTAAAATATTTTTATTAGAAGTAAATACATATTAAGAGGGAATAACATAAAATCAAAAAAGAAAAAACATATTATTCGTCACATACATTCTTAATATTTTTAAAGTTTACAGTCATTCTTATTTATACTTCTATATTTTTTATTATTTTATAACAGAAAGAAAATAGTAAAGCGAAATAATAAAAATAAATAAAATATAAGTAGAAAATCGATAAAATGAGTGGAGTATAAAGCAAGATGTTCTTCATTGGAGATATATGCGTGGTCTATTGTATATAGTTCTTCATCCATTCCTTCATTCAGGCTTCAGTCAGGCCCTCAAACCGGACCTCCTTGACCCTTTAAGTTTTCAATAAATGGAGACCATATTCCTCTGAATTGATCTAGCTTGTCCAAAAGGACAAGTCTTAGTCTTTCCAGATGAAGTGTCTCTGACATTTCTGTAATCCACATTTTGATTGAGGGGGATGTAGGACCTTTCCAAAATCTCAGTATTAGTTTTTTACCGATTATTAAACTATAACCAATAAAAATTATTTGCTGTGTTGTTAGTAGATGATCCGTTTCTATTATTCCTAATATGATTAATTTTGAGTCTGGAGTCAAATCTGCATTAACTGCTTTCGAGATTATGTTAAAAATTTCTATCCAAAAATTAGTAATTTTTATACATTTCGTGAATGAATGCATTAGATTAGCTAAATGCTGACATTTATCACATATAGCAGAAACATTTGAAAAAATTCTGTTTAATTTGGATTTCGAAAAGTGTAATCTATGTAAAACTTTAAATTGTATCAGGGAATGTCTGGCATTTAATGAGCAGTGGTTGCCTTCCTGTTTTTGCTACCAAAGTGGATAACCGCACATTTATCCACATTAAACTTCATCTGCCCCCAACTTGTCCAAGTCACCCTGCATTCTCATAGCATCCTCCTCAAAGTTCACACTGCCACCCAGCTTTGTGTCATCTGCAAATTTGCTAATGTTACTTTGAATCCCTTCATCCAAATCGTTGATGTATATTGTAAATAGCTGTGGTCCCAGCACCGATCCTTGTGGTACCCCACTAGTCACTGCCTGCCATTCTGAAAGGGACCCGTTAATCCCTACTCTTTGTTTCCTGTCTGTCAACTACTTTTCTATCCATGTCAGCACTCTACCCCCAACTACCATGTGCCCATTAATCTCCTATGTGGGACCATATCAAATACTTTCTGAAAGTCCAGGTACACTACATCCACTGGCTCTCCCTTGTCCATTTTCCAAGTTACATCTTCAAAAAATTCCAGAAGATTAGTCAAGCATGATTTCCCCTTCGTAAATCCATGCTGACTAGGACCGATCCTGTTACTGCCATCCAAATGTTCGGCTATCTCATCTTTTATGACTCCAGCATCTTCCCCACCACCGATGTCAGGCTAACTGGTCTATAATTCCCTGTTTTCTCTCTCCCACCTTTCCTAAAAAGTGGAACATCAGTGGAACAAAAAAAATTGCCACTTCTCTGTCGGCATCCGTGTTGAAGAAATAAATGAGTTTTTGTCTACTTCTACCATAATATTTTTCAATCCAAAACTCTCAAAAGCATTCAGTTTTACATGAGCAACGATACTTAAATGTTCCATTCTGTCCTTGTACCATACAAATTTATTAGGTGCAAACTTTGCCTTTTATTGGTTACATGATGTTGTGGTTGCTCACGATTTTTGTAAATTTAACAAAACGACTGAGTTGAGTGGAATACTAAGATTTATTTGAAAATATTATCATTAAAATGTAATTGTGGTATTACAATTCTTAATGGAGCATGAATTAATGTTGAATGCATATGGGTAGAAATAAAGAAGTGCAGATGCTGCTTAATAAACAAAAGGACACAAAGTACTGAAATAACTCAGCAAGTTAGGCAGTATCTCTGGAGAACATGGATCGGTTGAGACCTTTCTTCAGATTGTTCTCTAGCGATACTGCCTGACCAGCTCAGTTTCTCCAGCACTTTATGTCCTTTTGACATGCGTGACTTGTGCCTAAAGCCAGCATGAATGTCTGTGATATGGTAATAGGTTCTCTGTATGATCTAATTTCACTTATTTTCTCATCTCTTCCTTGCACGCAGGTGGTAGAAGTTTATGGCCTGTTGGCATTAGGAATGTCTCTGTGGAATCAATTGGTTGTCCCTGTGCTCTTCATGGTTTTCTGGCTAGTCCTGTTTGCCCTTCAGATCTACTCTTACTTCAGTACACGTGATCACCCTACATCTCGTGAGAGGCTGCTCTTCCTCTTCCTTACAAGGTATGATTTTCTTCATACTTGAAAAACCATTTTATAGTTTAGCCTCATTTATTTTAATTAATGTTGTTGGAGTGTAATGTCAGTTCATTAGGGTAAGATGAAGATTATTACCAATAAAGAATTAGAACAGTATTCAAAATGTGTTCTACACAGTGCAGTTAATAGGAAAAGTTTTTGTATTAAAAAAAATCAAGTTTGCCTAGTGTTTGCAGAGAACAACTAAGTAAGGTAAATTATTTTTAATTTATTAAGATAAACTATTTTGTGAATAGCAATTTAGCAATACCACACAACTGTTAACTGTTGTGTCTCCTGGTCTCTTCCTTCTCGTATGTTTTTGAAATAATGTTGGGAGGTCAGCATGCAAGTTAAAAATTGTTAAGACAAATTTATCACTTGTAACCAGTGTAATCATTGCTAGAGAAGTAAATACTTTGGAACAAACCGTTCTAGACAGTTTTTTGTGTTACTGACAGAATTATTAAAGGTCGCAACTTTTCAATGTCATTCAATAACTAATGTTTTTGTTGCAGTATTGCAGAATGTTGCAGCACTCCCTATTCTTTGCTGGGCCTCATGTTCACAATCTCCTTCATTACTCTGGGTGTCCTCACACTTTGCAAATTCTACCTTCAAGGTTATGGTGCTTTCATGAATGACAATCTAATGCACAGGTGAGATCACGTACATGTAAGTTCTGTGAATAGGTTATATGCTTTAAAAATATTTACTTTTAACTGTTTGGAAAACCTTCTAGAAGTACCGGTGAGATTTTCTAACTTTTGTAACATCAACACAAACAATAAGACATGATTTGAAGAAGTTTCTTAAACCTTCTAAGAACAGAATCACTTGCTGAAAGACAAAGATGCACCAGGAAATTTCTGGAGTGCAAAAATGAAATTTAGCACCGAGATAGCTTATAAGCATCTTTACAATAAGAGTCAGTTGCTTCTGAAACTGTTTGCCTCCAAGTCAATCATGTTTTCAGCACATTTTGATTTTTTAAAAATTGCGGTAGACCTGCAATACATAATGTACATGGGGGAAGAACCAGATTGACAAATCAAACAAGTTCCAAGTGACACTGTGCATGATTTCCGAACTTACTTTGGAATTCCTCACCACTATCCTTTTGGTTATGCTCCTTGCCTAGTCTGGTAGCAGCATGCCAATGACAGCATTTATGCTGGAAGATCTAGATGATGAGCCGGGGATTTATTAGACCTAAAGGAAGCCCTCTCACTATTCCTTTGGGCAAACTGAGAACTAAGGTCTTGTTGAGAGCCTTGCCATAGAGTTGAGATTGGAAATCCAGCTTAACCAGTTATGACAATGAGTATTGCTCACATTGATGGAAGTCTCACCGTATTATTAAGCAAAATTAAACTAAGTTTTTTTTAAAATTCGAATGTTTGTAACATATCTGGTAATCTTTTTGCTTCATCTCAAATCTTTTTTAACTTCCAAAAAAGTATCAACTGTTGTTAGGACGAGAAGCACATTAGGTATTACATTTATACTGAGAGATTTTATTTTTAATTTTTCAGAGGGATGACTGAAGGTATCACATTGCTGATCCTAGCTGTACAGACTGGCCTGATTGAATTACAGGTTGTGCATCGAGCCTTTCTGCTGAGCATCATCCTCTTTATTGTGGTAGCTTCCATTCTTCAGTCAATGTTAGAAATTGCTGATCCAATTGTTCTAGCACTTGGAGCTTCAAGAAACAAGTAAGACAGGCTTACAATTCATGTACCTTGCAAATTGAAGTGGCAGATTTGGTCCATTGCACGTTGGCTTTCTGAAAAGCATTTATTGTCCCTTCATAATTTATCACTTGTTTAAAGTGTAATAACTCTGCTATCTAATTGCACTGATGTTTAAGTTGCAAAGTTGTTCCATTAATATTATGCCATCCCTTTCCATTTCATATTACAGGTTGAACACAGATTTTCCAGCATCCTCGGTTTCAGAGCCTTTCTGGATTATCAATTTTTCTGGACTAACAGAGGTCATGTCATAATAAAACAAAAATACATCCTTGACCTGCTAATGAAACTCCTCCCTTGTCTCTAAAGTGGCATGGAGTGTCAGAAACTTTAAAAAACAAAACAAATATATAATGTAACCTGAATGTGCATGGAATAACCTGCTAACCCATCGCTGGCTCGCACCGTCTCCACAATAGTTTAGAGGCCCTGGTACCGTCTCTACTCCCGACTCGCAAGGTAGACCAGTGAGCCCTTCTTCACCCACCATAAGGACACCAAGTGCTGGAGTTATTCAGTGGGCCAGGATCTCTGGATGGGTGTCATCCGGACCCTTCCTCAGACTGATTCATGCAGCGGATTTACTCCAACACTTTGGGTTTCAGTTTGACCCCCCTCGGTTACCATGGGGCTCCCTCCCTTCACACCTGCTGTCGCTTCGAAGGTGGAGCATGTCAGCGACTTAAACAACCAATCTGTTTGACATCCCAATGCGCAAAAATGGATAGTAAGAGTAATACAAAGGTTGGACTCTCAAAAAAACACTAGCAAGTTATAATAAAATGTAGTCTTCACAGTAACATGAGGAAAAGTAATAGTTGGACAAATATGAGCACCTTGAAATGGATATTATAAATGAAAAAAAAAGGTATTGAAAATCTGTGGTGTCCTATTTACAATTTAGGAAAAGAATAGGTTATCTGATATCTTACTATACCAGACATGGAGACAAACGAGAGTCGTTCCAAGAGGAATTTGGTTCGAGACGAGACAACTCTAGTGGGTTCATAGCTAAAACAAGGCAATAGGCATGAGTACTGTAAACCCTTACTATAATGGACTATACAGAGGGGAGATGGTATCACTTATTACTGATTGTCTACTATAATGGAATAAGGGGGTTAATATGTACAGTACTAATGGAAAAACAGCCAGTAAACATACACTACATAATAAACAGTCAGGGCAAAACACGCACAGTACCTTGGGACGGCAAGGCGACAATTTTTGCGGTCGTAGGTAGTTGTCGTAGGTTGTCCCCATGTGCCGTAGGTGAATTCCATTAAAACTAATCCCTGGCTGTCACCTAAAGAGTCGCCTAAGTCGGACAAACCCATAAGGGTGATCGCTGTTCAGCATGGACTCGGTGTTCCCACATTGTATCTCTAAACTAATCTAAAATGATTAAAAAACACTTTTTAAATGTGTAGTTCTCCTAACTACTTAAAACGCTTTTATTTGTACAGTAACACCGGGTGGCGCCGTCAGCGATGGCAGCCTCGCCAACGGTCTGTCTGTCTTTTCGTCTTTTTTGTTATTTTTAGTGTGTTTTAAAAAGTATGTGTCAATGTTCTCTGGTTTGTTTAATGTGGGGGAGGAGGTCGAGGGGAACTTTTTTAAATCTCTTACCTTGCCGGAGATGTGATTTTTTTTTTCTCTTCCTGGATCATATCTTCTGTCGCTCTGCGGTCAAACATCATGGTGCTGGCGGCCATGCTCGAGAATGACTTTGAGCCCAACATGGGGCCGTGGACTTACCATCGTAGCCTGCGATCCCTTGCCTGGGATCGACGCTCCAACCACGGCAACGCTCCAACATCGAGGACCTCGCAGTCTCGGGTAGAGACTGATGTCAGGAAGCTCCAGAGTTGCAAGAGGCTCGACCAGCCCCGACCCGGGGCCTGATCGCCTGGCACGGGGGAGCTGAGATCCCCCCGATGCGACAGGTTGATCACCCCGATGTGGAGGGCCCGACAGCTGGCTACGGGAGCCAAGATCATAGAAACATAGAAAATAGGTGCAGGAGGAGGCCATTCGACCCTTCGAGCCAGCACTGCCATTCATTGTGATCATGGCTGATCGTCCCCTATCAATAACCCGTGCCTGCCTTCTCCCCATATCCCTTGACTCCACTAGCCCCTAGAGCTCTATCTAACTCTCTTTTTTTTCTCACCTCAGTCTTAAATGACCTCCCTTTTATTCTAAGACTGTGGCCCCTGGTTCTGGACTCACCCAACATTGGAACATGTTTCCTCCATCTAGCTTGTCCAGTCCATTTATAATGTTATATGTTTCTATAAGATATCCCCTCATCCTTCTAAACTCCAGTGATCGCCCCTCGAGGCTCCCGATCGTGGGAGGACAAAGAAGGGAAGATTTTGAACTTTTTTGCCTTCCATCACAGTGAGGAATGAGGAGGAGTCACTGTGGTGGATGTTTATGTTAAAATGTATTTTGTGTGTTTTGTTGCTTTTTATTGGTATGACTGGATGGCAAATCAAATTCCTCTTATCTTGCAAAACATACTTGGCTAATAAAGTATGATTATGATTATAATAAGGACAGTAGAAGAAACAGAGCAACATCATTGTACAAAGGTAGACAAAAATGCTGGGTAAACTCAGCGGGTGAGGCAGCATCTATGGAACAAAGGAATAGGTGACGTTTCGGGTCGAGACCCTTCTTCAGACTGAGGTGTGGGGGGGGAAGAAGAAAGGAAGAGGGGGACACAGTAGGCTGTGGTAGAGCTGGGAAAGGGAGGGGAAGGAGGGAGAAAGCAAGGACTACCTGAAATTGGAGGTCAATGTTCATACAGCTGGGGTGTAAACTCCCCAAGCGAAATATGAGGTGCTGCTCCTCCAATTTGCAGTGGGACTCACTCTGATCATAGAGGAGGTCCAGGACAGAATGGTCGGATTCGGAATGGGAGGGGGAGTTGAAGTGCTGAGCCACCGGGAGATCAGGTTGGTTAATGCGAACTGAGCAGAGGTGTTGGGTGAAGCGATCGCCAAGCCTGCGCTTGGTCTCACCGATGTAGAGCAGTTGACACCTAGAGCAGCGGATGCAATAGATGAGGTTGGAGGAGGTGCAGGTGAACGTCTGCCTCACCTGGAATGACTGCTTGGGTCCTTGGATGGAGTCGAGGGGGGAGGTAGAGCGACAAGTGTAGCATTTCCTGCAGTCGCAAGAGAAAGTACCAGGGGAGGGGGTGGTTTGGGTGGGAAGGGACGAATTGACCAAGGAGTTACGGAGGGAGTGGTCTCTGTGGAAAGTCAAAAGGGGAGGAGATGGGAAGATGTGGCCAGTGGTGGGATCCCGTTGGAGGTGCCGAAAATGTCGAAGGATTATCTGTTGTATGTTACGGCTGGTAGGGTGGAAGGTGAGGACAAGGGGAAGTGAACACATCAATGTACAATATCTGTATCTCAAAACTAAACTAAACCAAGACTTGCTCATCCACCAAATGGTCATTGCATGAAACAGCAAACTCTGTTTACAGCACGTTGGGTCCGCTATAACCAAAATCCATTATAACAGGGTCTTTGGTATATTCTCCTTGTTATTGCGAAGCTTTAGTATTTTGGGTTTCGAATTATAACATTCAAAGCCCAGTTTGCTGTGAAATGTTCACTAAAAGTCAGCACCATTTGGATAGTTGGGCAAACACGTTTTGAGAGAGGGGGTAAGGAGAAAGGTTGAAGTGTGTGTGTGTGTGTGTGGGGGGGGGGGGGGGGGGGTGTAAAAGCTTGCAGTGGAAAGGGGAGATGAACAAAGATTCAACTTTTTCCTAAATAGGAAACTGTAAAATGGCACTCAGATTTAGCTCATTTTACTGAAGCTTAAGAGTAATTTGAATAGCGTTGTGTTCACATGACATGGACTTGGGATAGGACCAGGTTTAGCTGTGGCTTTGCTGGCATTGAGACTGAGAGGTAACTTGTTATGTTCACCGTTTGCGGCCTCACCAGATGCAGAATTGAATCTCAAGCATTGTATTGTCTTGAACTGACTTTGGTTGATTATCAGTCCCCAGACTAGGTAGGGATTTGAGCAGTGATCACTCAGAGTGGTGTAGATGGGTTCCTTGCTTCCATTATTCTGTCTCCATGTTCCTTCCCCCTTCGAATATCTCTGCCAGTATAAATCTGTTATATAGGTTTAGCAGTAAGTCTCACTCGGCCGTGCATTTACCAGTGGTGATGCAGATGAAATTGGGGGGTATTTAAGAGGAAAGATGCAAGAGAAAGAGAAAGGGAGCTTCAAGCCTATAGACAGATCTAACTTCTTGATAACTTTTAAATTGCATCAGTAGAGATTATAAAGCCAAAACAGCTTTTTCTGGTTCATTTAAATTTAGAGGCAAAATGTTTCCCATTAGACCATTAAAGGGGATTAGTATCCTGTTGTTGGTTTACTGTGCAATTAAAACCACAATTAACTTGCAATTATATTTAATTACATGATTAATTGTGATTAAAATTTTAAATTACTTGAAACCTTAGGGAAAAAATAACACTTAAAAGTTATTGAGCCTTCATCAGTACATTTTATTCCATTGTTTTAATGTAGAGGTGCTTCAGCTATAATCTTCACAAATCCTACTGATCTGCCGATCATTGTTTGAGAAAGGCAGTCATTGGATTGGTTGAGTGAGTCTTTGTGTCGGTGCAGTAGCGGGAGATTTCAAAAGACAGGCTCGATGTCACAACCTCAAGAAAAGATTGGCTGAGTGATCAAAATTGTCAAATTGAGCAGTTAATAAAAAGAAAGCAAGATGTTGCGGAACTGCCATGTTGGGGGAGAGGTTGCTTGGAGGAGGTGGTGCTGTGTTGGAGGTAAGTGTGAGGCTTTGGCGAGGAGGCAGAGCAGAGGGGGATAGAAGGTAAAGATTCAGTCTGGTTTTTCTTGTGTGAGATTCTTTTTTGCTTTTTTTCCCTCTAGGTTTTAGTGCAGCAGTGAACGCAGGTGGAATGGTGCAGTTTTCCTCCTGCAGGAATTCTGGGAATTTGCAGGTGTCCCCGATGAGGGAATTGTGGGAATTGTATCCTGGTTTCAGCTCCTTGCAGGCCGCATCGGGGAACTGAAGCTGCATCGAGGTCATCTGGGTAGGAATAGGAAGTTAGTACAAATGAACGCATGGCCGAGGAGTTGGTGCAGTGGGCAGGGGTTTTGTTTTTTTGGACCTTTGATAACTCTTCCTGGGCTGAGGTGACCTGTACTGAAGAGATGGGTTGCACCTGAACTGGAGCGGAGCAAATATCCTGGCAGGCAGGCAGGCTTGCTCGTGCTACACAGTTGGGTTTTTAACTAGATTGGCAGGGGAGGCAGGAATGAGGCAATTGAGAGGCTGGATCAAATGCGGGACAGTTAGTTCATCCAGTGAGGTTATATATGGGTGGAGCTAGGAAATAAAAAGGGGGTGATCATCTTGTTGGGAGTATACAATAGACCCCCAAATAATCAACAGGAAATAGAACAAATTGCCTGGAGATTAGAGGCAGCTGCAAGTATAAAAAGGTTGTTATAGTATGGAATTTTGACTTTCCTAATGTAGAATGGGACTGGTATAGTGACAAGGAGTTTGGGTAGAATTTATTTAATGTGTTCAGGAAAATATCCTCTGTCAATATATAGAGGGCCCTACAAGGGAGAGGGCAAAGCTTTATCTACTCTTTGTAAGTTGCGAAAGACAAGTGTCTGTGGGCAAGCCTTTTGTGGACCAGCGACCACTATTCTATTAGCATTAAAATAGTTATGGAGAAAAGACCCGGCAGGCCCACAAATTAAAATTCTGAATTGGAGCAAGGCCAACTTTGATATTCGACAGGAACTTGCTAAAGTTGATAGAAACATAGACTTAGAAAATAGGTGCAGGAGGAGGCCATTCGGCCCTTCGAGCCAGCACCGCCATTCATTGTGATCATGGCTGATCATCCCCTATCAATAACCCATGCCTGCCTTCTCCCCATATCCCTTGATTCCACTAGCCCCTAGAGCTCTATCTAACTCTCTCTTAAACCCAATAGCAATTAGAGTAGGTTGTTTGTGGGCAAAGGGAAGTCTGGACAGTGGGATGCTTTTAAAAGTGTAATGACAAGAATTTAAGGTGGGCATCTTTCTGTTGGAGCGAACGGCAAGATATGTGGGAGTAAACAAGTTTGGTTGATGAGAGCAATTGAATCTCTGGTCAAGAAAAGGGAGGAGTTATGGGACAAGTATCGGCAGCTGGGATTAAGTTTATCCCTGGAGGAGTTTTGATGACGGATGAGCATACTTAAGAAGGATATCAGCAGGATAAAAAGGGCAGAAGAGAACTGTGGCATATACTAGTAAGGAAAAGCCAAATAAATGTTAAGCATGTGAAGGAAAACAGGGCAAAGAGAGAGAGAGAGAGAGAGAGAGAGAGAGAGAGAGAGAGAGAGAATGGGGACCCTCAGAAACCTAAGTCGGTTAGATAGTATGGGATCCAGATAGAGCTAGCTGACTGGATAGAGAGTTTAAGAAGGAACTGCAGATGCTGGATAGACATCCATCCAACATCTGCTGCCTCACCCGCTGAGTTTCTCCAGCATTTTTGTCTGACTGGATAGAGAATTGGCTTCATGGGAAGAAGCAGAGGGTTATGGTAGAAGGTTGTTCTTCAGATTGGAAGCTTATAATTAGTGTTGTTCCTCAGGGATCAGTATTTTCTAGAAGGATTTTGGTACATTGGCAGGATATTGAGTATAGAAGGTGATATTAAGATGTTCTGAGGTCTGGAGCCCAATGGTGAAACTTGAATTAGTTCAATTTAGTTTATTATTGTCACGTGTACCAAGGTATAGTGAAAAGGTTTTGTTTGCATGCTCTCCGGTCAAAGAAAAAACATTCAAGCTGTCCACAGATAAAGGTACAACCTTTAATGCAAGATATAACATTGAAGTCCAATATGGTTTGATTTAAGATAGTTTAAGGGTCTCCAATGAGGTAGATGGCTCAGGATCGTGCATGATGAGAGAACTGTTCAGTTGCCTGTTTCCTGTGAGGAAACTACCCCTGAATCTGGAGATAAGTGTTTTCAAACTTCTGTACCTCTTACCTGATGGGAGAGTGGAGGAGGAGGAGGAGGAGTGACCGGGATGAAATTGGTCCTTGATTATGCTGGCTGCCTTGCCAAGACAGCATGAAGTGTAGATGGAGTCAATGCAAGGAAGGTAGGTTTGTGTATTCATCTGGGCCACCACTCTGCAATTTCTTGCGGTCTTGGATGGAGCTGTTCCCAAGCCATGCTGTAATGCAGTCCGATAAAATGCTGTTGGTAACTGCTGCTTGACGGCCCTGGTGATGTCACCTTCCATCACTAATATGATGGGGAAGATGGAATTTGTGTCATGTATATTTTAAGTATTGTGACTGCCTTTTAATAAAATTAATATTTGTCATTCTTCCTACCGAAGGCAATAAAGTTATATTGCACTCCATCTGCCATATGTTTGCCCACTCTCTGAACCTATTGTTATTCTTTCCATACTCTTTGTGACTTCAGCATAACTTGTTTTCCCATCGTCCTCTGTCGGCTTTTGCTGCAGTACAAGTGAATTGTAAATATTTGAGGCCTGTGCCTTTCTTCCGGTTACATTTTACCCCCATGAAAATGACGTATAAATTCTATTTATTTGACAAACACTCTATCCATTCTAAAAATGTACCTCTGTGTCATAATTCTTGTACCAACAGTTTATGTTGCATCTTTTCAATATTAGTCTGCAAATCTAAATGTGCTCCATCCGTTGGTTCTCTCTTATCCACTTTGCTCATTACATCCTCAACAAACTAATATTCAGAAAAAAAACAAAATTGCATTATACCATGTTCACTCTGCTTGTTTGTATACGATTTTAAATGTCTTTTACTTTATTAATGACATTATGTTAAAAATTATGAATTAAAAAAAATTCAAATAGAGAAACTGGTAATTAGATGTTGAAACCTGTGAATGTTAAAAAAAAAAGCATATTTTAAAATTGTATGTTGGTCAAATCATTTCCCCTGCTCTTGCTTATCCTCTGACTAAGAGTAAATGCATAACACATGCACATAGAACAGTACAACACAGAAACAGACCCTTTGACATACAATGTCCATGTCAAGCATGATGCCAAGTCATACTAACCTCTTCCGCCTGCACATGATCAGCCATGATCATATTGAATGGTGGTGCAGGCTCGAAGGGCCAAATGGCCTACTCCTGCACCTATTTTCTATGTTTCCATAATCCATTTCTCTCCATTCTCTGCAGATCCATATGCCATCTAAAAAGCTTTCTTAATGCCACTATCATATCTTCTTCCACCACCATCACAGGCAGCATATTCCATGCATCCACCACTCTCCCCACACATCTCTTTTAGACTTGGTTCCTCTCATATTAATGCAGTGCCCTTGAGTCTGACATTTCCACCCAGGTAAATAGGTTCTGACTCTCTCTCCTATCCATGCCTCTCATAATTTTATATACTTCTATCAGGACTACTCTCAACCTCCATTCCAGAGAAAACATTCATTTTTATCCAACCTCCCTTTGTTGTTAATATCCTTTAATCCAGGCAGCATTCTGGTAAACCTCTTCTGCACCCTCTATCAAAAGCCTCCACGATCGTCCTGTCATGGGGCAACCAGAAAGACGCACAATACTCCAATTGCAGTCTAACCAAAGTCCTTTAAAGCTGCAGCATGACGTCCGAGTGCTTATACTTGATCCCCCTCAATAATTTTGAGAATTGTGGTATTAAATTGTCTGTTTAGCCCCCAGCGGTAAGTTTGGAGCCTTGGGTATGGGCACAAAATTAGTGAAGATTATTGATCTTTACCACATATCAAATTTACATTTCAGTATTCAGACTTAATCACCAGGGAAGGAATTTTTTCGAGTCACTATGAGGAAAAGAATTGTCAAGAGTGTGTGTAAATAGGACTGAGTTGTCATAGATTCGAAACGATATTACTGAGGCCAAGAACAGAATAGACATCTGTGACTTCATCCTCAAAATTGGAGTGAATGTCTGGTGCTATTTTAAGCGCAAAGCATTTTTCAATTGTCGTGAAATTTAACATCACATGTTTATGTCATCTTTTGCTTTCTTTCAGGAGTCTGTGGAAACACTTTCGAGCAGTCAGTTTGTGTTTGTTTTTGCTGGTGTTTCCAGCGTACATGGCCTACATGATTTCTCAGTTTTTCCAGATGGACTTCTGGTTGCTTATCATCATCTCCAGCAGTGTTCTGACTTCATTGCAGGTAATGGATCGATTTCTATTTTGCAATCCCATTATGTTTTGGCATCTTTGCACTGCAATTTCCTCATAAAAGATTACCTTTCAAATTGTTTAATTGTCATACTTCAAGGTACAGTGCATTAACAAGCTTCCAGTGACATTTTGATATATTCAAGGATTTCTATAGAAAACAGGCACATGCTTATTTCTTCTGTGCTTCTAACCTGCCTCACCCCATCCTTCCCATACCAAAAAAAAACTCCCTTTTCATAAGAATATAAACAGTATCAAGAATAGACCATTAGGATCTTGGCTATGATCATCAGAAAAACATATGGATCACATTGAATGGCGGTGCTGGCTCGAAGGGCCGAATGGCCTACTCCTGCACCTATTCTCTATTGTCTATTATCTATAAGTAGGTTTATTTTTGTTGATTTCTTTTTGCCATTTTATTCCTGCTCTGAGCAAGCTACAGGTATATTTTATGTCTCCTTTGTACCTTATGTAATCTGGCTTTCATTACCCATTCTGCTACCTTACACCATAACCTATCCTGAAGACTTTCTCTAACTTCAAACTTTTCCCTCATGAGAATCCATGCTTAGTGTAAAGCCTAATCAACAGCTCCAGTTATTTGTTTAATGAAGACTCTAGTCCCAGCTCAATTCAAAGGAAGCCTATTCCAACAGAACAACTTTGTGAGTACAATAGACAATAGGTGCAGGAGTAGGCCATTCGGCCCTTCAAGCCAGCACCGCCTTTCAATGTCATCATGGCTGATCATCCCCAATCAGTACCCCGTTCCTGCCTTCTCCCTATATCCCTTAACTCTATTTGTAAGAGCCCTATCTAGCTCTCTCTTGAAAGCATCCAGAGAACCCACCTCCACCGCCCTCTGAGGCAGAAAATTCCACAGACTCACCACTCTCTGTGAGAAAAAAAATTTCCTCGTCTCCGTTCTAAATGGCTTACTCCTTATTCTTAAACTGTGGCCCCTGGTTCTGGACTCCCCCAACATCGGGAACATGTTTCATGCCTCTAATGTGTCCAAACCCTTAACAATCTTATATGTTTCAATTATATATTCTCTCATCCTTCTAAACTCCAGAGTGTACAAGCTCAGCTGCTCCATTCTCCTTAGCATATGACAGAACCACCATCCCGGGATTTAACCTTGTAAACCTACGCTGCACTCCCTCAATAGCAAGAATGTCCTTCCTCATATTAGGGGACCAAAACTGCACACAATATTCCAGGTGTAGTCTCACTGGGGCACTCCAGGTGTGGTCTCACTGTCTCCTGTTAGTGCCCCATGAATTAAAATAAGTTTCCAGCACCTCAATCTTTTGAGTAGCATGTTCAGAACTCTCATCTTATTGAAAGCTATGGAAAAAGACCTGCATTTCTGAAGGCATGCAACCATTTCTGCAGTATGTTTAAGAAATAATTGCAGATGCTGGAAAAATCGAAGGTAGACAAAAAAGCTGGAGAAACTCAGCGGGTGAAGCAGCATCTATGGAGCGAAGGAATAGGCGACGTTTCTGGTCGAGACCCTTCTTCAGACTGATGTCGGTTGGGGGTGGGGGGAAAGAAAGGAAGAGGCGGAGACAGTGGACTGTGGGAGAGCTGGGAGGAGGGGGTGGGGGAAGGAGGGAGAAAGCATGGACTACCTGAAATTGGAGGTCAATGTTCATACCGCTGGGGTGTAAACCGCCCAAGCGAAATATGAGGTGCTGTTCCTCCAATTTGCAGTGGGCCTCAATCTGGCCATGGAGGAGGCCCAGGACAGAAAGGTCGGATTCGGAATGGGAGGGGGAGATGAAGTGCTGATCCACCGGGCAATCAGGTTGGTTATTGCGAACTGAGCGGAGGTGTTGGGTGAAGCAATCGCCAAGCCTGCGCTTGGTCTCACCGATGTAGAGCAGTTGACACCTAGAACAGCGGATGCAATAGATGAGGTTGGAGGAGGTGCAGGAGAGCCTCTGCCTCACCTGGAAAGACTCCTTTGGTCCTTGGAGTTAAGGGGGGAGGTAAATCGACAAGTGTAGCATTTCCTACGGTTGCAAGGGAAAGTATCAGGGGAGGGGGTGGTTTGGGTGGGAAGGGACTAATTGACCATGGAGTTGGGGAGGGAACGGTCTCTGCGGAAAGCAGAAAGGGGAGGAGATGGGAAGATGTGGCCTGTGGTGGGATCCCGTTGGAGGTGGCAAAATGTTTATATATTGTATGTGACGGCTGGTAGGGTGGAAGGTGAGGACAAGGGGGACTCTGTTTCTGCAGTATGTATTCCTACTGCTGTGAAGGTTGGTTGGAGCAGTCTCCAGTCAACTTTCTCCTTCGCTGATGCACGTGGCCTTTATTTCTCGATCATCCCCTCTGAGCTGTGGCTCTTCAAGCTGGAGACAATTGTTGTGAGAGTGATCAACATGGATTATACTGGTTTCCATCACCCTAGTACTCTTGCTGCAACAAATTGAGGTGTCTAACTTATGTAATAATCAAATCTATTCATTTGTTAAATGTAAATTTATCCAAGTCCTTTACTCACCGTCCATTTTTTGTATGTTCATGTAGTTCTGGTATTACACAATTATCCATCACACAAATTGAACAAATGACAAATTGTGTACTGCGTTTTGTATTACGCAAATCAGATTGGTTATAATGTGATTTATATTAGTAACTAGAGAACCACTTAAGTTAGTTTGGAAATTGACAAGCAGAAAAAAAAGCTGCCTTGGTAAAAGGAAACTTGTTTTCATGTATCTGGCTACAGTAATCGGATACCAGTGTCTCTTAAGGGCACCGTCTGTCAGCTTCACCCTGGGTGGCCATAGAAAGTGACCAGCTATCAATTCTCATGGCACGTGTAATAATGCTCTGTTAAACCATGTAACATACATGTAAAAATAAACAGCTATTAAAGACATGTTTATTTTTGATAATCCTGCTGGGAAAAATAATTTTGTAATTCAAGCCTGAAATATTCTAGCCGCTAACTTCCTTTCCCCATTGACCCAATTGTTTTTATAATGCGATTTTCTATAACACGAGGTTCCATCTCCCGTACATTGAACTAGATCCTCTGCTAAAACAATGGTTCTTATCAAACTGATTCCTAAACATCAGTCTAAGGTAGACAAAAATGCTGGAGAAACTCCGCAGGTGAGGCAGCATCTATGGAGCGAAGAAATAGGTGACGTTTCGGGTCTCCATTTCTGAAGCTGAGTTTCTGCAGCATATTTGTCTACCCTCGATTTTTCCAGCATCTGCAGTTCTTTCTTAAACCTAAACATCAGTCTGGTTGTTTACCATATTGTGTTGCTTATTTACCACAATAAATGTAAATAGAATCTAACATTAAAACGAAACAAATATTTGAAATATTTTACCAAGTTTCGCATTCTGCCACTGTATGCTTTACTAAAGCACATGACTTGCCACAAGACTTGTAGATAACTACTTGAGGATTTTCAAAAATGGGGGAGCTTATCCTTTGAGTGCTAAAGTGGCACGACTTTGCATGAATATTCGTCCAGACATGCCAAGTGGCTATTCCATCTTGTCTTCCTGAGGAGTCCATTGTTATAAAAACTGTACTTGGTCCATATCTCACTGCAGATGCTGGAAATCTGTAATAAAACTGATGGAAACAGCCAGCAGGTTAGGCAACATCTATGCAAATAGAAGCAATGAATGCTGGTAACATGAAATAGCTGAGAGGAATAAGCCAGATCACCCATGACCTTCTCTGCTGCCCAGACTCACTGTTGCATCCTGCCCACATATACCTTTTTGTTTGTGGACAGTTGAACAGTCCAGATGTATCAGACACCTGGCAAAGCCCTAAACTGTGACTAGTTCTCAGAGCATTTTGCATGACCCTGCCGTGAAATGTTGCCAGTGGTCAAAGAGGTGTCTGAAGATAAGAGACCAATTTAAATCATGAAAAAAAAAGAAAAAACATTTGAGTATCAAAAGCAGAAAATAAAATGCGTAACCTTTTCCCACACAATTGAAATAAATGTTGTTAAATATCATCTGTGAAGGATCCCTAGAATAAAATTTGGGTGTGATGTGAATCCAGTCCCTCTGTCTGGCATAACACTGCTCTGCTGGGATCAGTGGTACATTCAATCAGACAGTTTAGCTAATAGCATTTGTCTTCCCAGTAGTTCTTGAACTTTGGGCTTGCACTATGTGTTCAAAAAAAAGATGATGGCTGATAGCTGCTGTTTCCTTTCAAATTCACTGGCTTCCAGCCAACATAATGGATAATGTGAATGAAGCTTGCAACCCAGCAGTATGAATATTGATTTATCTAACTTCAAGTAACCCCTTCTCACCATCCCTCCCCCACCAAAGTCGCAACAGCCTCTCGTTCTCACCCAGCAAACAGCTTACAATGGCCTGTTTCCTTTATCACTGTTACTTTTTTGCACATCTTTCATTCATTTGTTCTATATCTCTCATTTCCCTTTACTCTGGCTCTAGTCTGAAGAGGGATCTCGACCCGAAATGTCACCCGTTCCTTCCCTCTAGAGATGCTGCATGTCCCGCTGAGTTACTCCAGCATTTTGTATCAATCTACAATTTATAATGTTATTTATAATGAAGGATGTGGGAAAAGACCTGCATTTCTGAAGGCATTCAAGAGAACTAGCATCATTTCTTGCTAAGTAACCCACTTACTGACATGGGATTGGTTTTCACCAGGATCAATTGGCTTCAAAGCTCTTTATAATCAGTCCAAACACGTGTAATGCCAGAGATGAGGTAACGGTGCCTGTTCTTGAAATTGACGCATCAAAGAGACTGGGTAAAATTGGTCAGTGGAAATGGAGAAGGAAACTCTATGCTAGTTGAAGTCATAACTTGCACAACGAAAGATGATTTCAGTCCCTGAACATTGCTGTATGAGTTTCATATGATAGTCTTTACCCCTGCCAACTTAAGTTTATTCATTTTATCATTGCCCGTCTCCCAAAGTAAAGTACAAAGATTGATTTGCATTATTGATTGTATCTTGATTAGGTGGACTGCAGACGTTCAAATATGCAGCTTGCTTGTAACTGCCTTGGCATGTTGGGGATGGATCATAAATGCTGATGGTGATAGCAGCACCAGAAGCTCACATTAATATTAAAAATGGTCAACGGGAGTTGCACTTTCAGTGGGGTTCCACAGTGATTAGTGCCAAGTTCTTTATTTTCAAACCTATTTGATACCTCAAGTGCACGTCTCCAGATATCTGAAGATCACAGAACAGATAATTAACGTTTAAAAGGTTCATTTGGACACTTTAGAAGCTGAAGCACAGAATGTAAGACCAAGCAGGTCATGTTAGAACAATATGAAGCACTCATTCGCCTCTAGTATTTTGTAGAGTTCTGGGATGGTTTCTTTTGGAACAAAACAAAGTAAGTTCTATCAAATTGAGAGGGTTGGACATGGTGAACGGGGTGGATATATCTGCAGGAAAAATACATTTAATGGCCTTGGTAGAGGATTGGAGGAAAGTTGAAGTTTTTTTTCACTGTTCAGAGTGCTGAGTGTCTGGAACTTGCTGCTTTGTAAAACGGAAAGAGGTGGAACCCCAGGGGGTTTATTTTCGTAGTTTTGTGACGGGGGATCACAATTAATAACTACGAAAATGAACACATGAAGCATGGTGAATTATGGAGCAATGGACCAAGTTGGGAAATGGCCAGCATCTCACCATTCTGAGTGAACTCCTTTTTTCTATTATAATTTATTCGTCAGACTTAATTCAGTGATCTTTAATGCTGAGACTTTCTCGGGTTTGACAGTTTCCATCTAGTGGGAAAGGCCTGACAGTATCAACCCCGTCATTGCCTCCCAGAATTGTATGTCTCAATGCAATTAACTCATTTTTCTAAACACGTGTTGGATTTGCTCAATTCTTGTGCGCTAGGCAACTACCTGATAACTAGGAATCGATCATGAATCAATCTGCTGCATTTCCAATGAGGGCATTTTAGTCTGTCTTGTTTTTGAGGTTTGAAACTGTATATAATACAATTATGGGTATGCGTTTTTTTACCATTCCCTTTCCAAGAGCAGTTACATGTCATTTTCATCTAATTGTTGCAGCTACACATTAACTTTGATTTGGGGATTATTGCGTATTTCCACCCAGATCGTCGTGCATAAAAAGTCACCTTTATTTTCCCCACCAAAATGAGTATAACCTCTTATTTTTCCCACTTGCTCAATTTTCCAGTAACCATCTGTAGACTTTGTCTTCCTGTTAGCTAAGTTTCCCACTCTGCTCATAACCTCACCAATCTAGTGTCTTTATTGTCTACCCATTTTATTTCACAACCTAACCCAAAATTGAATTTTCTTGCTTAATGTAATGCTGATTTTTATGCTTGTAGATGAATATAGCTGCTGATTTTTTAAATTGTTTAGTTTAGTTTGGAGATACAGTGCAGAAACAGGCCCACCGAGTCCGCACCGACCAACGATCCCCACAAATTACACTATCCTACACGATGGACAGTTTAAACATTTTTACCAAAGCCAATTAACCTCCAAACCTGTACATCTTCAGAGTGTGGGAGAAAACCAAAGTTCTCGGAGAAAAGCCACGCAGGTCATGGGGAGAACGTACAAACTCCGTACAGATAGCACCGGTAGTGGAGATTGAACCCGGGTCTCTGGCGCTGTAAGGCAGCAACTCTACCGCTGGCTTTAATTGGCTTTGATAAGAATTGGAAATTGTCTCCAGTGTAGGGTGTGCTGTGTACGGGGTGATTGCTGGACCGAAGGGCCTGTTTCAGCTCTGTATCACTAAACTGTACTACATTTATACATGAAAGAAATATCTGACATTGTGTCAATAAAGCCAATTCTGGAATATTTGGATCCTCATCATTGCTGAACATCAGAATCAGATTTTATTCGCCAAGTATGTTTTGCAACATACGAGGAGCTTCACTGGCCAGGTCAGTCATACAATTTAAAAAAACAGATTCAAAAACATATTTAACATGAGCACCCACCACAGTGACTCCTACACAATCCTCACTGTGATGGAAGGCGAAATAAAGTTCAAGTCTCTTCCTTTGTTCTTCCTTGGTCGGGGGCCTCGAGCCCTCTGTGTACGATTTTAACTCCCGTAGCCGGTGGCGTTCGGGCCCTCTGGGTCGAGGCGTTCAGCTCCTGCATCGGGGGGTTGTCAGCTCCCCCGTGCCGGGCGATCGATCCTCGCGCCGGGGCTGGACGAACCTTCTGCGGCTTTGGAGCTCCTAACTTGCCTCTCCCGAAACATAGAGCCCTTGTTGGTAAGTCCACGGTGGTTGCGGTGGGAGCGATCCCAGGCAAGGAATCGGCTCCGATGGTAAATCCGCGCCTCAACAGTCCGAGGCGGCACCCAGCTCCAGCGTTGGTAGGCCGCAGAGCCCGGAGAATGTGATCCGAAAAATGATCACATCTCCGGGAAGGTAAGGACTTGAAAAAAAGTTTCCCCCGATCCCCTCCCCCCCGCTCCCCATATTAAACAAACTGAAGAGCATAAAAACAAACTTTAAACAGATGCTAAAAATAACAAAAAGTGAAAAAACGAACAGACTGCCGGCAGGGCTGCCCATCTCCCCGGCGCCCCTGGTGGTCACAGAACCATTATCGAATCATAGAATAGAAGGGAGCTATTTAATCTGTGTAAATTTGTAGCATGTCTTTTAGTGGGCAGCCCAGTTAATCCTACTCCCTAATGCTTACTCCACATCTCAGCAATCTTTTTTCCTGTATTTCCTTTAGAAGGCTATTTGAAAGACTTTTTGTTTAATTTGTAATCATCACACAAACAGATTGTACTTCGTAAACCTCTAACCACTGTATTTAAAAACAAAGGTTCCTCCTCACATAGACTCTGGTCCTTTTGTCTATCTCATTGCACCTGTGCCTTCTGCATTATGTTACATTATCAAACCGTTTTCATTATTCCAACTAAACCCTTTATAATTTTAAATGTGCATATCAAATCTTCTCTCTTCTCCACAATAGTTAGACCAACCAGCTTCTTCAGTCTACACATTTCTATGAATTGTCATCTTCCTCAAATCATTGTAGTTAATCTATTCCTTTTTATGTGTGCACTCCAGAATTTCTGTGTTCTGAATACCAATTGGAACTAATTATTTAGTTGAATTTTGGAATGTTGTACTTCCCCAATATTTATTAAGCCCAGGATCCCATATCCTTTAACTTTCTAGCAACTTGTCACCTTCAACGTTTTGTAGGTGCATGGGAGTGCAGGGAATAGAGGGATATGCATCATGGACAGGCAGATGAGATCAGATTAACTCTGCTTCACCTTTGGCTTAAACATTGTGGGTCGAAGAACCTATGCTGTACTGTTCTATGTAAAATATATCATTTGCACAATTCACTTGGTGAATTTAATCAGCCGATTTTGTCTGGCAGAGGTTCGATGAGTGGTTCATTTTGTTTTGATCTTCCTGAAGTGCCTTTACTTGGATAGTCTTGTTTCTAAAGACAAGCATATCCTCCCCAGTTCTGGAATACATGGGTTTCAAGGTCAATTTATTGTTACATGTAGCAATTAAGGTACAGTGAGATTTGAGGGTTTGAAGCAAAGATATAATTTTTGAATTTGATTCCTTTGCCCAAGTATTTGTTCAAAAAGACACGGTGCTGGAGTAACTCTGTGGGTCAGGCAGCATCTCTGGAGACTGTGGTTTGGTGATGTTTCTGGTCAGGACCCTTCTTCAGACTCTACAAGTGATAATCTGAGTCTGGTAATTAATTAATGGCCAAAAACACTCATGCAGGCGAATTGGAAGAACCCTTGTGGGAAAGATGAACTGATCTTTCTCACGCTACCTTCACCTGACTTTGATTTAGTCAGCCCAATTATGTTGACTGCCCCATCTCACTGACCGTCTGATAATAACCAAATTATATTCCTATTGATTTAGACTGATCTCAGTTGTATGCATTCATTGAGTTTGTAAATTAAAGATAATTCTTGGGTACCTCATTCATTTAAATATGAGTATAATCTTCAGTGGAATTATTTTCAGTTTCAGTGGTTTTTTTTAAAAAGGGTAGCACAGTGGTGCAGCAGTAGAGCTGCTGCCTCACAGTGGCGGTGACCCGGGCTTGACCCTGACTGTGGGTGCTGTCTGTGAGTTTACACGTTCTCCCTGGTTTTTTTTCCGGGTGCTCCGGTTTGTCCCACATCCCAAAGCCGTGCAGGTTTGTAGGTTAATTGGCACCTGTAAATTGCCTCCAGTATGTAGGGTGCGAAAGTGGGATAACATGGAACTAGAGTGTGGGTGGTCGATGGTCATCGTGAACCCTGGGCCGAAGGGCCACTTTCCATGTTGTATCTCTAAACTAAACTGAGCTAAACTTCCATTCTAATGACTGTTGCTTGAAGAGTGGAATCTCATGATAGATATGTTTTCTAATCTGATTTAGATTGATGCATTCAACAGTCCTCTCAATATTTTGCTATAGAAATGGAATTACTAAATTTTTGCTACTTGAGCACCTGCAGGACTTTGTAATTTATCAAATTTGAATGTTTAATTTATTAGCTAGATATTAATATGTACTCAATGAGCCACCAAACATTGCAGTGCAACTAAATCCAGTAATTAGACTGCATTCTTCATTACATGTAGACAGTTGATATTTTGTTGAAACCATGCTCTTAACTTATCTTTCCATTGATAATAGGTACTTGGAACACTCTTCATCTATATTCTTTTTATGGTGGAGGAGTTCAGTAAGGAACCAATGGAAAATCTTGATGACGTCATCTATTATGTGAATGGAACTTACCGCTTGCTTGAGTTCCTGGTGGCTTTATGCGTTGTTGCGTATGGAATAGCAGAGACAATATTGGGAGAATGGACTTGGATGGGTTCATCCATCATCTTTGTCCATTCCTACTTCAATGTCTGGCTTCGAGCACAGTTGGGATGGAAGAGTTTTCTTCTCCGCAGGGATGCAGCAAACAAGATCAATTCACTGCCAACTGCCACTAAAGAGCAGCTTGAAGTGCACAATGACATTTGTTCCATCTGTTATCAGGTATGTAGCGCGGCACCAGTGAAACACTTAAACCCTGGCTTTAGTACCCAAACTGTCTCTTTCAGGACTATCACAATTGGCTGTCCTTATGCTCAGTTCACATTCTGTATGTGCATTAGCTTCTGCTAATTCCAAACTGCTATAAAATTCCTTTCATCATTTTCCACTGTGACTTGTGCTATGAAGTTGATTTAAATCCAACCAAAGCTGCTTTAAAGTAGAGGTTATTTAAAAACACTTAAGTGATTTGTGATATTTAATTAGATTTCACTGAGATTGAGGTTATTAAGTGTCAAGTGTAAGGGGCATATTAAACTATTGAGGTAGCATTTGCATTTTATCGACATATTCATGTATAAATTGTACTTTAAGTAATAATAAAGGTAGCTTGTCTAAATGAATCAGTATGCAAAGTTTTATAATTTACTATGGGGAGGGGGATCTTTCATCCAATCAAAAAATCGAAAATACATATTTATTTCCATGGTCTTTTGCTTGGATGCTTGGAGAGCTTTTTAAAATATTTACTTTTTTTTAATCTTTGCAGTTGTAATTGGAAATAGTCGATAAATTACAATAAATTGCCTTTCTAAAATTTGAATGGGTGACCATAACAATATGTTTGAATAGTTGGCAGAAATATGCTCAAAACAAATTCTTAGACCAGGTGAAGATTCCATTTGCAAGTCTCTTCAATATAATGGGTTTTTTTTTTAAAGAGCTAGCATCTGCTTCCAGGTTAGCAGATGGCTGTTTAATTGAGTTGCAGGTTCTATTGAATTGCATGTAAATGAAAAACCTATTGGTTTTGAGAATCACTGGGTTTATTGCACAGGTGGCTATTTATTGAAGGTGACCAGAAGGACAGATTTTACTGTTTGCGGAAGTGTTGTTCTATAGTTTGGCTCTTTAAGGTTTGCTTAGGACTCTGTTTGATTATTTCCTTTTTGATTACCAATTCCTGCTTGATATAATTTTGCATTGCATCTGTACCTCGTTCTTTTCCTTTTGAAAGAGGCTGGTACGCCACTCACCAGCATGCATGCAGCACTTTGTAACTCGGTAATTATTCTCATGTGTGAGACTGAACAAAATGTTGGCATTCTATTTATTGTACCATGGCAGGAATCGCCACTAGCTTCCATTATGTTTATTTGTAATATTGCTATTAGCTCTGCTTCTGCATGCACATGCAGATTCACAAACATGCATTCCAGTACAAAAATTACTCCATATTAATAGAGAGAACAAACTCTGAGATTTTAATAATTCTACTCTTGGACAGATCGGGTGTGAACCTGCAACTTAGCTGCATGTCCTGCCCATTAAGGGCCATTAAGGGCATTCCTTCGTTGCTTTGATGTATTTCTCTTGTTCGTCTCCTGTCTGCTATAGCTAAACATCAGATAATCCTTGTACTATTGAAGTGACCGTATCTGATTCTTCATTCCCTTTACTGTGGGATATTGTATCTTAACTTTGCTTATTATGCAGAACAATATTTCCTCATCACCTCAATATTCGAGATCAGCCAGTCGTACAGCATGGAATCGTACAGCACGATAAAAAGGCCATTCGGCAAAGCATCTCCATGCCTGTCAGTTGGCACCCTTCCTTATTAATCCCTGCGCACAGTCCTTGGCTTTCCTTGCCAAGACAAATTAAGCACTCATCTCGACGCCTCTTAAATGCTGTCTGTATTCTAGCTTAAACTACTTGGGCAGTAATTCCAGGTACAGTCTGGGCAAAGAAGGTGCTCCTCGTATCCACTTTCAATCTCTTTCCTCTTACCCTGGATGCTTTGCCTGTAGTTGTATCTGTCTCTGTCATTGAGAAAGGTTTCCTGCAGTCTATCCTATACCCCTCATAATTTTTATACTTTTAAGAGAGATAAAGTTGAAGGAGTGCTGTGGGGAAAGCTTCCCTGGACAGACTGCCTGACATCTGGATCATGCCACCAGATGAAGCACTGAAAACAGATGCAATTACCACAGCCAAGAAGCACCCAGATGCACTCTATAATGGCAAGGCAAAAAAGGGCATTGATCCAACACGTGCAAATTCAGTGAACTGGTAGAATCTCCTTTAATATTAAGCTGCATAGCCCTTGCAAAGTTAGATTGGACTTTCAGTGCATGTTTAGTTAATCGATCTGCGTTGGACAGTATTTGACCTCAAAGAAAGATATTGGGCATAATTTGCATTTTTGGTGATTATCCTTGTTTCTGTATAAAAATAAATGAATGTGAACCTAGGTGAGGAATGAGGCATCATGACTTGTTATTTCCTTAATTACCCTCTGATAGTTTTGGTGAGACCACACCTGGAGTATTGCATACAGTTTTGGTCTCCAAATCGGAGGAAAGACATTCTTGCCATAGAGGGGGTACAGAGAAGGTTCACCAGACTGATTCCTGGGATGTCAGGACTTTCATATGAGGAAAGACTGGATAGACTCAGCTTGTATTCGCTAGAATTTAGAAGACTGAGGGGGGGGGGATCATAGAAACTTACAAAATTCTTAAGGGGTTGGACAGGCTAGATGCAGGAAGATTGTTCCCGATGTTGGGGAGGTCCAGAACAAGGGGTCACAGTCTAAGGATGAGGGGGAATTCCTTTAGGACCGAGATGAGGAAAAAAAAAATCACTCAGCAAGTGGTGAGTCTCTGGAATTCTCTGCCACAGAAGGTAGTTGAGGCCAGTTCATTTGCTATATTTAAGAGAGAGTTAGATGTGGCCCTTGTGGCTAAAGGGATCAGGGGGTATGGAGAGAAAGTAGGTACAGGATACTGAGTTGGAGTGATCAGCCATGATCATATTGAATGGCGGTGCAGGCTCGAAGGGCCGAATGGCCTACTCCTGCACCTATTTTCTATGTTTCTATAGACAGGCCTTGTCAATTTACACATTTGTTACCAAATTATATTCTCTTTTCTTTAGGATATGCATTCTGCAGTGATTACACCATGCGGCCATTTTTTTCATTCTGCATGTCTCAAGAAGTGGCTATACGTGCAAGAAACCTGCCCATTGTGTCATCAGCAGCTGAAATCTCAAGTGCAGCCGATTGTGGCAACACCACAGCAAGGGACAGGCGAGCAGTTGCCCCCTAATGTGGGCAGAACAGAACAAGAATTGGTCGGACAAGATCATGTGCCTCCTGGTCAAGTTTCAAATCCACCTTTAGCTGCTGAAAATGGGCCTTTGGGGCATAACGAAGAGAGACAGAAGGATCTAAATACTGATTGCCTTTCTCATGGTGACCTCAGCACAGATGGACCAGGACCTAGTTCATGTCTACAAAATGGAAAAGCTGAGTTTCCACTTCCAGCAGAACTTTGTGAGGATGAAGATCAGCAATTGTCTGCAAGACAACACAGTTTCAATGAACAACACATGGAGGTGTCAGATTCCCATGAAGCTGTATTATCCTTAACCTGCCATGATACCGCAGTGATGTTAAAATAATGTTGGCAATTGTTTTCAATTTGAACTTGTCAATTCAAACAGGAGGGGGATATAAGATGCATTTACAGAGAAACTGAATGTAATGTTCTCACAAGCAGGTCTGGAGACATTTTCTAAGAAGGGAGCTAGTAATTTTGTTGCCACATCTTTACAGTATTAGACAGCCATGACAGAATGGAGAGGATGTTTTTGTTAGATCTTTTGTAGGCATGAAATAATTAGATTGACTGGCGTATTATATTTATATATAATTAGAAGCTTTAAGCATGGTTAGAGTCACATGCTGCAAGCAGACTTTTTAAGTAAAAAAACAGTTTTGTAGCTCTATATTCAACAACAGTAAAGGCACTGTCATAGTTTATAGTGCATTTCCAAAGTATTTAGTAAGTACCTGATGAATGGTGCGTGAATAACTTTGGTTTCTCTTTACCTGCTCAATGAAGTAGACTGGAGCTTTTATGAACACTATGATTCCTTTGGTTTCTTGAAGGGTCATAAGTGGGATGAACTTCAGCATACAGATGAGGGCAGAGTTGCACGATAACTATGGCACATTTGAAGTCTGAAACCTGAGGGGTACAGTATTTTCCATTTAAGTTATGATTTGTGGAAATGATTACATTAACTTGTATGATGAAACACAACATAGAAAGCCATTTTGTAGCTGACAGGTTTTGCACAGTTTTCTTTTTGGAAGAAGTGAATACTGATGCATTTTCTTAATTCATCATGGCGTAAGCAGGTAGGCTCACTTCTGATTTTACTTTACCGTGTGCATTTAAACAGAAAAGGTAAACTTTTTTAATTAACAGTGAGTGACGCAGAGAAAGGGGAATCTTACTCTGTAGCTTTTGGAAGTTGACATTCCTAATGTGAACAATTTGTGAACAAGCAAGCTGGTGTTGAATAATAAATGAAATCATGGATAGAATCATTCTGACCCAGTTCCTCAGGGACTTTATTTTGAGAATGTGTATGTCTGAATAAATGCACCAAATGCACTGATGCTGATTTCTCCTTTTCAAAGTCAGTGACTCTAATGTAATTCGGTACTTCTGAGCGCACTGAGAATTCAATTGTGACATCATTGCTACTCCTTTCATTGTCATTCACACACATTTGTTTAGCAAGGATGATTAAATAGAAGTCAGGAATGATTTTTCACTTCCCCTTTCTTGCCCAGAAACCATAAAAACATTTTTTTTTCCTGCTTTGATAGAACCCAACTAACTTCTCAAGGCAGAAATTGAACCTGCAATCAGGTTGTACTGAACTTCAGTACATCCCATTGAATATTTCATCTCAGTTGATTTTGAGACCTGTCCACTTTATTTGATGTTGGTCTTTACTATTATGTGATCATTTCCACTCATTTGGGCTATTGGGCTGTTGCCTTTAAGTATAGCATACAAAAACTACTTGTTTCGATTCAATATATTTTTTGTCATTTGCTGAGATTGCAGCTTCAAATGTTTCATCTCCATAGCGGTAATGAAAAATCAACATACCCCCAGTATATTTTATGCATATTTTATTTCAGTTTATTGACGTTTTTTCATTAATTGTACTTGTATGCCGCTGCATTTAGAAGAGTTTCAAAGTACTGAACTTGCAAATTATTTTTAAAAGCTTGCAAACATTTTGCAATGATCAAAGAATCATTAATGTAAAGAAATCCTGCCATTTTTGGCCTATGCCCCACATAGGACTTATCTAGAATTGTTGCTCCATCGATGCAGTCAAAGGATGCCCAAAAGACCTATTCATTCTTATATTTCAGCAACCTTGTCCACACTGGAGAGTTCTTGGGAGCCTCAAGAAAGTCAATGAAGTGGGAGAACTGTCCCACAGAAGGGTCAAGCAACAATCTAACATTGTCCTGCATGTGAAATTGCATCTTTTGGCCAGCATTCGATATTTCTCCCTTAAACTCCATAGATATTCCACTCACCAGAAGATCCAGAGCTGGTGACTTGGTGAGAATAATCCAGTGGGTCTAAACCCTAATGCAGAGCTAGATCAGAAAGTCAAATGTAGGAAAGGAAGATTCTGTTAGTTACCACTGTATTTTCTCAGCCAGTGAATTGGTGAACGCTACTTATAAGATGCACCAAAACACTCGGGTATGGTATCTCTAGCCGTTACAAAGCGTAGCTTGGTAGTACCATAATGTTGTCATAATTCTAAAGGGCAAAGCTCCCAGACTGGGTCTGCAGCAGGTACTGAGGAAATTCATATGAAGGGAAATTGCACATCATTCATCATCATTTAATCCGTTGCAGATTCATCCACCCAAGATAACATTGGGGGAATTCGTCACTGCAATGTCGTCCAGCATAAATCCTCAAAAAAGAGGAAGGTTTCCATTTTGTTTTGCCGTGAGACAGCTCCCTAAGTGTTCGTAGCATTTTTTATTTTCATGTTTCGAATGTCTACCAAATTTAAATGTCTTATCTAATCAGTCCATTTTGAGCTCTAGTACAAATATTAAGATTCCAGGAAATTGATTAAAGACTGCCTCATTCCAAAGCAACTAACTTCTGTCGAAACATAGGTCTGATCCTACATCTTTATCCTGCAGATATTTGACCTACCATCCTTATTGAGTCAGATCTTTTACATGCATGTAATTCCTGATGGGCATACCAGAAAACAAGTCAGAAATGGGAAGCATGTTTTTGTTCCCACAGCTTTGAAATTAATTTTATTAACTGCAATATGAATCTAAGTTTGAGATTTGCATATTTTTTACTTTGTCGGTTCAGAGGTAAAAGGATATCTTCAACTGCCAATCATCTCGGTTGAATCAAATTTGTGCTGCTTCTGTTGGCTTACAGACAGATATTAATTTGTGCTGCTTCTGTTGGCTTACAGACAGATATTAAATCACAAAGCACCAATAATGAGAGCAATACAGCAGTGTCTGAGGAGGCTACGAGTCACCTTCAAGACTGCCTTGAGTCGACGAACTGAAACGTGTCCAAGACTGCTTCATCTATACTAAATGAATGCACTTCGGTTGTCACCGTTTTCATCAAGAAATGCATTGATGACTGCATCCTGGCAATAACAATCAGGGTCCATCTTAACCAGAAATTCAGGTGAACAATAATTCACTCTGCTGAACTCCAGATCCAAGGCTTCCAAGAAGACCCCTTGTATTGTACAAGAAGGCCATGTATGATATCCATAAGGCTATTAGAGATGCCAAAAGAGAATTCCAGAACAAGCCAGAGACTCAATTCAATTACGCAGGTGCCTTGCAGCTGGGCCTGAACACCATCACAGGTTTCAAGACAAAATCGAGTGAACTCCGACAATGACGCATCTCTAGTGGATGAGTTCAGTGCTTTTCTGCTTGTTTTGAACAGGCAAACAAAGTTCCTCAATAGCTCTCACCAGTCCCTTTCGGTCTCATATCACTGTGGCAGAAGCCAGATCTCCTTCCACGAGGCTAAAGAGTCCTCTGAAATCATGTGCCCATCTGCTGTCCACAGTCTTCGCCAATCTTTTCAATGTTCTGCTGTTCCCATCTTCTTCAAAGAAACCTCCATCATTATAGAAACATAAAATTACTTGTCTCAATGACTATCACCCAGTTGCTCTAAGAAAGGCTTTGATGAGTTGTTTTGAAAGATCAGGAATACCCTACATCAGTGTTATTTTCCCAGACAATGTAGATCTCTAACAGTGTGTGTACAGGATGACATTTCTCCCTTGAACTACATTCAGCTCTGGATCACCTTGAAAATAAGAACCGGTATGGTGGGAACCTATTCATTGCCTACAGATCAGCCTTTAAATGATGAAAACTGATCTTTAGGGGGGCACCACCTGCGACTGGTTTCTGTAATGTCTGACCAGGAGTCCTCGGTCAGAATTGTCTTGTCATGTCATTTCCTCCACCCCGACCCTCAACTCTGGTGCTGATCATGGTTATGCACTCGGTCCCCCTGCTCTACTCCCTCCCTGTATACTCATGACTTATGGCCAAATGCAGGCCAACGCAATCTGTATAAGTTTGTGGCAACAGTGATAAGATGGAGTACAAGAAAAAGATCGGGAATCTAGTGTCATGTTGTCTGAAGAACAAGCTAGCCTTTAGTGTCAGTAAAAAGATAGTTGATTCTTGACTTAAGGAAGTGGGAGTTTGGAGGAGAACACAACTACATGTTCTCATCATTGGAGCTGTTGTAGAAGTGGTCGGCATCTTCAAGTTCTGACCCATCCATATCACTCGCAGACTAATCTGGTCCCTTCACACTGAATCTGTGATCAAGAAACTACATCAGTATCTTTACTTTCTTAGATGTCTGAGAAGTTTTCGCACTTTCAAGAGGATTCTCCCAATTGAACATATTGTGACTGGGTGCATCTTAGCCTGGTAATGCAACTACTCTTGACCGCATGAATTTTCCGAGAGTGGTGCACACAAACCAGTTCAACACGGGCATGTCACTTCCCTCCATCCATTCCATCCTCAAGACGCATTGGATTTGGATGGATGGAGTATTGTCAAGATGCCTGCCACCCTAGCCGTTCTCTTTTTTCTGCCTTCTGGGAAAAGATACAGGGGCTTGAAATCCCAGATGTCCAGATTTAAGAACAGCCTTTTCCCCACTGCTATCAGACACCTGAACCAATCACTTCTTTTGCAACCCTTTCCCAGGGGTGCTTCCTCATTCTCTTGCTTTACCTGTATCCCCTCTGGGTCCACTATCATCCACCCCCCCCTTTCCCCTTCCCCTTCCCTCAGTCTAATTTATGCAACAACTTTCGGGTTCCACATTTTACCCCTCATCTTCCTTTCTTGCCAGATTCTGTTATCTGCAGCCGTTTGTCCTTTATACGTGTCGCCTCCAACCTTTATGACTATCTCCATTCTTCTCTTCCTTACCTGACTAATCTCCCAATCACCCCCTCCTCACCAGGATTCACCTATCACATGCCAGCTTTGGGCCCACCACTTTCTACCAGCCATCTCCCCTTGGCTCCATCAGTCGGAAAAAAGAATCCCAACATGAAACGTCGTCTGTCCATTTGCCCCACAGTCCTGCCTAACCCACCAAGTTCCTCCAACGGTTTTTTTTGCTCTTAAGTCATTCGGTTGTTCCATTATTGCACGTTTTATTTACACGATTTCAGATTGCACTTGAATCTTTGAATCATTCTAATCTTTTTTTTTTTTTCCGTGCTGTAATTGTTATATGGTTATTACATAAATCATGTTTTCTCTGAGCTCCATGTAAATATCTACTGTGGTTATTTTTAACACTTTAAGCAGTCTAAATTAGGTTTAATGGTTCAGCTGCAGGATATGAGATACAAATACTTTAGGATAAAATGTGTAGGAAAGAACTGCAGATGCTGGTTTAAATTGAAGGTAGACACAAAATGCTGGAATAACCCAGCAGGACAGGCAGCAACTGGAGAGAAGGAATGGGTGACGTTTCGGGTTGAGACCCTTCTTCGGACTCTTTATACTAAGATCTGGTGCTCATCTGTGGGGTCATGGTACAAGGATAAGTAGGAGGAGGTGTCTGAGTTGTTGCCTGGCCCCAGCCCGGTAACGGTCAGTGCGCCAAACTACCACAGCACCTCCCTTGTCGGCGGGTTTGATTATCAAGCCGAGGTTGCTGCAGAGTGAGCGGAGGGCTGGGGGTCGGGGGGGGGGGGGGGGGGATGAGTGAGCGGAATACGTTCAGGGGGGATGAGGTTAGAGTAAGTAGGTGAGTGGAAATGTTGAGGTGGTTGATGTCCCGCCAGCAGTTGGAAATGAAAAGGTCTAAAGAAGGTAGAGGGCCATCCGCGGGAGTCCAAGGGGAGGGGGTCCGGTGGAGACGGGAGAAGTGGTCATCACTGGGTGGTGAAGAGTCTTGACCCATTCCTTCTTCCCAGAGATGCTGCCTGTCCTGACGCTGAGGTCCTCCAGTATTTTGTGCCTATCAACACTTTAGGGCATCTTGATAGAGGATAGCACCCATTTGTCTTGTACTTTAGCAATTTCATATCTCTGATATTCATGTGAAATTGCACTAATTTTAAAGATCTGTACATCCCAATCACTGGGTACTCGTGGATGAATCTTATGAATCTTATTTTGTCGGGTTTTGAAAGTCAGTCATTAACAGGTAATTTTTTCAACATTTCTGATAGAGTCATGGTTCATACAGCACGTCAACAGGCCTTTGGTCTAACTTCTCCATGCTGACCAAGGTGCCTTGTTAACACGAGTCCCACTAGCCTGCATTTAGCCCATATATCCATCCACACCTTTCCTTTCCATGTACCTATCCAAATGTATTTTAAATGTTGATATAATATCTGCATCAGCTGCCTTCTCTAGCAGCTTGTTCCGTACACCCACCGGTTATTTCCCCACAGGTTACGATTAAATCTTTCCCCTCTTACCTTAAACCGAAGTGCTATGCTTCTTAATTCCCCATCTCTGAGTAAAACACATTCACCGTATCTATACCCATTATGATTTTATGCACCTCTGTAAGATCACCCCTCATCCTCTTGTGCTCCAAGGAATAAAGTCCTAGCATGTCCAACCTCTCCATATAGCTCAGGCCCTCGGGTCCTGGCAATATTCTCGTATATCATAGCATCCCAACTTCTATATTGAATGCCCTGACAGATGAAGACCAATGTACCAAAAGCCTTCTTGACCACCCTATCTACCTGTGAAGTCAAGTTTGAAGAACTATGTACCTGCACTCCTAGATCTCTTTGCTCTACAACACTCCCAAGGGTCCTGCCATTCTCTGTGAAGTTATGAGTCTGTGGAATTCTCTGCCTCAGAAGGCGGTGGAGGCTGGTTCTCTGGATACTTTCAAGGGAGAGCTAGACAGGGCTCTTAAAGATACCGGAGTCAGGGGATATGGGGAGAAGACAGGAACGGGGTACTGATTGGGGATGACCAGCCATGATCACATTGAATGGCGGTGCTGGCTCGAAGGGCCGAATAGCCTACTCCTACACCTATTGTCTATTGCTCTGCTTGGACTGCTCAAAATGCAACACCTTGCACTTATCGGCATTATACTCCACTAACCATTCCTCAGTCCACTTGCCCAAATGATAAAGTTCCTGCTGAAATTTTTGATAACCATCGTTGTTATCTACAATACCACCCACTTTATGTCATCTGCAAACTTACTAATCGTGCCTAGTATATTCTCATCCATATTATTGATATAAATGACATACACCACAAACAAACAGACAGGTTGTTCGCTGCATTGATAATTATTCTCTGGATAGCAGCACAATTTAATTGAAAATCTTTCAGCAAATATTTTTCCTTCCTGTTTGTATGGGGGAGAAGAAAAGCGGATGCCATTAAAATGTGAAGGATGGAGATATTTTAACCAAGATGCATGGTCTCCTATAGCTACTATTATTTAAGTATCAAATGTTCACATCAACTAAAATATTGAATCAGAAGGGTCCCAACCTAAAACGTCATCTATCCATCTTCTCCAGAGATGCTGACTGACCCACTGAGTTACTCCAGTATTTTGTCTTTTATTGTAAACCAGCATCTTCAGTTTCTTGTATCTAAAATATTGAAATAGACAATAGGTGCAGGAATAGGCCATTCGGCACTTCGAGCCAGCATCGCCATTCGATGTGATCATGGCTGATCATCCCCAATCAGTACCCCATTCCTGCCTTTCACCATATCCCTTGACTCCGCTATCTTTAAGAGCTCTATCTAACTCGCTCTTGAAACCAGCCTCCGCCACCCTCCCAACACGAACCTCTCCCAAATGGCAGAGGAGATAACCATAGAGTGGGGAGAATGGAAACGGATAGGATAGAATTTGATCACCTATCTCAAATCGGAGGCAATGTGCATTATTAGTTGATTTCAAAATACTTGTCGGCAGTGATCAAAATGGTTGTTAAGTCGGTTGGTTCCATCCAGTAAAATCAGAATCACACTTTATTCGCCAAGTATGTTTTGCAACATACGAGGAATTTCATTGGCCCGTCAGTCATACAATTAAAAGCACCAGATCACTCAAAAGCACATTTTAACATGAACATCCACCACAGTGACTCCTACACATTCCTCACTGTGATGGAAAGGTGAAATAAAATTCAAGTCCTTTCCCTTAGTTCTTCCTCGGCCTTGCCCACATTGACGGGACGATCTTGACTCCTGTAACCGGCGGCATTTCGGGCCCTCCGCGTCGAGGCGATCCGCTCCCGCATCGGGGAGATGTTAGCTTCCCCTCGTTGGACGATCCAACCTCGCGTCGGGGCTGGTCGAACCTTCTGCGACGTTGGAACTCCCAACGAGCCTCTCCGACGTTGGAACTCCCAACGAGCTCTTGATGGTAAAGCGGTGGCCGCGGTGGGAGTGATCCCAGGCAAGGGATCAGCTCCGATGTGAAGTCTGCGCCCAGCGGTGGGGCTCACGACAGTCCGTGGAGGTCTCCACCTCAGCGATGGAAGGCCGCAGAGCCCGGAGAATGTGATCCGAAAATTAATCACATCTCCGGCAAGGTAGGAGCTTGAAAATAAAAAGGTTTCCCCCGATCCCCTCCCCCCTCCCCCCACATAAGATCTTGCCTGACGAATCTGCTGGAGTTCTTTGAGGAAGTTAATAGCAGGACAGACATAGGGGAGGCTGTAGATGTCATTTACCTAGATTTTCAGAAGGTCTTCGATAAGGTGCCATACGTCAAGCTTCTTGGGAAGATGAGAGCCCATGCTATTAAAGGGATGTAGTAGCATGGATAGCGGGTTGGCTGGATGGCAGAAGGCAAAGAGTTGCAATAAAAGGCGCTTTTTCAGGTTGGCTGCCAGTGACTAATGGAGTTCCGCAAGGGTCGGTGCTAGGGCCGCTTCTCTTCACGTTGTATATTAATGATTGGATTGGGGATTGCCAAGTTTGCAGATGATGCTAAGATAGGTGGAGGGGCAGGCAGTGTCGAGGAAGCAAGGACTCTGAAGAAGGACCTGGACAGGTTAGGAGAGTGGGCAGAGAGGTGGCAGATGAAATTCTGTGTAGCAAATTGCGGAGTCATACATTTTGGTAATAAGAATAAAGGCGTAGATTATTTTCTAAATGAAGAGAGAAACCAGAAATCTGAGGTGCAAAGGGACTTGGGAGTGCTGGTGCAAAATCAATGCTGGCATTTATCTCAAGAGGACTGGAGTACAAAAACAGAGATGTAATGCTGAGGCTCTATAAGGAGCTGGTCAGGCTACATTTGGAGTACTGTGAGCAAATTTGGGCCCCATGTCTGAGGAAGGATATGTTGGTTCTGGGGAGATTTGCAAGAAATTCCAGGAATTAGTGGGTTAGCATATGATGAGAGTTTTACAGCACTGGAGTTTAGAAGGTTGAGGGGGGACCTCATTGAAACTTACAGAATAATTAAAGGCATAGAGTGGATGTGGAAAGGCTGTTTCCACTTGTGGGAGAGTCTAGGACCAGAAGTCACAGCCTCAGAAGTAAAGGGCGCTCTTTCATAAAGGAGGTGAGGAGGAACTTCTTTAGGCAGAGGGTAGTTAATCTGCAATTCATTGCCACAGAGTGCTGTGGAGACCAAGTCTGTGGATATTTTTAAGGCAGAGGCAGACAAATTATTGATTAGAACGGTGTGAAGGGTTATGGGGAGAAGGCAGGAAATTGGGATTAGCAGGCAGATATCAGCCATGATTGAATGGCGGAGTGGACACAATGGGCCGAGTGGCCTAGTTTTACTCCAATAACTTGTGAACTTGTGAAATGTTTGAGTATTCATCGACATCCTGAATCTTCTAAGAAAGTGGAGGCATTGATGTGCTTTCTTTGTGATTCCAAAAATGAGCTGGGCCGAGGACAAATCTTTACAGATATGCATATCTAGGAACCTGAAGCTGTTCACTCTCCACTGCTGGCCTGTCGATGAAGACGGGTTTGTGGATCTTCGGCTGTGCCCTCCTAAAGTCAACAGTCATTTCTGTATTTGTGCAAATGTTGAGAGCAAGATTATTATTCTGGCACCATTCAATTTGAATTTTCAATCTCCCTCTGACTCACCATTACTCATAAGATAGACATAAAATGCTGGAGCAACTCAGCGGGACAGGCAGCATCTCCTGAGAGAAAGAGTGGGTGATGTATTGGGTCGAGTCCCTTCTTCAGACCCACATCATTGGTACCATTGGTGGATTTAAAGCTGGCGCTGGAGTTGTATCTGGCCCTGCAGTCATGGGTATGGGGAGAGTGGAACAAAGGATTGAGCGCACAAGCCTCGAGTTGCTCCTGTATTGGTGGTTATTGAGGGTAAAGTGTTGTTGCCAATTCGTACTGTTGATCTATCGCAGCGGTAGGCAAATTGTTGTGAGTCCAAATCCTTACTGCAGCGAAAGATGATACGTGTCATATCATCTCTCAAATCACTTCACCACCATGGACATTCATGCCACCGGTCGGTCATCGATGAGGCATGTCACCATGCTCCACTTGGCCACCCATATTATTTGATGCCTTGGACAGTAATGAAAGTTTGAAAGCTCCATCCAGTTGGTCCGTGCTTAGAAAACATGAATTCTGAATTAGTTCTCTTCACTGACAGCAAATTAGCTATGTGAACTAAATATTATGAATGATCATGGAATTAAAATTTATATTCAATGTAACAGAAATTAATTATCACATTATCCATACTGGTCTATCATGAACGGCACACATCACCACACATTGCCTTCACTGCAAGTAATTACAAAGATGCATTGTATTTAAAACTTGAAGACATTGTTCCATAACAATTATCATCAGGTGCCCAATTGACAAAAATCTAAGCAGTTAAATTAGCACTAAGTATAATATTAAAAATTACTGTAATTTTGTGAAGCTTTATTTCAACCTGAGAATATTCTCATAAACATATATAATTTACAAAGTTGCAACTCTAGTGGTAAATTACATACACAAGTATAATGAGTAACTCAATAATAACCAAAGTAGCATTCAATTTTAAAGATTAACTTGAAGCTCAAATAGTTTACATTGGAATAATTATGAGGCTACAATATTATTTTACCTTTAGTTTATTTCCCCTTTCTCTGAAGGCAATTACTCCTTTCAATGACTCCTTGCAACTAGTCAATAGGATGCCAGAGCACATTCCTGTCAATTGCAGACATTTACACTGCATTTGTAATTTGTCTTTTATTCCGATGTCCCCATTTACATAGTCAGAACGATTTCCAGTGAGAAGCCTGAAACAACATTGAGAATTAAGTGTGACATTATGTGGTAAGTTTTTGTAACTTTTGTTTTCCCAAATGCCAAAATGCAACAAATAACATTCATCTTGTCATAATGAAAGCATTGGAGACCAGGGAGTTTGGATCAAGTCCTGCCTTGTCCTGAACTAGATAACCTTGACTGAGAGGACCTAAAAATACACTGCCAGATGCGTTATCTTGACTGGAAGGAGGCTAAAATAGATGTTTATCGGGGCATTGGTGGTTGGGTGTGCTCTGCCTTGGGGCAAGGGGAGAGTTATCATTAATCCTTTTTCCTAGTTTCCATCTATTCCAGCAGGGAAGTGTTATAGAACGGAACTTAGCTTCCAATAATTATCATAGGTGTAAAGTCCACATATTGTTTTTATTATCGTGGCCCGCACATCAGGAAAGGCAACTTGGGAAAATTGGATGATAGGATGGGAGGAAATCACCAGTGGGAAACATAAATCATTACCGCCACATTTTCAAAGGGTAAATCAAAATTAGCTCATGTCACAGAGGTGACTAGCATGTTATCTCTGAGATATAATTTGACAATTTAGAATGTAAAATATTGTTAACATGTGCAGAATAAATATCAACGCAGCTTTGTTTATTGAGAGCACTTTTACTACCTTGTTTATTATGTTGTGGATTGTTGATTGCCATTTCCATTTAATGTTCAATAGTATATATGTAATAGGTAGGATACCCAATGAAAGCAGGTTCAGTCTCAGCCATAATGGCACATATGTCTGACATCCATTGTGTCTGCATATATGAGCAGAGGCAGACAGGAGAGCTAAGGGAAGACTACTTCCATTCACCAGATCGTATTCAAACACCAGGATCTGGAAACATTCACAGAAACGGTACTGGACTATGTCAAGTTCTGCATCGGAAACGTGACTGTGGACAAAAACATTCGGATTTTCCCAAACCAGAAACCCTGGATGTCCAGCCAGGTCCGCACGCTTCTCAGAGCCCGCGATGATGTCTTCAGGTCAGGTGACAGAGCTCTGTACAGGGCTGCTCGAGCCGATCTGGAAAGGGGAATTAAAAAAGCTAAGGTGGATTATAAGAGGAGCATAGAGTCCCACCTGTCCAGCAATAACACACGGGAGGTATGGCGGGGCATACAAGGAATCACAAACTACAGAGGCTGTGCCACAACGACAGAAGACCTGAGTGCGCTGCTGGCAGAGAAGCTAAATTGCTTATCTTCCTGCTTTGAAACATCACAACAGCAGCACTCATCTGCTACAGCCCTGCTCCCACCCTTACCTGGCTCCTGCACGACTCCACTCACTGTAAGGGAGCACGATGTCAGACGGGTGCTCCTGGCAGTGAACCCCAAGAAGGCTGCCGGCCCAGATGGAGTACCTGGTAAGGTGCTCAAAGCGTGTGCCCACCAGCTCACCGTCATCTTCACCAGAATCTTCAATCTCTCCCTGGACCAGGCAGTTATCCCGTCTGCCTAAAATCAGCCATAATGGTCCCAGTGCCGGAGAAGTCCCCCATTACCAACCTAAACGATTATCGTCCTGTGGCCCTCACTCCGGTAATCACGAAGTGCTTCGAGAGATTGGTCCTCCAGCCCATCAAGGACTATCTCCCTCCACACTTCGAACCCCACCAGTTCGCCTATCGCCCAAACAGGTCCACAGAAGACGCCATCACCGTAGCTCTCCACTCTGTGCTGAGCCACCTGGAGCTGGGGCAGAGCTACGTCCGGATGCTCTTTGTGGATTACAGCTCAGCTTTCAATACTATCATCCCGGACATTCTCATCGACAAACTGGTCACTCTCGGCCTCCCCACTCTCACATGTGCCTGGATAAAGGACTTCCTCACCAACCGGCCCCAGACAGTGAGACTCGGCCCCCACCTCTCCTCCACTCGCATGTTGAGTACCGGCTCCCCACAGGGCTGTGTGCTAAGCCCCCTCCTATACTGTCTCTACACCCACGACTGTAGTCCGGTCCACAACAACAACCGAATCGTCAAGTTTGCTGACGACACTACAGTAGTCGGACTCATCTCAAGGGGAGACGAGGCAGCCTACAGAGAGGAAGTCCTGAAGTTGACAACCTGGTGCTCAGAAAACAACCTGGTTCTGAACACCAAGAAAACCAAAGAGCTCATTGTCGACTTCAGGAGGCACAGCACCGACTTAGCTCCCTTATACATCAACGGCGAGTGTGTGGAGAGGGTCTACACCTTCCGGTTTCTCGGCGTCCTCATCTCCGCTGACATCTCCTGGACAGATAACATCACAGCGGTCATCAAGAAGGCTCAGCAGCAGCTGCACTTCCTGAGGGTCTCCAACCTGCTGCTGACCTTCTACCGCTCGTCCATTGAGAGCCTGTTGACATACTGCATTACAGCATGGTACGGCAGCTGCACCATGGCAGACAGGGAGAGGCTTCAGAGAGTAGTTAGGGCAGCACAGAAGATCATCGGCTGCCCTCTCCCCTCTCTGATGGACATTTACACCTCCCGCTGCCTCAGCAGGGCGAAGAACATTATCAAGGACAGCTCCCATCCTGCATTTGGCCTGTTCAACCTGCTGCCCTCAGGGAGGCGCTATAGGTGCATCAGCACAAGGACAAATAGACTCAAGAACAGTTTCTTTCCAAAATCCATTATCTCCCTGAACTCACACATGCACTGACTTCACAGCCTAACCCCCAGACCTTCATCTATCCACCTACTGTAATTTGTACTGTAACTGTAATTCTATTTATCCATTGTCTTTTATAGATATGTACATAGCGTCGCAGAAACTGTGCACCTTATTCCCCCTCCCCCTTTTAGTTTTTTACACTGAGTAGGAGCAGCTTTTAATCTCATTGTACATGTGTATAGTGACAATAAAAAGGCATTCATTCATTCATTCATTCATTCATTCATTCATTCATTCATTCATTCATCACCATTCAACATTTTCAAGAGAAGGAAGAAGCAAAAAAATGGATACAACTGGGCATTCTTCAGATCTGCTGTGCAAATTCTCCCTAATATTTCAAAATTAGCAACACGTCAAGTTTTTATTCCTAAGAAGGACAAAGAATGCTGGAGTAACTCACGGACGGGACAGGAAGCATCTCTGGAGAGAAGGAATGCGTGACATTTCGGGTCGAGACCCTTCTTCAGACTAGATATATGGAAGGGTAAGGTGTGAAAACACAGATCAAAGGGGATGATAAAGTAAAATGTAGAATAGTTCATTGTTAGCTGCGGGGAAGGTGACGACAAGGCACACAATCAGTAAAGTTTAATCGGGACAGTGAAAATAGTCGGAGAACTAGGATGTGGAGGGCAATTTAAAGAGACAAATTAAAAATGCAGTATAAATGCCTGCAATTGATAGGAATCTGTCGCATTCCCAACTTTCCCTTCCATATCTCTGTGTCTCCCTCTACCCTTACTCAGTCTGAAGAAGGGTCTCGACCCGAAACATCATCCATTCCTTCTCACCAGAGATGCTGCCTGTCCTGCTGAGTTACTCCAGCATTTTGTCTTTCGTCAGTGTAAACCAGCATCTGCAGTTCCTTCCTACACAAGTTCCTATTCCCAATTGCCTGTTACTGACCTCTGCTGGAAAGGGAATATGGCAGGGTGGATTTCAGCTGTAGTCATTAGCTGGTATTGGAAGAGAAATGGTATTCAATAATTCTCAGTAATTCTTGCACCCTCCTCGTATTACTGGAATCCCTTACAAAGCATTGATCAAGAAAATATCCTTTTTATCCTATATTTTTTCAAGTTTAAAGTCTTCACAGCCGACAGCAGGCCTGGCTTGTCCGCCGTGGAACCAGGAACCTGGGTGAGGCACGTGGCCGGACAGTGAAAGACCTGGCGGGCTGCGGCCGGTGGCAGTGAAGCAACTGAGCCCGGCATCTGCTTGCCTCCCCCACCCCCATCTCCAACTGCAGACTGGAGAATTGAAGAGGAGTGGGCCGGTGATGACGAGCGCAAGCAGCGAGGGAAGTGAAAAATAACCGAGTCCAGATGTAGGCATTTTGGTTACACCACAGTTTTAAGTTATTTAATGGCTGATTCATCACTGTTATATTCCAAATGTTCATGTTTGTAATTCAACATTTTATTGGCCATTTTATTCATGCATCGGTTAGCTTGGAGACATTCATTGCAACATCTAGACGCACTCGGTTCTTCTGTCAACAATCTTCTTCCAATGTATTTGAGAAATGGCCTCTAGAATCTGGAGGAAGAAAGTTCCCTTTTGAAGTGCACCTTAGCTCTTAAAGACTGGAGAAGTTATGTTTAATTTCTTAAGAACGTAGGCTTTGTCCTGCTTTTACCTCTGATTAGCTCCTTGAGTTTAGTTTAGAGATGCAGCACAAAAACAGGCCCTTCGGCCTAGCAACTCCACACCGACCAACGATCCTCGCGCATTAACACTGGGTGAGATAAGGCTAGTGAATTGTGTGAATTGTGCAGACCAGACAAGGGAATATAGCTGGAAGGGGAGGAGGTAACTAGGTCCATATCCATATGGGGCACAGGGCAGAGAGGGGGAGAAATGGGTGCATGTCTATATTCCTGTGTCCCTCCTGGACGCATACAACTGTGCCATATTGACTGGTTTCCTCTCCCACACCCATTTCTGCTCAGAAGACATTGGTCAAGCTAGATTTTATTTTTATGAAGTCATGTTGCTTGCCTGATCTTGTTATAACAGTGCTCTTTTTCCTTTTCCTTAATAAAAGATTCCAGCATTTCCCCTCCCGATTGGTCTATAGTTGGTTATTTTCTCGTTCCCTCTTTTTTTGAAGTAGTGGGGTTATGTTGGCTACATTCAATTCTGAGGCAGCAACTCCAGAGCCTATGGACTTTTGGAGAATTCATAGCCACCTCCTGAGGATGAAGATCATCAGGTCTTGGAATAGACACAAAATGTCTGAACAAGAGTCTCGACCCAAAACGTCACCCATTCCTTCTATCCAGAGATGTTGCCTGTTACTCCAGCATTTTGTATCTATCTTCGCTGTAAACTGGCATCTGCAATTCCTTACTACACATCCGTTCCTGTGAGTTTATCACCTTTCAGTAACAATAATTTATCTGTTACAAATTCTTCCGCAATGCAGATTTTTAAATTGCAGAATAACCTGTAGAATTGTAGAATAACCAACAAATTATGAAGAGATAATGAATGTGGGGATGCTAAAATCATTTACATTTACCCGTAAATGTGGTAGTATCAATGTCAGTCACCCAATAGTTTGCTCACTTGATATGTTCATCGCTGGAAATCATGATGCTCCATCTTATAACTCCTGTAGAGGGCGCAGTTTGTCCACAATATTCCTACAGAATTAAAGTAAGACATCTTAACTCATGCATTAAAATCCTCTTACTAATCAATTTGTGTTGGCCTTTATTGCATGTCCACATGGTTACAAAACTTGTCAAATTGTATTGATAATTACTCTTTCAATCACCTAATATATTCATTTTGTTATCAACTAATTCCCCTTATATTCGAGTTTAAATTCGGTTTGTCACTCCAGATATTGTTTAAAACTATGCAATAATAACCATTGTTGCTGACAAGAGCAAATTGCTATTTGAAGGTGTTTATTTTGCACTAGCCACAAAGTAGTGTAGGTATCCAAAATAGCTAAATGTATAAAAGCCCTGTCCCACGGTACGAGTTCGTTCCACGAGTTCTGAGTTTGCCCTGATTCGAACTCGGAGATTTACGGTAATGACCACTCGTCGGTACTCGGGGCTCTCCTGGACATTTATCAACATGTTGAAAAATCTTCACGAGTCTCCCCGTGCTTACCTGCCGTTAGCGAGTCTTCCCGAGTACCTGCCGTTAGCGTTACGAGCCGCTAAGAGACGTCCCCGAACTCCGACGTACCCGCTACGTTCATTCTCCGTGCTTACCACGAGTTTGATTTTTTTTAAACTCTGGAGAGCTCTTGGAATGAACTCGCACCGTGGGACAGGGCTACCATGCAGATATATACTATCGACTAACATATATTATAAGCCTACTGATACCCACAGCTATCTAGACTACATTTCTTCCCACCCTGCCTCCTGCAAAGACTCCATCCCCAATCACAATTCCTCCGTCTACGCTGCACCTGCACCCTAGATGAGGTGTTCCATACCAGGGCATCTGAGATGTCCTAATTCTTTCGTGAACGGGGGTTTCTCTCTTCCATCATTGATGAGGCCCTCTCTAGGGTGTCCTGGATATCCCGTGGCTCTGCGCTTGCTTCCCCTCCCCCCGTCGCAACAGGGACAGAATCCCCCTAGTCCTCGCCTTTCATACCATCAGCCGTCGCATCCAGCACGTAATCCTCTGACATTTTCGCCACCTCCAACGGGAGCCCACCACTAGCCACATTTACCCCTCTCCACCCCTTTTCGCTTTCTGCAGAGACCATTCCCTCTGCAACTTCCTGGTTAACTCGTCCCTTCCCACCCAAACCAGGTACTTTCCCCTGCAACCGCAGGAGGTGCAACACCGGTCCCTATACATTCTCCCTCGACTCCGTCCAAGGACCCTGTCAGTCTAGTCAGGTGAGGCAGAAGTTCACTTGCACCTGCTCAACCCTTATCTACTGTATCCGCTGTTTCAGGTGTGGACTGCTATAGATCGGCGAGACCAAGCACAGGCTCGGCAATGGTTTCGCTGAACACCTCAGCTAAGTCCTCCTAAACCTACCTGACCTGCCGGTTGCTAAACACTTTAACTCCCCCTCCCATTCCCACACTGACCTTTCTGTCCTTGGCCTCCTCCATTGTCAGAGTGAGGCCCAGCACAAATTGGAGGAACAGCACCTCACATTTTACCTGATCAGCATACACTCCAGCGGTATGAATATTGACTTCTCTAACTTCAAGTAACCCTTGCTTTCCCTCTCTCACCATTCCTCCCCCTTCCCAGTTCTCCGACCAGTCTGACGGTCCCCGATTACATTTTATCTCAGTTTGCTCTGTCGTTACCTTCTCCTAGCTAACAACGGTCTATTCTACATTTTCCTTGTACCCCATCTCTTTTGACGTCTCGTGTTCACACCTTATCTTTGTGTCTCCCTCTCCCCTGATTGTCAGTCTGAAGATGGGTCTCGACCCAAAATATCACCCATTCCTTCTATCCGGGGATGCTTCCTGTCTCACTGATTTACTTCAGCATTTTGTGTCTATCTTCAGACCACTTAAATTCAGATAAAGCATTCAAATGGGAAAAATAATTCCTTCATTCCAGTGAAAAAGTATAACCTAGTGATCACAACATTAGTAAACTGCTTAACATTTGCATTCATATTTAATGGCATTTTTATGATTTTGATCCAGAACTCAACCACTGACATCAAATATTACCTATATGCTCTATCAATTTTTCTGTTCAGTCATTTTATGTGTTTTTTCTTTCAAATTTTATTCCACACTTGAGTGAGGATGTGTCTCATCCCGTGGTATATTGCCACATGGATTTGTTCCTTATTCACCGCCACAGAAAACAGCTGGTACCTGGCTGTCTCCTCCAGAACGGCACGGATCAACTAGTGGGAGTGTTCACGTGCATCTTCCGCGTCTCCTTTCTAAAGGAACGTCCCTTTATTCTGAGACTAAGGCCTCTGGTGCTGGACTCTCCCACTAGTGGAAACATCCTCCCCGCATCCACTTTTCACCACTCGGCAAGTTTCCATTAGGTCACTGTACCTTAATTGGTTAAGTGACAATAAATGCGGACTTGAACTTGATCCTTCGAAACTCCAGCAAGTACAGGCCGGTGCCTTCAATTGCTCATCAGATGTTAACCAAATATTCCTGGGATCATCCTCATAAACCTCCTCTGGACTCGCTCCAGGGCCAGTACATCATTCCTCAGATATGGGTATCCAAACAGCTGACAATACTCCAAATGCGGTCTTATCAGTGCCTTATAAAGCCTCAGAATTACATCCCTGTTTCTGTATTCTAGTCCTTCTGAAATAAATGGTAGCAAATGAAGGGGCTGCCACGTATCCACATTTTAATCTTTCAGATATTGGTGGTTGTGATTTTATGAGGTGATACCAAAGAATCTCGTCTAATATCTTGTGCCCTTTTACTTATTCATTTTATATAATCCTCAGTAAAACCATAGACTCACGAATATAACTTCTTCACCTTGGATCACTTAACTGTTTCAAGGGATAAACAAAATGCAACCTGTTTTGTCTTCTAACCTCTGCATCACTTTCTCTTTCCATCTTACCTTCCTCTTACCTCTCCCCTTGACTCCATCCAAGGACCCAAGCAGTCTTTCCAGGTCCGGCAGAGGTTCACCTGCACCTCCTCCAACCTCATCTATTGCATCCGCTGCTCTGGATGTCAGCTGCTCCACATCGGTGAGACCATCGACCAACACCTCCGCTCGGTCCGCAATAACCTACCCGATCTCCCAGCGACTCAGCACTTCAACTCCCCCTCCCATTCTGAACCCGACCTTTCTGTCCTGGGCCTCCTCCATGGCCAGAGTGAGAACTACTGTAAATTGGAGGAGCAGCACCTCATATTTCGCTTGGCTAGTTTGCACCCCAGCGGTCTGAACATTGACTTCTCTAATTTCAGGTAGTCTTTACTTTCCCCTCCCCTTCTCAGCTCTCCCTCAGCCCACTGTCTCCGCCTCATCCTTTCTTCTTCCCTACCCCCCCCAAATCACATCAGTCTGAAGAAGGGTCCCGACCCGAAACGTTGCCTATTTCCTTCCTCCATAGATGCTGCCTCACCCGCTGAGTCTCTCCAGCATTTTTGTCTACCTCCTCTTTCCATCTATTCACTTCCTGCGTATCTTCGTGTATACCTCTGACTATGTGGAGTGATGTTACTGGTCTCAATCACTCACCTGGCCTAAACATTGTAATCTCCCCATCTCACTGCTGGATGTAATCTATATGTTCACCTTTCCAGCTTCGTTGCCTTGGCCCTGTGACGTTGTTGTGGGAAAACGTGTTGAACCAAAGAGCTACAGACGCTGGTTAATACATAAAAGGGCACAGAGTACTGGAGTCACTCAGCAGCTCAGGAGAAACAAACATAATTGAACAAGGGACACGACCCGAAAAGTCACAAGGCTGGGTGTTGATCTGACTGCTGGATACCAAGGATCTTGAGGAGTGGTCAGATTGTCCAACAGATGGCAATGGCAAGCGAATGTACGACCTCGTCTGTCCAGCAGTCCAGTACCAACGTTGTAGGCATGTAGAAACGCAGTGATTTACCTGACTTGATCTCCCGAGCCAACCTGCTCTTGACTGGGACATGGGAGGGCGATATATTATGTGCGGTGTGAATGGGCGTAATCTGGCCAAAGCAATACCGTCCACACGGAAGCGCAACGGGACGGGGGTGATTGGGAAGTGTGCAGTGGGAAAATTCGCTGGGTCGCCTTGACACTTAACCCAGAAACCCCACCTCAGGTATGTCGGAAGGTGCTGCAGATGCTGGTTGTAGCGATAGAGGATATTGCAGAGCTCTCTGCGGAGATAAGGGGGGGAACTCAAAATACCGCTGCGCCCAACACTGTGGGTCGACCTGTGGGTTAAGTTGGTAGGAATAAACTGCAGATGCTGGTTTACAGCGATAATAGACACAACATGCTGGAGTAACTCAGCGGGACAGGCAGCATCTCTGGGGAGAAGGAATGTATGACGTTTTCGGTTGATACCCTTCTTCAGACTTGGTACCCACTGAATAAAATACCTCGGGTACACAAAATGCTGGAGAAACTCAGCGGGTGCAGCAGCATCTATGGAGCGAAGGAGATGGTCAACGTTTCGAGCCGAAACCCTTCTTCAGACTGAATACAATACCTAGATTGAAGTCCTGGGTTAAATACATAGGACTGGCCTTGTCTGAACATCTGGACGCCCGCAGCGGCGACTGCGGAGGGTTGAGGTCCCGACCAGGGGGGAAATGGAGGGGGACTGGCCAAATGGTGTGCCGTCCGCCACAGCGATGAATGCTGTGTGGATGTTTGTGTTCATGTTCATTGTGTTTTTGTGTGTTCTTTTTTTATTATACCGCTGCTGGCAAATTCATTTCACTTGCACTTTATGCGTGCGAGCGTGAGTGTGTGTGTCTATATGAATGAGTGTGTGTGTGTGAATGAATGTGTGTGTGTGTGTGTGTGTGTGTGTGTGTGTGAATGAATGTGTGTGTGTGTGTGTGTGTGTGTGTGTGTGTGTGTGTGTGTGTGAATGTGTGTGTGTGTGTGTGTGAATGAATGTGTGTGTGTGTGTGTGTGTGTGTGTGTGTGTGTGTGAATGAATGTGTGTGTGTGTGTGTGTGTGAATGAATGTGTGTGTGTGTGTGTGTGTGTGTGAATGAATGTGTGTGTGTGTGTGTGTGTGTGTGTGTGTGTGTGTGTGTGTGTGTGTGTGTGAATGAATGTGTGTGTGTGTGTGTGTGTGTGTGAATGAATGTGTGTGTGTGTGTGTGTGTGTGTGTGAATGAATGTGTGTGTGTGTGTGTGTGTGTGTGTGTGTGAATGAATGTGTGTGTGTGTGTGTGTGTGTGTGAATGAATGTGTGTGTGTGTGTGTGTGTGTGAATGAATGTGTGTGTGTGTGTGTGTGTGTGAATGAATGTGTGTGTGTGTGTGTGTGTGTGAATGAATGTGTGTGTGTGTGTGTGTGTGTGAATGAATGTGTGTGTGTGTGTGTGTGAATGAATGTGTGTGTGTGTGTGTGTGTGTGTGTGTGAATGAATGTGTGTGTGTGTGTGTGTGTGTGTGAATGAATGTGTGTGTGTGTGTGTGTGTGAATGAATGTGTGTGTGTGTGTGTGTGTGAATGAATGTGTGTGTGTGTGTGTGTGTGTGTGAATGAATGTGTGTGTGTGTGTGTGTGTGTGTGTGAATGAATGTGTGTGTGTGTGTGTGTGAATGAATGTGTGTGTGTGTGTGTGTGTGTGTGTGAATGAATGTGTGTGTGTGTGTGTGTGTGTGAATGAATGTGTGTGTGTGTGTGAATGAATGTGTGTGTGTGTGTGTGTGTGAATGAATGTGTGTGTGTGTGTGTGTGTGTGTGAATGAATGTGTGTGTGTGTGTGTGTGTGAATGAATGTGTGTGTGTGTGTGTGTGTGTGTGTGTGTGTGAATGTGTGTGTGTGTGTGTGAATGAATGTGTGTGTGTGTGTGTGTGTGTGTGTGTGAATGTGTGTGTGTGTGTGTGTGTGTGTGTGTGTGTGTGAATGAATGTGTGTGTGTGTGTGTGTGTGTGAATGTGTGTGTGTGTGTGAATGAATGTGTGTTGTGTGTGTGTGTGTGTGTGTGTGTGTGTGTGTGAAGTGTGTGTGTGTGCGTGTGTGTGTGTGAACGAGTGTGTGTGTGTGTGTGTGTGATGTGTGTGTGAGTGTGTGAATGAATGATGAAGTGAGTGTGTGTGTGCGTGAACCGGGGTGACTATGAGATCGGTGGAACTCGGTTTCTGAAACTACTATTCCGGTAATCAAGCAAATGTATTTGACGCAGGTGGACGGGTCATTGTCCAGCTCAAACATTCTTCGGAATGAGAGGTCAATGTTTAAGTGTTGCTGACTGGCGACGAGGTTGCAAACCTCCAACTGGATAAACGGGGAGCGGGAGATGACCGGATCCCCTTCGCCGCCGAGCCTGCGGTCTGCAGCCACAGATCGGTCGGTCTCTGCTGGGGAAGTGGGTCTGTGTGCCCGCAGAACGGTGGGGTGCGGCGATGAAGCGTAACTTTGGCAGAGCAGAGATACGGGCAGAATATGCCAGTGCGTTCAACTATGGAGCTCATGGCAGGTTCTCCGTCAATGGCGATCTTCAATATAGCAATGTAAACGCTGACCAAATCAGCATGCCTTCATAGTTGGACATTGAAAATAATCCCACAGCCACATAAATTGGTGTTAATCTAGCCTCCTCGCCGGGAGGGGTATAGGAATACACAACAATGCACACGAGCCGGGCTTTCTGTTGTTTATAGGAAGGAACTGCAGATGCTGGTTTAAACCGAATATAGACACAAAAAAGCTGGAGTAACTCAGCGGGTCAGGCAGCATCTCTGGAGAAAAATAAATAGGTGGCGTTTCGGGTCGGGAGCCTTCTTCAGAAGAGGGGTCGCAAACCGGAAAAGCCACTATGCATTCTCTCCAGAGATGCTGCCTGACCCGCTGCGTTATTCCAGCTTTTTGTGTCAATCTTCCTTTTGTTATTCGATTGAGATTTCTGAGGGTGTTAGTTTTATGCCGGGGTCCGTGAACCAATTGGTTGTGTATCAGTCACCGACTGTGTCTGACAGTTGGGGAGCCCCAAAGAGGATGACAGGTAAGGACTACGCTGTCTGCTACCACCTTTCCTTGTGTTACAGGATGAGGGGGAGAGTTCTTCCCTCCATAATTGTAGATTTACTCTGAGATTATCTAATGCGGGGAATCCCTTGCCTTAAACAAGTAAACACATGGGCGGGCATGGGGACGGGGACTGGACTCTGTGCCTTCCCTCATAATGGGAAGCATTGTGGGGGGATGTTTTTTAATGTTTAAATGTCTTTATTATTGTTATGTTGTATTCTTTTTAATGTGCTGCAATGGTAATGGGCATTTCACTGCCACCAATCGGTGTGTGTGACTAATAAAGAACCTTTGAACATCGACCATCTGGTGTTTGCCGTTTAAAAAGCAAGGAAAATGCTCGGATTTAAGCCGTTTGTCGAATTTTCAAAAAAAGATACAAACTGAAAAGAAATCGAGAAATAAATCAACTCAATGCTTTACAAACTAGGTTAACATTTGTAAATCTGCAGCGAGTAATCGAACTTCGTCGCCAACTGGAAGGCTGACAATATCTAACCCCCAGCCGGCAGTGGGTCGCTCGTTGTCACAGCCCGCTCAGTCTGGCAGTTTAGATAACCCAAATGTATCCTTTGCACGCAAATCGGTTCCAAACAGCCGCATCGGGTTGTAATCGACAACCTTGCCTTTACTTATTAACGACAACTTGGTTAAAATTGGTTCGCGTTTTCAATTGGTGCGTTTTATTTAGTTTTCAATTAATTCAATCCAGGTGCGGACCGTGCCCAGTGAATTTGTATTTGCTCCCCCGTTTACACATTGGCATTCAAGCGGTTCCCGGGCGGCCCACTCAAACCCCTCACCTTCAGTGTGAGGAAGGAGGTAACCTATGAAGTACAAATAGAAACTGTTCAAAAAATGTTCTTAGAGGTAATTATCCAAAAGTGTGAGGTAGACACAAAAAGCCGGAGTAATTCAGCGGCGCAGGCAGCGTCTCTGGAGAGAAGGAATGGGCCACGTTTCGGGTGGAGACCCTTCTTCAGACTGGTCAGGGGAAAGGCAAACGAGAGATCCAGACAATGATGTGTACAGAAATAGAAAACATGAATGAAAGGTATGCCAACACGTAACGATGATAAAGCAAACATGCCATTGTTAGCTGTTTGCCAGGTGTAGGACAGGTTAGAGGTAATGCGCCTTTAAAGATACTTTTACAGGGCTGGAGAAGGGTCTCGACCCGAAACGTCACTTATTCCATTTCTCCAGAGATGCTGCCCGACCCACTGAGAAGGATCGATTCCACATTTCCCTTGAACCGCGTCCCCTTAGATGTCATGTTTTCACACCTTGCCCTTCCATATCTCTCTCTCATTCTCCCCTGACTCTCAGTCTGAAGAAGGGTCTCGACCCGAAACGTCACCCACTCCTTCTTTCCAGAGATGCTGCCTGTCCCGCTGAGTTAATCCAGCATTTTGTGTCTATCTCTATTGAGTTACTCCAGCTTTTTGTGTCTATCTTCGGCTAAACCAGCATCTGCAGTTCCTTCCTGCACACGCTTACAGGGCTGTTGTCTGAAGTCAGCATCTTTCCTGCGAGATCCGTGGGCAGTCACCGGACTACTGAGAGCAAGCCAGAGTTAAAGGCTCAATTCCAACCCAGCATCGCTAACAACTCGGTGCCTTTAACCGGGATGACATGTGTCCCCATCCACATGGACATTCGCCCCTTTGGTACAGCCATGCATCCTCAGCAGAATCGGAAATCGGAAACTTAGATAATTGTTTTATACATCTTACGCCTTGCCTACGCCACCATAGGCTATTATAACACGTACAGAGATGGGTTTCGCCGTAGATATTAAAGGCGGGTATCATCATTCAAGCTGGTTACCGCGGTGTATGAGTAATTAACAGCAGGCAGCCGCAACTGGAATAATGTGGACGGGAACACCAACATTAAAGTAAGTTTATTTTACTATAGCTGATATTTAGGAGGTGGGTGAATCAATTAATTTAATGAACGATGAAGTAAAGCTTTTACACAATTTATTCCAACCCGCTGCCCCTCGACATCACATTTTGTGGGGAAATAAATTCAGTTCGCTGACCAGGACTTACCTGCCGAGGAAATCAGAGAGACCAGGCCGAATGAAACTTCCGATCTCCAAGAGTCCGTTTAAATTGTGCATTGCACAATCGGCGCTTTGACAGACTGATTAAAGTGGTCGATGTAAACACATCTTGAGTTTGCATGAAATAAATTATCATTTGCTCCTTTCAGGATCAGGCCATTTAGCGGCCTGACATGGACCATATATAGAAGGGAGATGGGGGCGGGAGTGTTGAGGTCCGTATTATTATTTTTTCCTCTAACCGAGGCCAGTTAGTTCATGTTTAAGAATGAACTGCAGATGCTGGAAAATCGACGGTAGACAAAAGTGCTGGAGAAACTCAGCGGGTGCGGCAGCATCTATGGACAGAAGGAAATAGCTTTTGCTTCACTGCGTAGATGCTGCCGCACCCGCTGAGTTTCTCCAGCAATGTTGTCGACCGCCAGTTAGCTCATATTGGTCAACGGTTTTATCCCGCGCTTATAAATAACCTGGCGGACAAAAATGACCCAAGGTAGGTCGCTAAAAGCAAAGCAAACAAAAAGCAAAGTGCGGGAGGGATTTGTCGGAACAGGCAGCATCTGTGGAGAAAATGGACAATCGGCGCTTTCTTGAGCAAGATATTAGACATTCTGTTCACAATTCCCCGCTTTATGCGGAACTTGGTGCAGCATTCTGAAATACAGTTGACCAGAGTTCAACAATTTGGCCTTTTCCACCGACAAAATACAATGTCCTGGAGCAACTTAGCGAGCAACGCCCCCCCCCCCCCCCCCCCTCGCTGTGCCGATGTAACTAATCAGCAGTGGTCCAATTGGTTTCAGTACCGCTTGTCCGGGGACACTCTATTTGCGAATTTGTGATGGAGGTGAAGCTGTGGATACCTCGCGGGCTTCTGCCAGCGAGCCTTGCCTTAACTGTTCAGGTGAATACAGTAGATGGTGAATGATAGAGTCCTCTGCACAGGCCCTTAGACCCATCGCCCATGCCATTCAAGATGCCCATCTATGGCACTATCCGTTTGTCCGAGTTTGACTCGTATCCCTCCACAGAGCCGTCCAAATGTTTTTAGATATTCTAACCTGCCTCGACCACCTTCTCCATATCACCTTCTGTGCCCAGTTTAAGATTTTGTTCTCCGTGGGCACTTTACAACACAGTGGTATGAACATTGATGTTCCCAACTTGAAGTAACCACTGCATTCCCCCTCTCTCCATCGTTGGCCCACGCAGCTTCAAAGTCGCCTTGTCTGGTTGAGTCTCATTGTCTGTGACTCATTTTCACCCAGCCCACAGCTAACAATGGCCTGTTTCCTTTATCATTGTTACTTTTATTTGCACATCGTTCATTCATTTGTTCTATATCTCTCTACATCACCGTCTATATCTCTCGTTTCTCTTTCTCAGTCTGAAGAAGGTGCACCAAATGCTGGAGAAACTCAGCGGGTGCAGCAGCATCTATGGAGCTGTGGAGCGAAGCCTGTTTCCTTCGCTCCATAGATGCTGCTGCACCCGCTGAGTTTCTCCAGCATTTTGTGTACCCTCGATGTTCCAGCATCTGCAGTTGCTTCTTTAACACTAAGTCTGAAGAAACATGGACATTAGCAAATAGGTGCAGGGGTGGGCCATTCGGCCCTTCGAGCCAGCACCGCCATTCAACATGATCACGGCTGCTCATCCAAAATCAGTACCCCGTTCCGGCTTTTTCCCTATATCCCTTGATTCCGTTAGCCCTAAGAGCAAAATCTAACTCTCTCTTGGAACCATCCAGTGAATTGGCCTCCACTGCCTTCTGTGGCAGAGAATTCCACAGATTCACAACTCTCTGGGTGAAGACGTTTTTCCACATGGATCTCAAGGGTGTCGACCCGAAACGTCACCTATTCATTTTCTCCAGAGATGCTGTTTGACCCACTGAGTTACTCCAGCTCTTGGAACCTTCGGTTTTAACCAGCATCTGCAGTTCCTTCCCACACCATCAACAGATGCTGATCCGAGTGCTACTCGTGAAGCCGCCGTCTCACCCCCTTCCCTCCATTACATTCCCGCTGCCCTCGTCACCCACGCCGGAGAACGTTGTGGTTTCACACAGTGAGTGGCGAGTCTCTGGAACTCTCTGCCACAGAAGGTAGTTGAGGCCAGTTCATTGGCTATATTTAAGAGGGAGTTAGATGTGGCCCTTGTGGCTAAAGGGATCAGGGGGTATGGAGAGAAGGCAGGTACAGGATACTGAGTTGGATGATCAGCCATGATCATATTGAATGGCGGTGCAGGCTCAAAGGGCCGAATGGCCTACTCCTGCACCTATTTTCTATGTTTCTATGTTTCCGGTGCACTACCAGGGCCCAAGACACTTCAGTTAAGAGATAGTAATTATAATGTTACAGGAGAGGTTTCTTCAATCTCCGACAGCCAGGCAACGCCCCCGAGACTCCGACCTCTTGCTTGTTCAGCGGCCTTTCAATCGGCGAAGTTTGTTGTTCTGCCTGGCGCCTCGCAATAGCTCATAACCTGCAAGAGGCCTCGGGACGTGGCTTGTCACAAGCAACCAACGGGGCGAGTAGGAAGGAACTGCAGATGCTGCTTTATACCGAAGATAGACACTAAAATGTTGGATTAACTCAACGGGACACGAAGGGTCATCCATTCCTTCTCTCCAGAGACGCTGCCTGTCCCGCTGAGTTACTCCAGCATTTTGTGTCGGTCTCTAGGTTGGGACATATTTTTTACACAATCTGATCGTTCAGAGAAAGTCCCTCATCTTGCAATGGACTCATTTCGGGTATGTCACCACGACATCTTTTCCAGCTCGGCGAACTACCTTATATACCCGGTTATATACTGCAGATGGAAAAGAGTGGTTAACTGGAGCTCGGTGGGTCGAGACAGCCGTGACCTTGTTTGCGCCGGTCACTGGCCGCCCAGAGCGCACTGACTTCGGCAACGCGGCTTCGCGAGAAGGGTTATGCTTTAAACGAACAATAATTGTAGGTAAATGGGTTAAACTCGCTTTATGGTCTCTTTTTGTAAACTCGCTGTTATTGGCATTTGTTTATTATCTGACATACGGAAAGAGCCGCTGTCCAGACAAACCATACTGTACACGGGGGCCACCAAACCGCATCCAAGTACACGGGCAGGGCGAAGCGAAAATAAACAGCGTGGAATATAGTTCAAGAAGGAACTGCAGATGCTGGAAAATCGAAGGTAGACAAAAATGCTGGGGAAACTCAGAGTGTGAGGCAGCCGAGGCATTTCACTGCACCGACTGGTGTATGCGACTAATAAAGAACCTTTGAAACCTTTGCATCTACGGAGAGAAAAAAATAGGCAACGTTTTGGGTCGAAACCCTTCGTCACAATATAGTGTGTAGGAAGGAACTGCAGATGCTGGGTTAAACGAAGATAGACACAAAATGCTGGAATAACTCAGTGGGACAGGCAGCATCTGGAGAGGAGGGATGGGGTGACGTTTCAGACCTCTATAGTATAGTGTTAGAGTTATAGAGAATTATAGCGTTAAAGTTATAGAGTTATAGAGTTACAGGTTCAAAATATTGCAAGGTTCGCAACGAGGTAGATTGGCAGATCGGAGTATATCTGTCCTTGGTTTGAGAGAGATTCGTTCGGTAGTCTGTTAACAGCGGGGGGGGGGGGGGGCTGTCTGCTAATTTGGGGCTCCGTGCTTCAAGTTTTTGTACCTTCCGTCCGATGGGAGAGGGCGGGGGGGGGGGGGGTGTGGGTGAGCCCTGATGATGTTGGCTGCAATCATTAGGCAGCGTGAAGTGTACCTGCAGATGGGAGCGGGGCTGGGGTTGGGAGAGAGGCCGGTTGGAGTCACGGACTGGGCTGCACACACAACTGCCCGTCGCCTATTCCTTGCGGTCTTGCCATTTTTGGGTATTTTGTTGATTATTCTCACACGTAAAGCGATACAATGACAAACTGTGTTTTGCGTGTCCTCCAGCCAGGCTATATCGTACACAATAGGACATCGGAGCTAAGAACGCAATATATAGTCACATCTACAGAGAAAGTGCGTTTGGGAGACGGTGAGATGTGGGCAACAAACAGGTTCCAAACGGGCGAAGTTGCACTTTCCATGCGAATGAACCGAAAGTTTAGGATTTGTTAAATAGGATCAAGAGATTGTGTTTCCGAGCGCAGCCCCGTGGCGTCATTGTATGTCGGGCAACTGAAGGGATGAAACAGTGAAGGATAAAACTACGAAACGGATTTGGGGGGAATTTCTGGTTGAATCGACCAATTGGGGAATTGATATCGAACTCGGCCATTTGAAAGAGAAGGCGGCAAGAAACACTCAGCGAGTTAGGCGGCGTCTGTGGGGAAAGAAACAGATTTGCATTTCAGCTCGGCGACCTTTCGCAGCGATGATCTCCTGAGTATTTCCGAGGCTGAGAGTTGTGAAGATGGATTTCCGTCCTGTGGACTTGCCCCGGGGAGGCGCCGCGTCCTCGCAGCCCCGGCGCTGTAATATCCCACTCAGTCACTGGGGGTCAGTCTTGGTATTAGAATAGCTCTCGCTGGGAAAAGCAGCCCAGAGTTAGAGCTGGGCAGAGTTAGAAACTTTGGCCCTGTCCCTTTGCCGAAAGATTGCTGCTTGCGTTAAGGCAACAACTGCTTCATTGTCCCGCGTCCAGCTGAAAGGAAGACGCTATTACCCCAATATGTGGCCGCGAAAATGCGATTAACTCTATTCCTTGAATCGCAAACGTTAGACGCGTGTTAGGTGAGACCATCGATAAAGTGAGAAGGAAAAAAGTGCAGATGCTGGTTTACACCGAAGGTAGACACAAAATGCTGGAGTAATTCAGTCTGAAGAAGGGTCTCGACCCGAAACGCCACCCATTCCTTCTCTTCTGAGATGCTGCCTGTCCCGCTGAGTTAGCCCAACGTTTTGTGTCTTATCTACATTTTTAACTATGTGCCTGTCGTCCGAACACAACTGTGCAAAGACCGAGGCCCCAAACAGCTCTGCCTTATTTTAACCGGATTTCCTGGACTGTGACCCCCGGATCGTGTGGCTGGGAGGCGATGCGAAGGCAATGGAGCCCTGGGGCAGTCAATGCTGACATGCCCTGATGTGCCCTGTTCGTGTTGGGCAGCAACTCTTCCTCGTTAGATGTTTCGCATTACAAGTCTTGGTTGCAATAAGAAGAGCAAAAGTAAATGAGAAGGCCGGCTGCACACCGTGTATCTATCGCCTTGACCAGCTAGCTCACCGCTTCAAACTCCCCGATTCCCACCCGCCTATTCTACCATTCGCTCGGCGTTGACAGTAGCAACGACGCCCTCGCTTCTCTCCTGTATCTCATGCTGCGGGCTGGTCACTCGCCTCATCTCCGGACCCTCTCCTCGGGACGGAACAGAGGAGCTTTTAGTGTAGGAAGGAGCTGCGGATGCTGGTTTACACCGCAGATAGACACATGGAGCTGAAGCCTGCCCCGCTGAGTTACTCCAGCATTTTGTGTCTATCTTCAGAGGAACCTTAGCCCGCGGCGCATGGTCAGGCCAATGGTCCTGTGTCTTTTCCATTCAACCCCACTCCCTGGAATCGTGGACACGCTTTCGTGCACTCAACTCTCCAAGACGCATTCGCTGCTCCTAAAGGATCAAAAATACTCGCCAGTTGGCTCGCACCGGCTCTGTTCAGTCCCCATTTACCAATTTCACCAATCTGTTTGCTGCTTGTCAAACGCATGGATTTGTATTCGGAAGTCACGAGGCTTTCTCTTTAGTGAGAGGGTCGGGTCCAGTGGTCTACAGGCGCCCACAATATACACATCCAGGTGTACATCCTATTGTGTGCAATTGTGGATACGATGCGCGTATTTTAGTGATAGCTCGGGCATTCAAACACAGCAAATGGCCACAGCTGGATTCTAATCCTCGCGATTCTGTGTCTGCAACCATTTTACGTTTGTCGCTTGGACACATGGAACTGCAGATGCTGGTTAACAAAACAAACCAGAAAGTGCTGGAGTAACCCCGCGAACCACACAACATCTCTGGAAGATAGACACAAAAAAAGCTGGAGTAACTCAGCGCGTCAGGCAGAATCTCTGGAGAAAAGGAATGGGCGATGTTTGGGGTTGAGACCCTTCTTCAGGCAAGGGTTGGTGGCGTTTCAGGTCGGCACCTTTTTTTCCGGCTGGGATTGTGCCTGAGTTACTCTAGCACCTCGTGTTTCTTGCACATTAATCTACTGTCGCCTGCGTGCCGCGGATGTGAACCAGCGTTGGATTCCATCAAACAGCAACATTTCAATCAGTCCGACCTACGTGGCCCCGTGTTCATCGTCACACCCCTGTCTTCCCCCCATCACTGCCCAGAGAAAATAGACACAAAATGCTGGAGCAACTCGGCGGGACAGGCAGCATCTCTGGAGAGAAGGAACGGGTGGCGTTTTTCAAGTCGAGACCCTTCTTCAGACCCGAAACGTCACCCATTCCTTCTCTCCAGAGAAGTTGCCTGTCCTGGCCCAGTTACTCCAGCATTTTGCGTCTATCTTCGGTCTAAACCAGCATCTGCAGTTCCTGTCCCTTGTCCGAGGAACCGCTTTCTTATTTTCCCTTGTGAACGAGTCGCCAGTGAACGTTGCCTCAATATAATAACCATGCATTTGCATTGGATGTTGTAAATATTGAATTGGTCGCACAATAAACCAGGCCTTGATGTACCGACAGCAGATGCAGCAGACACAACATGCAGGATAAATAACGCTGCTAGCAAAAATATGTTGTTTACAGAAGTTTCGATGCTTATCCTCATCTTTGTGACTTTCATCTTATGACATCCTGATAATTACCGTGTGATCTGTCTGATAACAGCCCCAAGATCCGGAATGATGGTTTGTCTCGGCTTGTACAAGTGGCAGCCGTTAGATGGCGAGCTTGTGCACATAATACCCCGCTCTCATCCCCGCCGCTCCAGCCCTCGTTTATTCAATCCTCATTATCCACTCTCTCCCTCTCTAGCCCTCTCTCTCTCCCCCTCTCCCTCTCTCTCCCCCCCTCTCTCTCTCACTCTCTCTCTCTCTCCCCTCCCTCCTCTCTCTCTCTCTCACCCCCCCTCTCTCTCTCTCACCCTCTCTCTCTCCACCTCCCTCTCGCTCTCTCCCCATCTCTCTCTCTCACCCTCTCTCCTCTCACACTCTCTCTCTCCCCTCCCCTCTCCCCTCTCTCCCTCTCTCTCTCTCACCTCTCTCTCTCTCTCTCTCTCCCCCCTCCTCTCTCTCTCCCCCTCTCTCTCTCCCCCTCTCTCTCCCCCTCTCTCTCTCTATCACCTCTCTCCCTCTCCCCCCTCTCTCTCTCCCCCTCCCCTCTCTCCCCCACCCCCCTCTCTCTCTCCCCCCTCTCTCTCTATCACCTCTCTCCCTCTCTCTCCCCCTCTCTCTCTATCACCTCTCTCCCTCTCTCTCTCCCCCCCCCCCTCTCTCTCCCCGTCTCTCTCTCTATCACCTCTCTCCCTCTCTCTCTCCCCCTCTCTCTCTCTATCACCTCTCTCCCCCCCCCCCTCTCTCTCTCTCTCTCTCTCTCTCTCTCTCTCTGTCTCCCCTTCTCAATCTGACAAGTCACCCCCCTTTTATTCTGCCCCTCAATCGTTCTTCTTTGCTACGCCTTCCACTTTATCTGTAAGAAGTTCACACATTCATTTCAAATTAAACTTTGTAATTTACCCCGTGTCCGAGCCCTTACAGTGCAGCGGATCCCGTTAAACAAATACTTAAAGAAATAGAGCAGTTTGATAAATTAATAGGGGCTACGAAGTGTTAAGAAACTAAAGGGTTTGTTCGTATTAATATATTTTATCACAAGGAACTTGTACACTTTCACACGCCTTTTTAAAATGAAAAGTCACACAAGGCTCACGCGTGCATAAACATATTAAAAAAATGTTAAACTGCGGCCAATAAAATTAAAATGAAAATAAATAGTGCGAAGAGATTTTGTACGGACTGGGGGTTAGACTGTGGGACGGATGACTCCAAGAACTCTAACGGCAACAAGCAGCGCTAACGCTGGGGAAATCTGGGGGAATCCTTCGGACGCTTTTCGAATTACCAAACGTCCCTCTCAGATACCCACCTGTGTTTCAGATTGTGGTTCGTTTGAAAGCCGCATGTTGGGTCCATTCCTGGGACGGGTTTTGCCCGTTGCGTTTCCCCCCCCTCTGTCTTTGACTAGTTGCATTTGCAATTAAATGAAAATCACTGCGACTAACAAACAGCGCGGCGATTTTTGAAGGCTTTTGACCAACTCCCACAGCGGTGGAGTCAAACGCCAAACTACCCGGCGCTGAGTTTTGCTTTCCCACTGCGCCGAGCACAATGCACAAATTAATAAGATAATGATAATGCTTGAAAGCCGTGATATCTTGTCGAATGCACACGCCGAAGAAAACGGCCCGCCTGAAGATGTGACAAGAATCCATTTATGCCAAATATGTGTTGGACTTCATTCCGCTCTCCTCCTCTATAGTCCCGGGCTACACGGCATTAAAACATTCATGTCGTTCACTGGTAGCGATTTAATTAAAAAAAAGCCTTTTCGCCAAATCGATGGGATGAAATCATTAAGTTTCCAATATTATTCAACAGCGATGTCGTTTAAATAATTCCTTTAATTGGGTCAATTTGTTACTTTGGGGGGAAAAAAACTGTAGGAAGCAAATAAATATTTTATCGCATGCACTCACGTGAGTGCTGGTAAAACCTTGCTATTTATTTGAAATATCACTGTCATCTCCGAGACCGGAGCGATCCCTTGCACCGAGCAGTTTTGAAGAGAAACGACCCCTTCGCTCTCCGGTAACATGCCCTTAACGGGACGCATCTGTAACTAGGCGCACCGTTTGGAATCGATTGTAACAAGAAATGTTGAATAATAAAATAAAGACTCTGTAACTGGGCTGTGATATCAATCTTTGCTGTCTTGTTCTGCGGCACAACGGGGTTTTATCCTTAGTTTGCCCGGGATTCTGTGAGCTTTTTATGCTTATTAAACACACTCGATCTCTTCATAGGTGTGCGCAAGGTATGATTGAATTTAGAGAAATGTAATATCATTACGCCAAATACTCCCACCTAATCTGAAGCGGCATGGGCAAACTGGAATGAAATGTTGGCGGAATATGAATGGCGTTGTATCTATCTCACATATCATATCTATATATTACATCCCCATCCCATTCTAATGTGCAATGATCGAGCCCAGCCCACCCGCGCCTTGTGCTCCTCTCACTTGCCCCAATAGTTAAAGAGCACTTTACGCACCCGGCCCCTGGTCACATCCCAAGGACCCTGTGGCCCTTGTGGCTAAGGGGATCAGAGGGTATGGAGAGAAGGCAGGTACGGGATACAGAGTTGGATGATCAGCCATGATCATATTGAATGGCGGTGCAGGCTCGAAGGGCTGAATGGCCTACTCCTGCACCTAATTTCTATGTTTCTATGTTTCTATTCTGACAGCCTCCGAGATGCTTGATCCTGGCCTGGGCCGCTGCAGGAACACCCATGTCCCTACTCACAGATGCCCTCTTTCCACATTCAAATATGCCCAGATATATCTCCCCCACCCCCCTCCTCCCCGCCTTTTACAATGCAAGCGTTAAGTTTGTTGTGCACCCATGTTATATACTGGCTCAGCCTTCTTCACCTCCAAGAACATGGATAGCCTAGAGTGGAGAGCAGAAAATGGTTCACACCCGACCCGTCGGCTTTGGCGCTGCCTGCGATAGTGGGTATCTGTCTGTCTGCCTGGTATGTTGGTGTTTTGACGGGAGGTTGATTGAAGAAACATTAGACCCAAATCCCGCATCCCGCCTTTGAGTGCTTGTGGAAACGAGTCAGTTACTGCAGTAATCAGGGTGTGAGTGAGGACTGCCATCTGCCCAGCGGGGAACTGTGACCATTGGGGTAGGTAGGTAGTTGCATTCGCTTGGTGCGTGTTGGTCACTGTGGGCTAAGCCTTGTCTGCAGACACAGGGTGTGTGTGAAGTTGAACTAACCTCGGCTCCGGGACCAGAGGACCGACCGGCTGAGGCTTGCAGGCTGTTACCAAGAAGCTCTCAGCTATGACATCTAAGCCATAACGAGGGAAACGGAACAGTGCTGAACGCTGCTACCTGTTGTACGTACGGACGCTTATGAAAGGCGAGAGGTGGCAAATCTTAATCCGTGGATGGTGTTTATCCGTGTATGCATGGACTCATAAAACCTACAGCTCCTAGTGCGGAATGTTCTGTTTTATATAAACAAAAATAATCACACCTCCCGTAAGATGATCATTCATATAAATTAAATGTTTACTTAAAAAAATATGTTGGTACGAACTATTCTGCTGGCGTGCTTCACTCTGCACACGGTGTGTGTGTTTGTATTAATATGTGTGTTTGTGAGTGAGTGTGTGTGCGTGAGGGTGAATGTTGTGTGCGCATCTATAGCGTGTCTATTGTCAGTGTATGTGTTTACTGTGTTTGCATGTTTTGCGTGTGTTTTTGTGGGGGAATTGTGTGTGTGTGTGTGTGGGGGGGGGGGGGGTAGCGTGGGCGTGGGGAAACATGTACTCGTTATATCCACACACGATGTAACCCACGTGGCCAAGGCCCTTACAAATCTCACCCCTTCAACTCTCACAGCCCCCTTTCCATACCTTACACCCAACCAAGAACTTTTCAAGACAGGCACATTTGGAAACGAGGGCACACAAAAGGCTGGAGAAACTCAGCGGGTGCAGCAGCATCTCAGGAGCGAAGGAGATAGGCGACGTTTCGGGTCGAGACCCTTCTTCAGACATTTGGAATCACAGCTGTTTGCGTTGACGTGAACCTCATCGCCCCATCTACACACCGAGTGGGTAACGCATTGCCGTCGGCACTTGAGCAGAGGACAATGTTGAGATACCACCACATTGACTAGTGAGAATATATTGTTTTTTTTTAATCAAATAAATATTTGCAGAGGACAATCACAGAAGTTGCTCAGAAAATAAATGTCACAAATACATCCCATGCAATCAATATTAGAATGGGTCACGCTGTGTCTCTAGACAGTGCATTCCTTCCACCTTTGCCGCTTTGTTTTGTCAGATATGAACAAGAACAAAACATGCGTTACCCTATTGTCAGGTTCCCCTGTCGATCTTCTGGGCTCGGGGCAGCTATTGGTTGCGGGGGGAGGCGGGTTTTGACCATGTTTGGTGTGCATCGTCCAACCACTCCCCCACTCGCCAACCCCCTCGCTTGCCGCGACCCACACGGGAGGCTGCTAGCCCTCGGGAAGAGACAGGGGTTAGAGTGAGGTAGCTCAGAGAGCGTGGCTGCGAGAGAGAGAGAGAGAGAGCGAGGGAGGGGGAGAGAGAGAGGGCGAGGTAAACCCGAATTCCTACAGGGCAATCGGCTCTCATCACTGACTCCCCCCCCCTCCCTCCTCCCTCCCTCCCACCCCCGGAGATCAGAGAACACGCATCACTCCCACCAATTCCCCTCCCCACCCCCCCCCCCCTCCCCTCCCCTCCCCTCCCCGCTCCAACAGCCCCGCATCGTTCACAAGGGAAAACCGCGTCTCCTGCATTACTCATTCATTCGCCACACTGACAGACGCGACCGTTTGCGAATGCACACACACACACACACACACACACACACAGAAAATAAACTTAGTGCTTCTAATTGGACCATGACACTTGGTGCTCCGCAGCCCGATAGCCCGGCCTGATCTGCTTCAGTCTCACCTGCGCTCTCCAGCCTTTGACCCTCTTCCTTGGGAATATTCCACTTGGAAGGATCTCCGTGCCTCCTCTTTCCCCTCCGCTCTCCCCTTCCTCTCTCTCTCTCTCTCTCTCTCCCTCCCCCTCTCTCTCTCTCTCTCTCTCTCTCTCCCCCTCTCTTGCCCCCATCACTTCTGTTTCCCGGCGGCTGGCGCAGCGGCACAGTTCTGACTGTGGTTTTTTTTTGTGTGTGCACTTTCTTTTTGGAGGATACTTGGCCGTAAACTGCGTCTCAACATCTTAAACGGTCCTGTTGGCTTTTGACGGCAGCTCGGAGGAGAGAGAGAGAGAGACAGAGAGACAGAGAGAGAGAGAGGGGCAGAGAGAGGCAGGGAGACAGAGGTGGAAAAGAAAGCTTGTTCCCATGTTTGGGATTCAGGAAAATATACAACGAAGCGGGGGCAGCATGAAGGAAGAGCCGATCGGAAGCGGGATGAACGCAGTCCGCTCCTGGATGCAGGGAGCCGGGATAATGGATGCGAATACAGCCGCGCAAAGGTAGGCACTGTATGGCTGTTCATGTTTGCATGCACCTTCCTTATCTCAATGTAGATATCCATTCCGCTCGGTAGAGAGCTGGCAAAATTCGGCTTTGAGGTCATGTCGAGTCTTGTGTGTTTAATTGGACATCTTGAGAACGTTCTCCTTGTAATCTCCCTATTTTTCGGTCTTTTTCGCTTCCCGGGCGAATGTGTATACATTGGGACATTGTGACCATGGGCACAAGCGATATTCTCCACATCCCCCCCCCCCCCCCCCCGTTATACTCCCCGATAACCCCACACGAACTTTTTTTTTCCCCCAAAAGCGAGTTTTGAAAAAAGAAAGAAAACTGTTTTCACCGACGAATCCTAAAATAAAGCAAGTTTTGTTGTGGAAGCTGTCACTCCGGCTAGTTCTGGGAATAATTAAAACAGCGAGTTAAACGTTTCATCGCTTCTGATATTGCATTGTAAATCAATCAGGGGTTTACAAAGTGCTGCGTTGTTTTACGTTTGGGGTAACGAGAAGTTTGCGCGCTGTTGTCCCTCGGAAAGCATTGGGTTTTGGGCTTATTTAGCCTCTTCTCCGCTCACCGAGCCCCCCTTGTCTTCTTATCCGCAGCGGGGTCGGCCTTGCCCGGGCTCACTTCGAAAAGCAGCCGCCCTCGAATCTGCGCAAATCCAACTTCTTTCACTTCGTGCTGGCCCTGTACGACCGCCAAGGTCAGCCCGTGGAGATAGAGCGGACAGCCTTCGTGGGCTTCGTGGAGAAAGAAAAAGTAAGTTGAATTCGGGTTTCAATAGGAAAAGTTTGCGATGAACCAGGGAGAGGGGGGGACGAGCGGAGAGCGATGGGAACTCGCTGATCACGGACCGATCTATCGGTTCTCGCCAGCGGAATCGCCGCGCCACATACAAAGTGACGACTTCTGGATATATTGACAACATGTTTTATAATCAGCATCACCGCACAACTCGAATGACATCGGTATTTTGCTTCTTAGATTAACAAGAACAAAAAAAAAAATGTAATTGCCATTTTTCCAATGATTACAATTTTAATTCAGGAGCAAAAGTCGCCCGGTTTCAATCCAAGTGTGACTGCCCGCGGTCAGCCGCGCTGTCCCGAAGGCTCAAATCTCCCGCAGTCAAACTTTTTATAAAGGAATCTTAAGTTGCGGTTTCGCTTTGTTTGGCAGCATTTTTTAAATACGCCTTCTTGTTAAACATTGTTTCAGGAACTAAGTGGAGAAAAGACCAATAATGGGATACATTACAGAATACAGTTGCTCTACAGCAATGGTGAGTTGCTTCGCTGACAGTTGTGCTAACATCCAACTGGCCCACAATCGCGCTGGATAGATAGATAGATAGATAGATAGATAGATAGATAGATAGATAGATAGATAGATAGATAGATAGATAGATAGATAGATAGATAGATACATCATTCCGGCCTTGGGCCAGCCAGCGGTCATAGACTCGGAGAGTCACACAACACGGTCAACTCTGCTCTCCGGTACATCGCCCTGTTTCTCTTCCCTCTCCTTTTGGATATGCGATCCCGCTTGTTGGAAATGTAATTTCTTACTGCCTGTGAACTTTACGCTGTTTAAATCCACACTCTGCCTTCTGCTCTCTCTCCCCCCCTCCTCTCTCTCTCTCCCTCTCTCCCTCACACACACACACACACACACACACACACACACACACACACACACATCCTGTATATAAAACATTGTCGCCTCTTGTCAAGCATATCTGCCGCCCAACCTTCAGTATTTCCAAAGAAGCAGGAGTTTAAATTCTTCGATCTGCGTGGCAGAATCAAAATGCGGTTCGCATCAGTACAAATGCTCCAAAACTTCCTTTATCCGCTTTTAAACAAACTCCTGTTCAACTCCTCATCTTTACACCAAATGGAACTGTTGTCACACAAATCACCCACAACTCACGCCTTATATGCGCCTGTTTTACGGATTGAAGCGAGGGAAGGGGAAATAAACTGAGATTGTTTTAAATGTTTGCACCAACGCTCGGAAGTTGGAAGAGCGTGACAGTTTTGTGTTCTTCTGATCAGGGATCAGGACTGAACAAGATTTGTACGTTCGACTCATCGACTCGATGACGAAACAGGTAAGCAAATCTGTACTGCGAGGATTAAAAATGAAAATGATTTCAGAACTGTTGAAACGAACGCACTTTGTGCCGTGCCCAGGGGGTCAAACTAGGTCCCGGAGAAGTGGTGGCAGCGGCGGAGAGCGTGGAGTTGGAAATGCGAATCAAGTCACAGATAGAATTGTCCCGCGGTGTTTTTTTTTGGAGGAATAATTCAGGGTGGGGGGTGGAAGTTGGACAGTGAGAGGTGTCAGTGAGGCGCAAAAAACAAAACAAAAAGTAGTGGTTGTGTAAAGCGCCGCCGTGAACGTTGGGGATGTGGAGGTGATGAGGGGAGGGGTGGGGGGAGTGGACAGAAGGGTCCTGACACCTGGTGCTGAGGTCGGAAGCGCAATAAAGGCAGGCCGGCAGGCAGGCGACAGGGCGGGCGGGGGTCACAGTACAGTCTAGATGTCCACACCGGACAGCTTCAGGTACCAACACTTCAGCGGCTGTGCAATTTTGGCGATGGGATTTATTATTTGTGATTAGTGAGGTGGATCTTTGGAGTTCACGGTGTGCACATGAGTGTGGTTTAAAAGTTGCGTGAACTCCATCCAAGATGTTGCCAGTGCTGCAGTTGGACTGGCCACGCTGGTTTAGCTTACTGAGGGTTGCCAGTGGACTGGTCAACTCGCCTCTGGCCCGCTGGACTAACCCAAATATCACACCCGCCTCCAGACACACATCATGTATATATTCCTTAAATAAAGTTCAAATTCACACGAGGTTAATGCGTTCCCTTAGTTCCAAAAACGTATTCCACTAGCGTTAATATCAATTTAATTCCAGTGTTTCATATTTATTAATAATAAAGTAGCCATGTTCACCGGTTTAAGGCCCAGCATCGCCGCTTGTAACCGTACTCCAGGAGTAGTACATCAGCACTCAGGGACATTCAACTTTTATCTGTTAGACACGCTCTATATTTCAATACTCTCCAAACTCACGAACTCTCGGGATGTTTTGACGGAAATTGAAACCCCGCGCAATTTTTACAGAGAGGTGATTTACTTTGCAATGGGATGAGCATTCATTCTCTGTCTGAAATGTTCCCGCCACGTTTGGGTTTCCAATGCGACTCGCGTCCTGTCCAAAAAAAAACCATAAGATCAACAGGCAAATCTTGCTATGAAAATATCCGCACCACCCTTTAGATATTCTTTCTAAATTCACTACGGAGGAGTGCCGGGGCCGAGGAAAGGACGCATCTGTAATCTCAGAAAAAAACGTGTATCATTTCGGTCAGAAATAATGACACATATTCTAACAAGCCACATTTTAACAACGCAGAACTTTAATGTACGTGTGCAAAAAAATATATAATAATAAAACGTTAAATCTTTCCTAAAACAACCAATACACTTTATTCCAAACCAACCGCTGTTAAATATAATTGTAAATATATTAGTGCGTATACATAGACATTTCTATATTGCGTTCTTTATATATTATACATATACATAGCTAAACAGGTAAGAGAAGATTTAATAATGTCAGATTCATATTTTGGTAATCTGGCTACAACAATCTCCAAATAACCTGTTGTTATTCTCATTTTTATCCTGGACTTTTCCTAGCCAATCTATTCAATATAAATCTATACACCATCGCCACTCTGCCACTCCACACAATTCGGGTGTGTGCAGTGTTTGAAGGAGATCCCGTTGCTGCGTTTCTCTGCACATATTCCGATTCGAGCGGCGATTTCAGTGAGAATTGAAAGGTTGAAGGGCCGTTCAGACCCGCGGCTGTGCTTGACCTCGGCGACTCTTGATTATCCCAGCCCATCAAACTTCGGCTGCATCGACACACACTGTTTTACAGAGATAAAATAAAATCATAGCTTTTAAGTTCAGCTCGGGTTTTTTTCTGTTCTCTCTGGCGCGCACACACACACACACACACACACACACACACACAAACAAGACACACACACACACTAATAGAAACGCCGATTTTAAAAACAACTCAGGTGTGTGTGCGTTAGGTCCTACGCATATCTAAACAGAAGGAGAATTGTTCTAAATTCCTGGTCGCATACTCTGACCACACGTGTAAGATAATAAATAATTATCCCATGCATTAAAAATGAATGGTTGACAAAAGATCTCAAATCACAGCCCTGATCAAACATATTACTTTTCAATGGGGTTTATTCCCACTGCTAGGATTTAGTACGTTTTTTTTTTTGTTAAACCATTTATCAATATATATTTCGCTTTTCCAATTTAACCTTTTCCCATATATTATGAAGCGCAGACGCAGAATATGCTGGTTAGTTTTGGGGTTTTATTATTTTGTCTTCAGCCGGTGCTGTTGGTTTCTCTTGTGTGTCTGAAAGGCAGGGAGGTTAAGCCTTCACACGAAAACACAGAGATTGCGGAAACAACAATAAACACATGCGAGCAGTTGGGGTGGCATTCTGATCGCACTTCACCATCTGTCGGCGAGCAGCTTCTCCAAATCTGCCGCCCTATTTCTCCTCATCTTTGTCTTGGGCCCGCAGTCTAACATGTTCTCTTCTCACCCCCTCCCCTCCCCCCACCGGTCCCTCCAACATATTTCCTAAACACACGCTTCTGTTCTGATGTTGCATATATATAATATATATATATATATATATTGTTGTTGCATTGCAAACGGTCATTGAAATTTAATTCGGACCTGTTTTGGGGAATTATAGTATAAACACAAGCCACTGCGAAACGTGTCGGGGAATACTTTGGCAAGGGATTTTTTTTTTTGTGTGCAAATGTAGAAATTAACATGAAATTAGCGAGCCGTGTAATGAGTATTCTATATTGGATTTCCATTTTGGCCCATTATTTATAGTGATGTAAGTAATATCGAAAATATACGAGGTTGCATTTGGTGCATCGCAGGGAAATTGTCAAGACTAGGAATCGTGCAATAATTATGCAGAGTTACAACGAGTTCACCTATTGTGTGTCTACATTATTCATAATTTGATAACCACAGTGCTTAAGACGACATAACGGCTTATGGAAATGATTTGCATTCTGTTTCCTTTTGCTCGGAGAGTTCTCGTCATTTGCATCTTTGCAGTCAACTTGTGTTTTTTTTAAATAAATAGCAGTCCGAACCCACCGTATCAACTCCTCTACTTCTTATAACATTTCACTTGATAAATCCTGCTACAATCCGACATGAAACGCTTTGAGTTTTTTTTTCCTTTCAGCGTTGAGTTTGTGCGCACAGCAGTCGGCAGTGGTCAGTAGGTGGAGTGGTTTTGTGTTTTAATTGGCATCCGAGGCAGATGAATAAATACCCGCCTTTAAAAAGTACAGTATCGGCCAAGTATTTGGAACTATTGATAATCACATCATCCCCAGAATGATTACAAATTGCAACCAACTTTTGTAAGCCACGCATCTTTGCTAGGGAAATACTCACTTGTTTTACAAAAAAAAACCCAAATCGAAAGCACGAAGTTGTCAAGGAATAGGTCTTGCCGGATTGTAAATGTACACCGCGCTGAAACGCAGACATGGGACTTGGTAGAAGCAGACTTGGCATTCTAATTTGTCCTTGTTTCGCTTAACATCGATGCGAGTTTCTTAGACAAAAACGCAATATATGTGCAGTGAGTGTGGAGTCATACAAAACAATCTGAAAATAAAAGTTGCAATATTAATATTGGTCAAATGAACGTTAAAATATGCGGAGAAAAGTGCAGCGTCTCATCGTTATATTTAATGCACGCTCTCACTTACCTTAACATTCAGTTAAATCACACTTAAAGTATCATTTGAGATTACTGGTAAACACCAGCTCAACAACCAGAATGAACATTAACACAGACCTTAAACATGTAAAACCATTGCAAAGGAAATGAATATGTGAAAGTATAACACAAACGTGCTAAGTAATTGATATTGTGCAGTTTTATAACATTTTGCATTTGTTGCATGGGTTGATATTTAGTCATGAAACACTAGTCAGTCGAATGTTGCCCAGTGATGTTATTAATTTCGTTGCAAAGAATTTGTGCCGGTCACATAAAATATTGCACACTTTTCTCTGATTTAGAGAAGGTATTGATGTGAGCTGGATTAAAAAAAAAATACTTTTAATAGTTACACAATCATGCTGAGGCAAACCTCAGATAATGCAGAGATGGAAAATTCACGTCCTGCCTTTGCACTTTGAGAATTTGAATTAAGTTTAAACAAAAATCTCTTGAGTCGTTACAAAATCCAACCTTTTCAGTAATGCCATTGTAGGAAGGAAATGTGCCCACTGTCCCCACCTCATCTTATGGTGAATCCAGTAAGAAGACAGTGACATTCATTTCAAATTGCCCCCAAAAGTGACAGTAAGCCAGTCACACACATCAGTAGGGCTAACAGTGAGGGGTAAACACTAATATTGCCAGTACGTAATGGCAACAGCCTGGCAATGATAAACAATGAAAGCGTGAGGAGTGAATGCGAGATGTGCCATTTTAGTTTTTAACCATTCCCTTTCTGTTCCAGGCTATCATTTACGAGGGACAGGACAAGAATCCTGAAATGTGCCGAGTCCTTCTGACACATGAAATCATGTGTAGGTAAGCACTGTTGTAAAGGCTGCTGGCTGGCAGATATATGTTCAATTTTTAAATGAGTTGTATTTTGACCTGTCAGCTATATTGTACCTCCTTATCTAAAAGTAACATAGCAAACTGTGATATCTTTACCATTTCACCAACCTCCAACCTCTCAGCTGTCCACCTCATTGTTACCTTCCCCTCAGCTAATAATGAACCATTCTACATTTCCTTGAGCAGCATCTGCTTTGATTTGCCTTTTTCACACCTTACCCTTCCATATCTCTAGTTTCCCTCTCCCCTGACTCCCAGTCTGCGGAAGGCTATCGACCCAGAAACGTCGCCCATTCCTTCTCTCCAGAGATGCTGCCTGTCCCGCTGAGTTACTCCAGCTTTTTGTGTCTATCTTCGGTGTAAACCAGCATCTCCAGTTCCTTCCTACACATTTCTCTTCTGTCCACACTAGTCCAGCTTTAGACACAGTGTTTTCCTTTGTGCTCATAATGCTTTG